>JAJEJO010050368.1:1610733-1933739 GCA_020662805.1 Glaucomys volans | reverse complement strand
AAGGGCATCTAGGTTGGTTCCACGATCTAGCTATTGTGAATTGAGCAGCTTTGAACATAGATGTAGCTGCATCCCTATACTTTGATGATTTTAAGACCTTTGGGTATAAACCAAGGAGTGGGATAGCTGGCTCAAATGGTGGTTCCATTCCAAGTTTCTTGAGGAATCTCCATACTGCTTTCCAGAGTGACTGCATCAATTTGCACTCCACCAGCAACGTTTGAGTCCACGCCAACACTTATTATTGCTTGTATTCCTGATAATAGCCATTCTAATTGGAGTTAGATGAAATCTTGGGGTGGTTTTAATTTGCATTTCTCTAATTACTAGAGATGATGAGCACTTTTTCATGTATTTGTTGATCACTTGCATATCATCTTCTGTGAAGTGTCAGCCCAGTTCTTTAACCCATTTATTGATTAGGTTCTTTGTATTTTTGGTGTACAGTTTTGTAGGTTCTTTATAAATTTTGGAGATCAGTGTTTTGTCTAAAGTGTGTGTGGAAAAGATTGTCTCCCACTCTGGAGGCTCTCTTTTCACATTATTGATTGTCTCTTTTGCTGAGAAAAAGCTGTTTAGTTTGAATCCATCCCATTTATTGATTCTTCCTTTTATTTCTTGCACTCTGCTGGTCTTATTGAGAAAGTCTGGTCCTAAGCCAATATGAAGAAGATTTGGGCCTACTATTTCTTCTATTGGCAAAGAGTCTCAGGTCGAATTCCTAGATCCTTGATCCATTTTGAGTTGAGTTTTGTACAGGGTGAGATATAGGGATTTAATTTCGTTTTATTGCATATGGATTTCCAGTTTTGCCAGCACCATTTGTTGAAGGGCTATCTTTTCTCCATTGCATGTCTTTGGCACCTTTGTCTAGTATGAAATAACTGTACTTATGTGGGTTTGTCTCTGTGTCTTCTATTCTGTACCATTGGTCTACCTGTCTATTTTGGTGCCAATACCATGCTGTTTTTATAACTATTGCTCTATAGTAGAGTTTAAGGTCTGGTATTGTGATACCTCCTGCAGCATTCTTCCTGCCCAGGATTGTTTTAGCTATTCTGGGTCTTTTGTTCTTCCATATGAATTTCATGATTGCTTTTTCTATTTCTATGAGGAATGTCATTGATATTTTTTTTGGAATTGTGTTAAATTTGTATAGCACCTTTGGAAATATGGCCATTTTGATTATATTAATTCTGTCTATTGAAGAACATGGAAGATCTTTCCATTTTCTCAGACTTTCTTTAATTTCTTTCTTTAATATTCTGTAGTTTTCATTGTAGAGGTTTTTCACCTCTTTTGTTAGATTGATTCACAAGTATTTTATTTTATTTGAGGCTATTTTGAATGGAGTTGTTTTCCTCATTTCACTTTCAGATGATTCATCGCTTATGTAGATAAATGCATTTGATTTATGTGTGTTTTTTTATATCCTGCTATTGTGCTGAATTCATTAATTAGGTCTAAAAGTTTCCTGGTGGAATTTTTTGGATCCTCTAAATATAGGATCATGTCACCAGCAAATAGTGACAGCTTGAGTTTTTCTTTTCCTATTCATATACCTTTAATTTCTGTGGTCTGTCTAATTGCTCTGGCTAGCATTTCCAGCACAATGTTGAATGGACGTGGTGACAGTGGGCATCCCTGTCTTGTTCCAGTTTTTAAAGGGAATGCTTTCAGTTTTTATCCATTAAGAATGATGTTGGCAGTGGGCTTAGCATAAATAGCCTTCACAATGTTGAGATATGTTCCTCCCATCTCTATTTTTTCTAGTGTTTTGAGAATGAAGGGGTGTTGTATTTTGTCAAATGCTTTCTCACCATCTACCGAAATAATCATATGATTCTTAACCTTAAGTCTATTGATGTGATTAATTACATTTATTGATTTTTGAATGTCGAACCAACCGTGCATCCCTGGGATAAAACTCACTTGATAGTGATGCACTATTTTCTTAATATATTTTCACAAGAGATTTGCCAGATTTTTGTTAAGGATTTCGGCATCTATATTCATCAGGGATATTGGCCTAAAGTTTTCTTTTCTAGATGTGTCTTTGTCTGGTTTTGGTATCAGAGTGATACTAGCTTCATAGAATGAATTTGGAAGGGTTCCCTCCTTTTCTATTTCATGAAATACTTTCAGGAGTTTTGGTATAAGCTCTTCTTTGAAGGTCTTGTAGAACTCCTCTGAGAATCCATCTGGTCCGGGCTTTTCTTGGTTGGTAGGCTTTTGATGGCTTCTTCTATTTCATTGCTTGAAACTGATCTGTTTAAATTGTGTATGTCTTCCTGGTTCAGTTTGGGAGGATCATATGTCTCTAGAAATTTGTCAATATCTTCAAGACTTTCTATTTTATTGGAGTATAGGTTTTCAAAGTAGCTTCTAATTATGTTTTGTATTTCAATGGTGTGTGTTGTGATATTTCCTTTTTCATCATGAATTTTAGTAATTTGAGTTTTCTCTCTCCTCTTTGTTAGTGTGGCTAAGGGTTTATCTACTTTGTTTACTTTTTCAAAGAACCAACTTTTTGTTTTTTCCATTTTTTGAATTGTTTCTTTTGTTTCAATTTCATTGATTTCAGCTCTGATTTTAATTATTTCCTGTCTTCTACTACTTTTGGTGTCATTCTGTTCTTCTTTTTCTAGGGCTTTGAGATGTAAGGTTGGGTCCTTGAGTTGTTGACTTTTTATTCTTTTCTTGAATGTGCTCAATGCAATGAATTTTCCTCTTAGTACTGCTTTCATAGTGTCCCAGAGATTTTGATATGTTGTATCATCATTCTCATTTACCTCTAAGAATTTTTTTATCTCCTCCCTGATGTTTTCTGTTATCCATGATTCATTCAATAGCATATTATTTAGTCTCCAGGTGTTGGAGTAGTTTCTGTTTTTTCTTTTGTTGTTGATTTCTATTTTCATTCCATTATGATCCGATAGAATACAAGGTAGTATCTCTACTTTTTTGCTTTTACTAAGGGCTGCTTTGTGGCATAACATATGGTCTATTTTAGAGAAGGAGCCATGTGCTACTGAGAAGAAAGTGTATTTGCTCATTGATGGATGGAATATTCTACATATGTCTGTTAAGTCTAAATTATTCATTGTGTTATTGAGTTCTATGGTTTCTTTGTTTAGTTTTTGTTTGGTAGATCTGTCCAGAGGTGACAATGGTGTGCTAAAGTCACCCAGAATTATTGTGTTGTGGTCTATTTGATTCCTGTAATTGAGAAGAATTTGTTTGATGTACATGGATGGGTCATTGTTTGGGGCATATTTATGATCATTATGTCTTCTTGATTTATGGTTCCCTTAAGCAGTATGAAATGTCCTTCTTTATCCCTTCTCACTAACTTCAGCTTGAAGTCCACTTTATCTGATATAAGGATGGAACTCCCTGCTTTTTTAATGACTCTGTGTGTGTGATAGGTTTTTTCCCATCCTTTCACCTTTAGTCTATAAATGTCCTTTTCTATGAGATGAGTCTCTTGAAGGCAACATATTGTTGGGTCTTTCTTTTTAATCCAGTCTGCCAGTCTATGTCTTTTGATTGATGAGTCTAGGCCATTAACATTCAGGGTTATTATTGAGATATGATTTGTATTCCCAGTCATTTTGGCTTAGATTTGGTTTTTAACTTGACTTGGTTTCTCCTTTGACTGGATTTTCTTTTAGGGTAGTTCCTCCTTTGATGACTTACATTGTTCTTCGTTTCTTCCTCATGGAATATCTTGCTGAGAATGTTCTGTAGTGCAGGCTTTCTATGTGTAAATTCCTTTAACTTTTGTTTGTCATGGAAGGATTTTATTTCACCTTCAAATCTGAAGGTTAGCTTTGCGGGATATAGGATTCTTGGTTGGCAGCCATGTTCTTTCAGAGCTTGAAATATATTGTTCCAGGCCCTTCTAGCTTTTAGGGTCTGGGCTGAGAAATCTGCTGATATCTGTATTGGTTTCCCCCTATATGTAATCTGATGCTTTTCTCTCACAGCTTTTAAAATCCTATCTTTATTTTGTATATTAGGCATTTTCATTATAATGTGTCTTGGTGTGGATCTGCTGTAATTTTGTGCATTTGGTGTTCTCTAAGCCTCCTGTAGTTGAATTTCCATTTCATTCTTCAGGTTTGGGAAATTTTCTGATATTATTTCATTGAATAGGTTGTTCATTCCTTTGGTTTGTATCTCTGTGCCTTCATCAATCCTGATAATTCTTAAATTTGGTCTTTTCATGATATCCCATAGTTCTTGGAGGTTCTGTTCATGATTTCTTACCATCTTCTCAGTTTGGGCAACTTTATTTTCAAGATTCAATATTTTGTCTTCATTGTCTGAGGTTCTGTCTTCTAAGTGATCTAGTCTGTTGATGATGCTTTCCATTGAGTTTTTAATTTGGTTTATTGTTTCCTTCTTTTCAAGGATTTCTCTTTGGTTCTTTTTCAGAATCTCTATCTCTTTGTTGAGGTGATCTTTTGTTTCCTGTAGTTGCTCTTTCAGCTGCTTATTGGAATGGTCAGTCATTGCCTGCACTTGCTCTCTTAACTCATCATTTGCTTCTCTGGTCATTTTAATCATGTATATTCTGAACTCCTTTTCTGGCATTTCTTCTACCATGCTGTCATTGGATTCTATTAGTGTAGAATCTTGGTTTGTTTGGAACACTTTCGTCCTTTGTTTTTTCATGTTGTTCATGTATTTTCCCCTCTAGCAAGGCAGATCTAGGGTATTATAGTTTCTGCCCTATAGGCTTATAGTGACCCTATAGTTTTCTGAAACCTCTTCTTTAAGGGGGGGATCAATATTAGCAACACCCAGTACAGACAATATGCAGCTCTAAACCAAATAGCCCCTATGAAGACTATTGTTACAGTAGTCTTTTTGTTACAATATTGTCATAATAAACAGAGAGGATGAGTTCAATTATTATCTACAGTATAACAGATTTGCAATGAGGACTGCCGTTTCTAATGGAGGACAGAGAGGATGGGGAGGGGTGTAGGCTGTAAGTGTTAACAGTGTAAGAAAAGAGTATGAAGAAGCTCTAGATCATAGGAAGAGTGAAAGTGTAGTCAAAAGAAGTTGGTTGTTAGCATGAGAAAAGTGAGAAAAGTCATTGAGGAAACAGGTAAACAAAAGGAAAGTAGAAGCCAGGCGCGGTGGCACACGCCTGTAATCCCAGCACTTGTGAGGCTGAGGAAGGAGGATCGCGAGTTCAAAGCCAGCCTCAGCAACTTAGCGAGGCCCTAAGCGACTCAGTGAGACCCTGTCTCTAAAAAAAATACAAAATAGGGCTGGGGATGTGACTCAGTGGTGGAGTGCCCTGGGTTCAATCCCTAGTACCAAAAAAAAAAAAAAAAAGGAAAGTAGAGAACAAGAAAAGAAATAAAAATTTAAAAGTTTTCACAAAGGAGAAAAAAAAATCTACACTATAACAGTCATATACTATTCAAATCTCCCAGTCTTTAGTAGCCTAAGGCATGAGAGGTACTTGACAATGAGCTTCCAGTCTTCAGCAGGCATCTCAGGATGGTATTTGCCCCACCTAATGACAGTTTCCACTTCCAGGATAATCCAAGATGGCTGCACTGGCTTCCAAAGATGTTGGCAAATGGGGAGATGCAGTGCAAGGGGTGGGCACTGAGACTGTGTGGGGAGCAGTCGGTCAGGCTGGGCCCCTGGAGGTGGCGTGCTGTCAGTCAAGCCAGAGGTCCTGGAGGCGGGGTGCTGTAAGTGGGGCTGGTAGTCCTGCAGCTCCTGGCTTTTTTTTCCCCCCAAAATGACAGCAGCCACATGTAACCAAACCTGCGGGTACTGTGATGGTGGACTTCTAGGCAACAACCGGCAGCTGGCGATCCAATGATGGTCTGCAGGCTCTGCAGGCTACTGGCGGAAGATTGGCAGATGAACCTTGGTTGGTGGGTGATGGGTAGGTGAAAGGCAGGCGATGGGTAGGCTAGAGGCAGGCAAACAGGCAAGTGACGGATAACAGGTGGTGGTCAGTGAGCAACCTGCACTCAGATGTAGTTACTATGCTGGTAGACTGCGTGTGATCAAGGTAGACAGATGTGGTAAGCAGCAGGGGATCAATGAGGAGAAAAGACTGCTTCACAGAGAATCAGATTTTCCTCTGTTCAAATCCTGAGTTACAGAGCAACAAGGAATGCAGCCTCCCTCTAGTCTGCCATCTTGGATCTCCCCCGGAATTTCTTACAAATATATTTTGGCTGAAGGTGGTGAAAGATACCTTGTCTTTGCATTATAGATTCAAGAGGCCATTTCTGTGTACAGATGCGTCTATGTGCACACATGAGTGACATGTTCATGAAGCAGTTAAATGGCTCATCTGTTGCTTATTGTGATAAGTTGTTTATTGTGTTTGTTCCAAGAAGTCAATAAACAGTTTCCAGATTTATGACAAAATATGCTATCGTGGCATTCATGTGCACTTCAATGAAAATTCGAGACATATGTTTCTGATTTGCTTAATCTTAATTCATCAAAACATTGTCTCATAAAAGCTATTCCAACTCCCAAGCTGCATTTAAGATCCATTTGGAGCTTTTATTTTCTCAACTTAGAAATCGTGTTTTTTTAAAAACAAAGAAAATTCAGAAGGTTTAGTCTGAAATGTGGTAGTTATGAAGCTCTCTTCACAGTACTTAGTTTGGAAAGTTTTCCTTTGCCTCCCTATTAATCAGATTTTCTTAAAGCATTCCCTAAGTGGGAAGTCCTTTTTTTCCTTATGTGGGAACTGCCTATTTGGTTATCACCAGTTTCATTAGATGTTTATGTTGCACTATAGAAAAGATTACTAAGCCAGGCACAGTGGTGTATGCCTATAATCCCATCAGCTAGGGAGGCTGAGGCAGGAGAATTGCAAGTTCAAAGCCAGCCTCAGCAACTTAGTGAGACCCTAAGCAACTCAGTGAGACTCTGTCTCCACATAAAATATTAAAAAGGGTTGGGGATGTGACTCATTGGTTGAGTGCCCCTGGGTCCAATCCCTAGTACAAAAAAAAAAAAAATTACTAAATTCTACACTGTGCAAAAAATAGAGACACCAATATGAAAAGGGGGATGGTGCAGGTATGTGCACCCACACATACTTTTATGCAGCTAGGTATTGGCTAGAGTAGAGAGTGTTTATAGAATTCATCAAATACAGTGTGAAGACTTAAAAAGTATTCAGAAGGAACCATGCTCTGGCTCATAATTAGAGCTCAATAAGTAAAGGATATGGAAAATAATATCCCCATAGAAAAGGGGAATGATAACCCCCATGGAGGACAGAGAACAATGGGTCCAGGGAGAGAGAAGGTAAATATGTTAGGCTCTGGTCTTTCATCCTTTCCCAGTAACACTGAGTCCTGGAAGGGAAGGCAAACAAATGGACTCTGGGCTCTGGATTTTTATCCCAGTAACAATGAGTTTCAAGCTTTTATAACTGTTTCCCTAAGTTAGAAGGAGTTTCAAGCCTTTAGAACTGTTTTTCTGAGTTAGATTTTTAACCTGCACTAGTTTCCTAATTGCCCAGCCAATAGCAAGTCCCTATGGATAACTCTTAATAAGACCTATAAAACAACAGCCCCATCTTGTAACCAGTTGCCATCTTCTCCTCTGTGCCATTCCACCACCACCTAATAAAGACAACTTGCTGATCTGTTTGAGGTCTGCTCCTGTTTTCGGTTATTTTTGCTTTCAATAAGGATTAAACTCCACTGAGTTTGTCTTAAAGTTTCGGTTGAAATGCTGCACAAGAATAGATGTCTAGAGTCTCTAAGGAGAATTCAAGTTAAAATATTGATGAAGTATTTCTTAATAGTTTATCCACTGACATTCATTCCCCTGAGTCATGTCTCCTTCATCTTTTACCTGAAACAATGTAATAGGCTCCTAGCAAGAGTCCCTGCCACTTACCTTCCTTCTAGCCAGTCTATTATCAACAGTGTTGTCACGCTGCATTTTCTGGCATACAATATTCCTTTTGCTATTCCAACTTTGAAAAGCCTTTAAAAAGAGCATTATAGTTAAACATAGTAGTTGAGTTCATTGTGACAGCATTATATATGCATAGAATCTGATTTATTCCATATCAGGCCATTTCCCACCCCCAAAGTTTTTAATGATTATGGATGTCTACAGTACAAATCAAAACTATATAGATTAGCATACAAGACCCTTTATAACATGCCTCCTATTTCTCTCTTCCCTTTCTGCATTCTCCAACTCCTTACCTTTCTCTCCCAGAGCTTCCCCTGAGAGTCATCATGTTTTCTCAGTTCTCTAACCATGCCATAGCCTTTTATGGGCATTTAATTCTATACCTTGAGCAGCCCTCTTTGGGTAAGTCCTCTTCATTCATCCTTAAAGATCAGCTTCAATGTCTTTGCAGAACTCCCCAGACAATATTACTATATTCCCTGGAGAAGAAGTATCTTCTCCACGTAAACACATGCTCCTAAGTCAGTCAACCCTTAATAAATGATATTGACATTCAGTGACATCCAATGTTGTGCACCCCATGTTAGTATGACTTGGAATTGGCCTCTAACTTAACAGAAACTCCAAAAAAGGAAGAAATTCCTGCCTAAGTATTTACCTCAAAAATCAAGTTGTCCTTGGTTACAGCTTCACATGAATGCCCCACCCCACCACACACACACCCCATCCTGATCCTTTTCTTTTGATGACTTTCTTAGCAACTGATTCTGAACTTTCCGACATTTGCTTTTATTGACAGTTAACAACCCTGGATGTCCTTATTTGGGATCACTACTTTGACTTCCAATTTCTGTGAGTGTCTCTATCACAGACTCAGACGACCTTGCCCAAGAAGTCAGCTGCTCCTTGGTATGTGCCATGAGACAGAATTTCCTTCATCTATGAATGATACCTCCAATTATCAGTGACGAGTTCTGCTTCCTCAAATGTTGAAGTTTGAACATTAGAGAAGCACACCAAGGCAAGCATATAGAGCAGGTTTTATTTAAAGATAGTAACACAGACTTCTCCTGGGAGGGAGAAGTGGGCCATGGCTGATATTCTGGTATCCCAAGAAGTGAGAGAGCCCTGCCTCTTTTATAGACTAAAGTTTCCTTTGTGCTCCTGTTCTCTGCCCTTTATCTCTCTCCTTCCTGACTTCCTGTGACTAGGCCCAGGAGATGGTGGGATGACCAAAAAGTGAGAGGCAGACGGCAGGGGAAGAGTGGGCAGGTAACAATCCAGGGGGTATTAATTAGCAATTCCCTGCCTTCAACCCTTTTGGGAGGGGTAGTATAGCACACGTGATCAAAGGTCTCTGGAGACACTGACATTCCAATCTCCCAGGGTCAGTCTCCAACTTCCCAGATCCAAGCTGGCCTCCATTTTCTTGACTCAACCTGATCAGCTATCTATCCTAACTGCCTGTCTAATTCTGGCTTCACAAATACAAAAGTTGATAGAGCAGAACAGCTTGGGTCATTTCAATCTTATAGAATAATCTAGATAAGTTACAAGAAATGGAGAAAATGGGAGGATACACAGTTATACACTTCTCACATCCCTGCTCTGTTATGGGAGCTTCAGTGTGCTTATTTACCTTTTCAGGATAAGAAAGAAAACTACTTCTCAGTCCTTGGATAAGAATGGAACAAATGCCAGTAGACACATTACTATCAGCTGCTTCGTTATGAAAGAGAAGGAGATTTCCTTGAAAGGAGAGTGACCAGGATGTGTCCAGAGAATCTGATCATGAGGGATCACCTTTTGGCCTAAGGTGGCAGAAATTGTTTTCTAGTTCTGCCCTGACTGTGCGGAGTTAAAAGAAAGAGTTAAAAGGCATAAGAAAAATGTGGCCACAAAAATGTGTTACTATTATATTAAATGGAACATAAAGAGACTTTGTTGAGTTTTCTAAATCTAAGGATTCTGAATCTTTATTCACTATCTTATAAAAAATAACTAATTTTATCATTGTCAGGGGAAAATGTGCCTCATCTTCTCCTTGGACAACAAATATCCTTATATATAAATACAAATATGTGTGTGTGTGTGTGTGTGTGTGTGTGTTATATGATACCTTTTTTTCTTCGTTGTAAGAAAATTTCATTTTCTACATTTCTTATATCTAACTTACAGTATTCCCAGATTATCCAGGCTGCCTACATCATTGACCATGGACCAACACTGACTTGTACTCTGAAAATGATATTTAATGAATAAAGAAAGCAAGGAGCCAGATACAATGTCACACACCTGTAATCTCAGCAACTCAAGAGAATAAGGCAGGAGGATCCCAAGTTTGAGGCCTGCCTTGGCAATTTAGTAGTGATCCTGTCACAAAATAAAAACGAAAAAGAACTGTGAATGTAGCTCAGTGGTAGGGTGCCCCCAGATTCAATTCCCAGTCCTGAAAAAAGGAAAGGGCGGGGGGTGGGGGGGAGATGTCCTAGCAGCGTAGAATATAAATTTTGAAATTATAATTTGAATAACATTTAAGATTCATTTGTACTTAGGAAGAAAAGAGCCACAAGATAATTTTGCCTCCAGCTTAACAATCAGGAAAAAACGCTGGAAAGCTTTTTCATGAGTCTATCAGAGAACTGAGGTCACCAGGCAACTAGGTAAATTGAATTCATAAGAGAAAATGTAACCATCAAATCATTTCACCTTCTGCAGAGCAGGAGGGAATGACATGAAAGCAGGTATGAAGAAAAGCAGCTGAAATGCAAACAAACCCTTAAAGGCAGAGTGTGGACAAAAGGGACAGTTTACAGTTGTTGAGATCTGCAGAAATAGGACGAGTTCTCAATCAATTCACAGGTTCTTTCGCACAAGCCTCTGTGGATATTGGTAAAAAATATTGGGGCAAAGGAGAAGACAAAGGAGAGTTCTTGCTGATGTTCCAGGGAAAGAACAGGAAACCTTTCCTTTTCTTGCAGGATCTTTGGGAAAGATGCATTGATGCTGGAGCAAAAGTCCTTTGCCCTGTGAAGGGGCAGAAAATTCCCTGGAGCTCAGGATCTTGCAGTTACAAAGCAAAAGCCTACTAATACTGGCAGGTTTGTAGGAGGGAGGGGATTAGGAAACTCTATTGCTCATGACCTTTCATATATATATATATATATATATATATATATGTATATACATACATATATATATATATAAAATCATTCTTTGGTTCTTATTCACAGTTCCAGGTTCCAAACATCCTCCATAGAAAACAAAATTTCTCTTCCCCCAGGCAGGTCACGGAAACTCTAATCTTCCCCCACCCCCACTCCACTTTTGATCTTGGAGTTTGTAATAAGGAAATTCTCAAACGCACCTTGTCAGATAGTAGGTTACAGACCCTCCTCACATGAGACGTCTCCTGCCCATACCCCTTCCCCATACCTCTCCCTATGCATCTCTTCATCTGTATCATTTGTAATATTCGTTATAATAAACTAGTAAGCATATTTCCCTGAGTTGTGTGAACCACTTGTGTTAGTCAGCTATTACTATAAAAATTACCAAAGATAATTAACTTAAAAAGAAAAAAGGTTTATTTTAGCTCACAGTTTTAAAGGTTTCAGTGCAAAACTGGTTGGCCCTGTTGCTTTAGGCAAGTGAGCACATCATTGCTAGAGCATCTGGCAGTGTCTTTTCCTACGGCTGGGAAGCAAAGAAGCAAAAGAGGAAGAGGCTATGTTTTCACCATCCTCTTTGAGGGCACCTCCCCCAGTGACCTAAAGACATGCCACTAGGCCCAAATTCTTAGAAGTTTCCATCCCCTCCCAATAGCACCAAGCTGAGCACCAAGTTTTTAACACATGGTGATGGGATGGGGATATTCAATATCTAAACTATAGCACTGCTCGTGCAAATTATTTGGACCCAAGGAGGAGTTTGTGAGAACACTGATTCATAACCAGTCAGTTGGAAACATAGGCAAAATAACCTAGGGCTTTCAAAGCAGAGGGAGGCAGTCTTGGGGATGGAGTCCCACATGTGGGATCTGACACTTTGTGGGTAAGTGGTGTCAGAATTGAATCAAATTTGAGGAGACTTAGTTGGGTGTTCACCACTGAAGAATTCATTGTTTACTTGCTGGTGGGAAGAAATCTCCACATCTTTTAGGGTCACAGAAGTCTTCTGTATTGATTATGGTGAGATCAGATGAAACACACACTTCATTTTTCCTAAACACTGAAACATAGAGTTGGGTGCCAGGGAGGAGAAGTGGTAGGAATACTGAGAAAACTCTACCCTCAAAGTCCAGAAGAACAAGGCCAGCCTAGGTCTGAAGCTGAATCAGCTAGAACTAAGAATCTATTGATTTTACCATGAATCCACAAACAGGAGTCCATGGTGGAGTGGTAAGAGCAGGGAGACAGGCTTCCTTTGAACACTGACATGCAGGATTGCACTCATTGTATGTCTCTCTCTGGGGTTCCTGCCCATGCCTCTGCTGCCTGTGTTAAGAGCTAGGGAAAGCTACAGGAAACTGAACCTAACAGGCACTGTTGACTGGAGAATGTGCCCTGGCCCAGGAGGGCAGAAACCAAAGCAAAACAAAATCTGAGCTCTTCAGGAACCTCCTGCTTCCTCCTGTAATGTGTTTCCAGTGTGCTTTATTGATGTAACTTAACACTATAACCATTGGTAAAGAAAAAAACATAGCAAGGGCCCAATCAATTTTCATTCTATGAGATAATAAAGTATAAATTTTGAGCTGAGAGATGATAATTGATAACTGGCAAGCATGATATGTCTTTTTCTATGCTTTAATCTTCATCTTATGTATTTTTATTTAAGGTAGTTTCCCTCTAGACTGCATACAGTTGGATCTTGAATATATATATATTATACATATATATATCTTGAAAAAATATATATACACATAAATATATATACAGAAGAAAAGGCATATATATAAAATTTGACAATTCCTGCCCTTCATTTTCTTTTTTATTTTGCAGTGCTTACTAAGCACCCCACCACTAAGCTACATCCCCAATCTCTGCCTTTTAATTGAGGTATTTAGGCCACTTACAGTTTATATAATTATTGACATGGTTGTATTTAACCCTGTTATGCAGTTAGTTGTTTTCTAACAAAACATTTTAAAATTAATTATTCAGTTTCTTTAATTTTTTTTCTGATTTCTACTGGATTTTCTTTTATTTATTAAATACTTTATGTTTTAGTTACACCAGTTATGAACTGGGTGGGGCATGGTGGTGCATGTCTATAATTCAGTTACTCAGGAGGCTGAGGCAGGAGAATTTTAAGTTTGAGGTCAGTCTGGGCAACTTAGGGAGGCCCTGTCTTGAAATAAAATAAAAATTTTTTAAAGGGATAAGGTATAGTCTAGCATATGTGAGGTTCTGTGTTCACTTCCCAGTGCCATAACAAAAAAATAAAGATATGAACTGTGATACACTAAAGTATTCTACAATTCAATCAATAAAATGATTGCAAAGTTCCCACACTTAACCCTCCTAAAAATGGAAAGTCATGGAACTGAAAATGTTTATATATTGAACTAAAAATCACTATTTCAAAGAAATGGTGGATCAGTTCTCTATCATTTTGCCAATCTAGACATAATTCTTGTGATTGAGATTTGGGACTGACTAATAGCCAATTTGAAAGAAACATTGGGACTTGTTTCCTCCAGGGAATGAAGATTGGATTCCTGGTGTTTTACAAACATTACCTAAAGACTCAATGTGCAAAATCTGGAGTAAAAGGAGACTCCTAATGACTCAATTTACAGGGAATCAGGTATAACTATTACTCTGTTCTCAGTGTGTATACCATATTTACAGCTTGGCTATTTTTTGGATAGTATGAGTAAATCATTACCAATGAGTGGGACAGGGGAGTTGATGTGGTACAATAGGCCTTTTGTACTCTGTGTGACCATAAATCAAGATGATAAGTTGCTAAAACAGCTGTTTGGTGTGAAGGAAAGCAAATTGTGGCCACCTGCCAGAAGTTGGCTGTAGCTAGAAATCAGCTTGGAAAGACAACAAATCTCTAATTGAATAGTTAACTGAATAATGACTCTGATGGAACACCATTCCCTTCAATAAAGCTGGTAATGATCCTATTATCCCCTCACCCAGGATAGGACACTGGGTATTCTAATCACTATGGAATCTTCTGTCTTTAACAGTCAACAGAAATCCAGGTAAATAAATGAGATTGTGTGTAAACTATGATAAAGAGAAATGATGGCAAGACATTAATGGGCAAGACATTAATGGACGGTGAAACCTTTCATAACGTTCCCTAATAACACACAAGCCAGAGAAAAGAAGGGAATTTATTGTCACAAAGGTATAAGGTGTTGGACCCAAACAGACAAACAATCTGTCACCCAGTGGAGGTGGCACTTGGTCTATACAACCTTTACTGCAATATTTGGGATATATTTCTTCCACAAAGCAGATGTAATCCAGAATTCACTCAACTATGGTGGTTTCTAGTTACTACGTGAGTCACTAGGATGGTTGATACACAAGGAAGGTCATTTCGGTTGAGAAGTAATGAAGAATCATATTGCAATTCAAACTGTTGAGTGTGTTAATTATTAACTTTAGCCTCTGTTATGCCTATATGTTGAACATAAGATTTTTATTTCTTTGATAGAATTAAATGCATATAAGATTCACATAAACAATGAGTCCCATGATGAGAACATATCATGTAGATTAAAACCTACTGCTAACTACTACCCATAACAAATTTAGGGAAAAGTTTCATTTGAATTTTCGGCAAAATGGCTCCTCAATGGTTTTTAGAAACCTCAAAAAAGTAGCTTCAGATAGTGTATTACAATGAGCTCTTATATAGTGATGTTAATTTTGTCAACCTAAAACAAAAACCAAACAACAACAAACAAAGCTAGGTTGTGGTGAGTGAAGAAAAGGTTGAAGTAATTCTCTACATCCCATAATTCTCAAAATGATGGTTCTAAGTAAAATTGGAGGAAGGATCCATGGAAATTTTCGATATTCAAATTCTATTTAGAAGTGATATATTTATCTTTTCAAGTAGGCTAACACTATGGTTGACATGTCAACAAAAATCTGATTTATCTTATTTACTTTTTCTGTTCATCATAAGAACTCAGTCTGAGACTTGAAGAAAAATTCTAGCAGAAGCTGTGTGACCACAGCTTCAAAGCACAGTTACCTTATTTCCCATCTAAACCACAGAATTGGGATGTACTTTCTCAGAATTTCATGTCCAATTGTACAGATTTCTTTATCCACATATTTTCTGTTAAATTATATATAATAAAATGTTGTTTTTTTCTTGTTTAAGAAGCCCTCATCACAAAAAGCTTTTAGCAAAAGCTTTTTGAAATAATAAAATTTGTTAAAATTTCTTCCAAGAATGTGATAGCAGAATTACTGCCTTCTTAATTGATAAGTAGGGCATCTTATCAATTATAGGTACTGAATCTGTATTTAGAGCTTTTGTAGGGGAAAACTAGATCATGCAGCATAATGTTACTGCTTGAACATTTGAAGAATTAGTCTGATGTCTCCCCTTTTTCTCAGATCTTTTGATGACAGGATGTGGATTTAGATTTCAAAGCACTTCTATATAATGCTTTGTTGACTTTTAGTGAAAATTAAAAGTAATGGGCATAAACTAATGGGAATGAAAGTCTTTCAGTTATTACTAGTCTAAGATTTATTAAAATAATCTTCAGAGTCTAGAAACCCCCTTTATCTTCACCTTCTCTTCTTAATATTCCTGGTATAGAGTGAAAGCTGTCTCTCCCCACTGTGTATACTCATTCCTTATTTCCTCTCAGTTATACAGTTTTCTTTCCCATAAGTCTTGAGCCAGGGGGCTGATCTTCCCTAGTACTCTCAGTATTATTCTTCCCTCTACTCTCAAATTCACAATGTTTTTGATGAGTATGTCATGGGACTAAGAATGTGTATGTGCTTGTTCAGGTTGATGAATGAGATCCAGTGAAACTTCAAATCCTTTCCCCCTTTGCCAATGTTGGTCTTTGGACATTGACAGGTCTGTATGAGGAAGTTTTTCCTTATTCCTGTTTGAAATCTCAAGCCTGTGAGTTTAAAGGCTGATGATATGTAGAGTACATTATTAGGGTCATACTCAAAGTAGTGGGTGTGTCTAAACTTGGAGTAGATTAGAAGATAAGAATAATAACAGGGGCATCAGCAAACACTGGCAAATGACCTATCTTCTTGGATCAGTTTCTGTATTTTTACCTGGATAGACACCAGTCTTCTCTCAATTGCCCAAAGACATGAGCCTACTGCTAATCTGCCTCTCTTCAATCACAAGTTTGTTTTGTTTTGCTTCCACTTTTTTTCTTTTGTTCTCTACTGAATGGTTTTCACCAAAATGAATATTATTACTTTTTACCATTTTGCCGTTTTATTATTTTTTGTTACCATTTTACCATTTTTTACCATTATTTTTTACTTCTCTTGATCATACTTTCCCTGTTTGCAATTGTCCATTTCTTACTCTTCTTTACAGAAAAAGCCCCCAACCATTTTATTCCATCATTGCACTAAAACTCTCCTTGCTTATTCTCTCAACAATTACCTTCACATTGCTAAAGGGTCAATTCTCAATCCTTATCTTACTTGATCTTGAAGGACCCCCTTGATTTTTTCCCAGCTGGCTGGTGCTTTTTCCTGATCTCCTTTATGGGATCTTCCCCTTCCTTAGTCTCTTAATGTTGGAGAGTTAAGAATTCCATTTTTATTCCTATTTTTGCTTCATTCTACATTGACCTTCTTATGACCTTATAGCTCCAAAAGCCCTGTACGTGCTGCTAATTCCAAAAGTTTTATTTCAGTAAAGATATGAGTTTTTCTTGCTGGGGCATGATGGCTTATGCCTGTAATCCCAGCAGTTTAGGAGGCTGAGATAATGAGTTCAAAGCCAGCCTCAGCAATTCAGTGAGGCCCTAAGCAACTTGGTGAGACCCTGTCTCTAAATAAAATATAAAAAAGTGGCTCAGTGATTAAGCAACTCTGGGTTCAATCCCTAGTGCGCGGGCACACACACACACACAAAGATATGAGTTTTTTCAACTTGATCTCTCTGCCCAAATTCAGCTCTTGTATGAAACTGCCTACTCAATATCCCACTTGAATGTCTAATTCAGTGTTGTCCTAAGTGTGGCCATACACAACTCATTCATCAACAGTTTGTAATGAAATAAGTGCAAAAATTAAAGTAAGAATTCGGAAACTTCTATAGCAATTTGATATTGGCTCATTCAAACACATCATCACTTTTGCATCCTTGAACATGGATCAGTTCAGATCTTGTCAACTTTGCATGATAAATTGTATGTGGCATGAGGTACGTTCTAATCATGTGCAGTTGGGCCAGATATTGATTCTCTGTAAATCTGAGATTTAAAAACTAGTCCTTTCCGTGAGATGGTTTGAGAAGGACTGGTCTAGTAGTGTTATTGTTTGGTTATGGCTCACGTGCTGGTAGCTTGATCTGTGGATCAATGTGGTGGTGTTGAGGAGATAGAACCTTTGAGAGGTGGAGTCTAGTGGAATATATTAAGTCATGGGGGCACCACACTCAAAAGGGAACAATTAATGCTGGTCTCAGAGAGCTATGTCAAGGTCAGGTTGTTGAAGTCTGTACTTGCTCCTTTCTGCATGTAAACATAACCTTTTCTATGTTTTCACCATATTTTTTATTGGTTCTTTTTAGTTATACATGACAATAGGATCCATTTTGACATAATTATAAAAGCATGGAATATTTCTTGTTCTAATTCAGACCCCAGGACCTCTCCTTCCCCTTCCCTCTATAGATCTTTCAGCTATTTATCCAAGTTTTTTAAAAATTAATTTCTTATGGAGGTGCAAGGTAGTGAGATTCACTGTGGTATAGCCATATATGTTTATAGAAAAGTTACTATATTGCGATGTAGCTAAGGGGGCCTTATCCAGAGGTTGAACAGATAGGGTTACCTGATCTTGGGGTTTCAGTCTCTAAAACTGTGATCTAAATAAGCCTTTTTTCCTTACAAAGTACCCAGCCTCTGGTATTTTGCTATAGTAACAGAAAAGAACCAAGAAAATAGACATCTCAAATTCTACATATTCAATTAAAAGTAATACTATTTAAATAACTATTTTTTATGCAAGAATATTTAAGCAACAAATAAATTTTTAATTAAGTTTCCATGGGAGTCAACCTTGAATTCACATTACTTATTTACACATACATATGTATATACAAGTAACATGAGTGAAAACTCATTTTAAAGAATTAAACAGTGTGAGCTGGGTATACTAGGGCACACATGTAATCTCAGCAGCTCAGAAGGCTGAGGCTTGCAAGTTCAAAGCCAGCCTCAGCAACTTAACGGGGCTCTAAGAAACTCAGCAAGACCCTGTCTCAAAAAATTAAAAAAAAAGGTTGGGGATATGGTTCAGTGGTTAATCGCCCCTAGGTTCAATCTCTGGTACAAAAAAATACAACGTGAAAGCCCTTGAATTAAAAGTTTTATCTCTGTTCATCACTGCCACCTTACTCTAATTCTAAAGGTCTTTCTTGATGTCATTCTCTTTTCATTAATTTGTGTATTTTTATATAGAAATATTAGTGGATATAAATGTATGATTTTAGTTTTTGCCTTTTTTACTGAGATCATAATATATTATTCTGTAGGCTGATTTCCCCTCCATTCAGTTATATACCTGGAGATTTTTATTTACAGTTTATAACAATTTAACCCCAAAATAGTCATAGCATGCAATATAATTTTGAAAATCATTCCCTACTGTTGGAATATTTTGATTCCATGTTTTTGCTGTGATAACACAGTGACGATGACATACATTTCTTGTCATGTACAAAGTGTCTGTAGGATATCTTCCCAGAAGAGAGTTGCTGGGTCAGGGTTTGTACTTTTGAAATGTGATACTCCCTAGTGCCCTCCAAAAACTCTCTACTTATTCAAATTCTGATATATACCATTTTGTATTCTCAACCTGGATCTTATCAAATCTCTTAATTTTTATGAACATCATGAGTGAATATTATTTTTTGTTGTTTTAATATACATTTTAGTATTTTTATTCATTATTATTCCATTACTTGCCTGTTGATGCTCTTTCCATATTTTCCTTGTTTCTCAATTGATTTGTAGAATGATATACATACAACCAGCTATTTTTAATCTAATGTTGGATAGGTACTCCAATGGCATTCTAATTTATTCTTAAAAATTAAGTCATACCCCAACTTTAAGTTTTATGAGTAAGAAATCCCTTCAGAAACTTCGGGACACATTCGGAGTTATGTCATTTGCTTTATGAAATAGTGAAACCTTTCTTCTTCAGATGAAACATCCTGTTAATAATAGCTAATGAAGCCGGGCGTGGTGGCGCACGCCTGTAATCCAAGCAACTCGGGAGGCTGAGTCAGGAGTCTCACGAGTTCAAAGCCAGCCTCAGCAACTTAGCGAGGCCCTATGCAACTCAGTGAGACCATGTCTCTAAATAAACTAAAAAATAGGACTGGGGATGTGGCTCAGTGGCCGAGTGCCCCTGAGTTCAATCCCCAGTTCCAAAAAAAAAAAAATAATAATAATAATAGCTAATGATTCTTGTGTAATGAGATAGATGAATATGATTTCATTTATTTCAGGTAAGATAAAAAGCCTCTCACACTTAACTTTTTAATTTTTTTTTTTTAAATAAGGCCTATTCTAACTCCAAGTTACCTCTTGAATTCATTAAAGGTAAAAAGTTGGAGTAAGTGTTCCTTGACATTTTCCCAAGATATGGGCCTAGGGAAAAGTAAATGGCATTTCTACCACCTCATTCTATCTTGCAAATTTGAAAGCAGTTGCAGATCCTGATAGAACTAGATATCATGAATTAGAGCAAACACAATTACACTGTTTAAAATATGAAGGATTCTTAATTTATTCTTACTTTAATCTAAACTGTTACTTATCTTCCCACTATAAAGGGAAAGTATAAGGTGCAATTAAATGTTTAAGGGTGGGTTTTCTAAACGTTCAAAACCCCAGTTTTCTATTTCTCAAATAGTGACAATAGATGTGAAGACAAATATGACTGAAAATATCGAAACCACAGGATATAGCATAGAAGCACAAATTAGCTATTATCATTACTAATTTATCATCATTAGCTGGTGTAAACATTATTTATCTTACATCTGTAATTACTGTGAGTCTCTTTTAAGTCAAATCTGGCTAACTATGTCATATCACTAGTAAATTTGCCAGTAATTTTTTAAAAAATATATGACGGTGAGAATAAAACCATCCTACACATCATCAGTTTGAATTATTATGGTAAAAATATAATAAAAGTTTGTATTAAAAACTTACCACCATAACAATCCTTGGTACATAATACCTTGCCTTTTTTGGCTGATATGCATCAGGTATTGTAGTAGTATGCTTTAAAAAATGTATTTTAGTAGTCACTATGGTTTTGGATTCCGATATATACCACTGAAAGCAAAAATAATAAACAAAAATTTGTGTGCATCTTACATTAGTTGAGTGCTTTCTATGGTCCAGAAATATGTTGCTGGATATTACACAGCCTTTTTGTTTTTGCCTTTTTCCTTTCCAGCTTAACAAAATAAAATTGCTTGGAAGGTAGTGATGAAATTGAAGCGGGTAAGGAGTTGTATAGGTAACAGGCTATAAGGCTCAAAATATTTTAAATTTTCACCGCATTTGTACGTTTGTATTTAGGCATCAACTTCTACTCTAGGAAATTCTTCCTTTCCCAAATTCGGGTGGAGAAGGTGGATACTAAAGATGCTTAAGGATACACTGCCCGGATTTGCCCTCCCTTTGCTGGTGCTAGGAAATCCTCGGGGTAAAGGGAAAGGGCAAGGATTGCGCGAGGAGGAGGGCAGCAAAGGAATCCCGTCTAGGTAGGCGGCTGGCCAGGAGCACAATCCTCTCTACCCTCGTTTCGCGCCAGCCCCGCAGGCTTGGGAAGCTCCTCCCCGGCTTTTCCTTCCTCCTCCCCCTTTCTCCGCGGCAGCCGCGGGCGAAGGGTGAGCGCTGCGGTATTTTGTCCCGAGCGGTGACCCCTCCTCCCAGGCAGGCTGCGGCTGCGGCGGCTGCCGTGGCGGTGGCAGCGGCGGCGACTGCAACGGTGGCGGCCCAGCGCTGAGGAGAGGCCGGGGCCGGCCCGGCGGCCTGGAGGCCGCGAGAGGCGGAGGCCGGGCTGCCTTCGCGCGCCGCAGGAGCGGAGGGGAAGAGGCGGACGCGAGCGAGCCCCGCCCGGTCGCTTGGAAGGTGGGAGAGGCTTTGCTCACCTCCCGCCCTCTGGCCGCCCCGCTGGCCCTGCAGCCGCCGCCGCTGCCGCCGCCTCGGGCTCCAGCCCCTGGCCCCGCGGTCCCGACTGGGGAAGGGGGGCGGCGTGCGCGCCAGGAGCCGCCGGAGATGGCGGGAGGACACTGCGGCAGCTTTGCCGCGGCGGCGGCTGGCAGCGGCGAGATCGTCCAGCTGAACGTGGGGGGGACCAGGTGAGTCACCGGGGAGGGGGCTGGGAACCGGGATGCCTTGGGCGGCCCCCAGCGAGGAGTCCCGGGGTTAGCGGGCGAGGGGGAGCCGAGCCGGGTGGGGGTCGCCAGGGTCCTGTAGGTGAGAACGGGGGGCGGATCTGGAGTTGCTGGAGTCTCCGCACCTGGCAGGGCGGGGCACAAGGGCCTCCTGCAATCCCCCGGAGCCAGAGCCATGTGGCCGGGTGGATGCCTTAGAATGCCAGCCTTTGTTTCTCCCTCTTTCTAAGGTATCAGGCTAAGGGACATTGTACAGCCTGCCTTACCTCACCTCGGAGTGTATTTGAGGAATTCAGAGTGTGGCAGCCTGACCTTGTGGTTGGACTGTGCAGATGGACCTGCCTGCCTTCCTCTCCCCACCTCCTCGGGATTAACACGGGGTTGGGTTAGCCATGTCCAGAGAAGTACAGCGTTCTTTTCCACGCGTAATTAGGGGCTGTTTGTAATTAGAAGAATTTCGGTGCGAGATGCGCAGTAGGTTTTCAGTACATGGTTGTTTTCAGAGTTTTTGGGTGCATGAGTTTAAAGGCTCTATTCAACTCATAGAGCACTGTGTCCAGACTGCCGCTGGAACAGTTGGTTCTAGGAAGCTTTGGATATTGGCACTGAGTAAACAGACTGAAAGCTCTTCTGCGCCTCTCTGGCCTTCCACTCCCTTTCTCTGACTTTTATTAGGCTTGTTGGGGGGAAAAACCAGTTTTTGTGAATTTGCCATGACTTATGAGTCACTCTTCTCAGAAAAGGGAGTTTGCCAGCTCTGTTTGAAAGAAGGGGTAGTTCAGTGTTAGGTATAAACAGTGAAGTACTGTGGATTATAGTGTATTTTGCATTGCTTGAAATATGACAGGTTTTCAATATCTAAGACTTAATTCTTTTTAAAATACAAAATGACAAGTGTGAGCCACAGTAATAAAAAATGGGTAGTGCTTTAATCCTTAACAATTAAGAGCTTTTGAGTGTGCTGTAGAATTCAGCACAAAAAACAATAATTCTTCATTCTTATTTCTTTTTTTTTCTTCCTCCAAAGCAAAGCTTTAATAAGTAAGAAGTTACAACATTATTGCTGTAATTGCTATAAATTGCTCTATTTATAGAGATACCAGTTGTATGGAGAAAATATTTATCTTCTACTGTAACAAATTTCTCGATAAAATCATACGAAAATATTGAAAGTGACTATGGATGCAAAAATGAAACATATGGCAAGAGTAGTCCTTCAGTATATGTTAAGACCAGAGTAGCACTATAATTATTTAAAATCCCTGCACTGGTTTGTAATTGCTATCAATTGTGGATAGTATTTGTTTTCAGGCTTTCAGAAGGACTTAACAGTATTGTAACAATTATTATTTACTGTATATTTAAGTGTATGTTATTTCTTCAAGAATGCAGAAATCAATAAATCTGACATAACTTATCTACGTACATATATAAATACACCACAGTGGTCTCAACATTGTGGACATCCACAAGACTGGAATCCTAATTAGAATAAGATACATTCCATATTTATATAAATATGTCAAAATAGACTACTGTCATGGATAACTAAAAAGAACAAATAAAAAATGTTAAAAAAAGAATACAGAAATCAGATTAAAATTTTAAATTCTGAGTTACTGTAACATTTTACTTTTTGTTTACATTAATTGTGGATTTGGACTTTACCACATTCTGAATTTTTCTCATTGATAGGAATACAATTATTACTGGATTAAACAGATTAGGAGACATTAAAAGTTGTTAGGAATGAAAAATAAAAATAAAAATTTAAAACTAGAATTGTTAGGATAAAATACTTCATAAAAAAAGTAATGACATGGAAAACAGAATGTATGATTCCAAGTGTATTCCAAGGATATTTTCTAGATTTGCTTTGATTCAAATTGCAGCATTTCAGAGCTGGAAGAAATATAGAAGCCATCTATTCTTGTACAAAACGCAGATTAACACAAAATCAGCTAAGTCATTGTTAGAGAAAAAAATCCTGAGAAATTGTCCCTCAGAGAACCACCTGTGGCATAGAACTGAAGCTCTGAGATCATACAGTAAAACTCAAAAGGTGAGTTATTAGAAGCAGAGAAGCACCTCCTATAGGTAAGATTTCTTTCCCCGAGACAGGAGATGTGAAATGGACGTCCTTAGAGAAATTGTAGAAATAATCAATTTTTACAACTTTGTAGGTGATTCAGAAATTAGAGAATATGCGGTTTCATTTAGAATTATAAGTAACATTGGGGCTGGGGTTTTGACTCAGTGGTAGAGTACTTGTCTAGCATGTGTGAGGCACTGGGTTCGATCCTCAGCACATATAAATAAAATAAAGGTCCATCAACAACTAAAAATATATATAAAAATAATTTTAAAAATATTTATTATTTACAAAAAGAAGATAGTGAAATGAAAGAAACCCAGTATTACTCAATTTGTGATAAATTCTGTTACAATTGAGTATAATTTTAGGCCTCCTGAGAGAGGGCCAGGACCAGCCAGTGGGCACTGTGGGAGTCAGGTACATGGTATCATTTCTCAGGCTTTATCTCTAGCTAATTTAGCAACTGTCAGCAAATTATTTTTTGAGTTTTCTAAAATGTAAAATGACATTAATAGTATCAATCTTACAGAATTGATATAGAAATTGAATTAATAAATATGAAATGCACAGGTGAGTGGTATCAACAGTCTGTTGAAGAATAATTAATTTAATTATATTTCTTTCAAGCTAATTTAGAAGGAGGCAAGAAGCAAGGAGTGTAACTGTGGATTTTCCAGTCTCTAGTTTTCCTTTTGCTGAGATCAGATTACTCATGACCCTTTCCTTGGCAAGCTATGAGAAAAAACAGAAAGAGCTTTCATATATTTTACAAGAAGTATGCTTATTGTATGTAATTTTAAATGTTTTGGTTTTTACAGTTTATTTGGAACTCCTTTGGGGACTCTTTTGATGTTTTTTGCTGCTGTTTTCATTTTCTCTTGTATGAGGAAAAAATTGGTGGTGATGAGGATCTAATTCCTTTGTTCCAAAATTCTAGACTATTAAACTCACCCCAAAATACTGACTAAAATTAAAATTGATAATGTGATGTTAAGCAAATCTGTATAATTTCCTAAGTGACATATAATTTGAATTATTTGGAAAACAGTTTGCTGAATAAGCTGTGAATATGCAAGGTCAAAAGTTATAAATTATCCTTATTTGGAATTAATTTGATGGCTTCCAAAACAATGACTCTTTCTTGCTGTGGATCCTTTGATTCTTCAGTTTACCATTGACTGATTTGCTTTTACTTAATTGAATCAGTTTTCTGTAACTAGTAGTACTCTAGTTTTCATGTAAGAGTTAGCTGAGAAGAAATATATTTTGCCATGTTTTCTTGAATAAATAATTCATAATCAGAATAATGGTTATAGTAACTACTTAAAAACACTTTTGAAATAGTTGGTAGTTTACGTCTCCATGTTCTCTAAAGTATTTTACTGTGGTTTACATATAATTGTCTTTAATAAATGAATTATTTCACTGTGTTTCCTTTAGTAAGTCAATGAGAGAATCCTTTTTCTCACAGGGTTGTGGGTTGGGAGGAAGAGGCGATAGTTTTTTGTGATTGGAAAGCATGTTTTGATAATAGAAAATCACAGAGACCGAGAAGAAAATGTAACAGACATTTTTTACGGAACAATACATGCACTGTGTCTGTTATTCCTGACACTAAGATTGATGGTGCTAAATGGTTGGTCAAGTGGGCAGTTTTGTGACATCTGTTTGTCAACACTTTGGAAATGCTTTGTTACAATCATAAAAGGTCCACAGATTGTAGAAACAAATCAATTATGCTCTCTTCGTTTTGTATAAAATATGTAATTGGACATAGAGTGTGGTTTTGGTTAGCACAACTCGGATTTCAACAAATATTTATCATGTGCTAGCTGCCAAGCCTTTATGGAGTTACAGGTTGTTCTCCACCCACCCCCTCGTATTAAAAATATATACAATAGTATATATTAAATGAATTTTTGAACATAAGTTTGAAAAGATAAATATATACGTGTTTAAAAAACAGTCCATTCATCCAGTGGACTTGCCAAGTTGAGAGATGAGTGGGCTTGGTGATTGCTACTGAGACCTGGCCTTCAATCCACTGCTGTTTGCTATTCCACTTGGAAAAGGGAAAAGAGAAATGGAATGAATTTTGAGGTTTGATAGGCTGAGATGAGCAAGGAGCAAACAGTATCCGCTTTTCTGATTAATTCCAGGTTGCTGATTTAGGTGAGTTGCCTGGTGATATCATATGCAACCAGTACCACTATCTAATCACCTTATTTAGTTTAAGTCTGAAAAACATAAGTTTAGAGATTTCATTTAATGCCAAAAAGTGAATGTGGAGTGAAAGTAGAGGTCTTGCTCTTCCATGCGAGGTAACTTGTGATGACATAAAAGTGAAAATATTCAGACAAGAACTGGACTGGATGCCCACCATATTCCTTTCAAAGAAAGTATGTTGGTTTACATACTTTTTGATTTATGGTCCAAGTCTTTGGTTAAGGTCCCCTTACAAACTGATGATAAGCAGCAGACTTGATCAAATGGTAGTTAATTTCAAAAAGTGGTATCTCTGCTAATTTTTTAAATTAATGAATGTATCATCTACAAATAGCATAGGACTATTACATAAATAACAGTGTTGAATGCATAATTTACAGTAGAACTACTATGATCTCAAAAAGAGGCAATATAGGATAGAATATTTGGGAAAATCATTACGGAGGTGGTACCTTTAAGTGGTGTCAAGAAAAGATGGATGGGATTTGGATTATGGGACATACGGGGGGGCGGGTGATCTAGCCAACATAGAGATACTAAAATGATAGTGAACATGAATTGTTTAGAATTTTTCAGAATTACTCTTATTAGAGGAGGAAAACAAAGTTTGGAGAAATGAAATGGAAGCTGAAGATAATTTTAATGTTATGCTGAGAAGTGGCAATTTGGTGCAACAGCATAATTGATTTTTTAGCACATTGACATGCTGGAAAATAGTGTTTTAGGAAGCATTATATGGTAGAGAATTAATTGTTTGACTTTGTTGAGAACTTCTTGAATAATCTTAAATCTGAATTGAAAGTTGTACAATTTGAAAATATGATACGTAATTAATATAATTGATAATAGCTGTAATTATGCAACAGCTTGTAAGTTATCAGCCAGCCCATTAAAGTAAGTTATCTAATATTGAGATTTCAAATCACTTTCTCATTTATAATAGCTGGTAATTTTCAATTGCAGATTTAGTACCTCAAGACAAACTCTTATGTGGATTCCAGATTCTTTTTTTTCCAGGTAACTCATATAATTCTTTGTTATTATATATTTGATTATTTGCCAAAATAATAATGTCTTTGTCAGTTAAATTAAGAGGTTGTTTTTAAAATAAAAAATGCTTGTTCTTAAAATAGAACTTTTTAAGTTGGAGACAGATGACTCATTTATTTTGTTGGCCTTTGAAATTTGATAATTAGGTCATTTGTTCATACTCAGATTTTAAAAACTAACTCTAGCTTATTGTTAATGGCTTCTAGTTTATTGAGTGGAAGAATTTCAACACTTCGAGATGAAACTGGTGCTGTGAGTAAAATAATGTTGACATCTCTCTAATTAAATTACTGTTTATAATGCTTGATTCTTAGTGTTTGGTGATTCAGAGATAGGGAAACTAATCTTTTAATAACCATTAAATGAAAGTGACTTAGTTTTTTTTTTCCTTATCTCATAGAGTATTTGTAAATAGGAAGTACTTCATATAGCAATTTTTGTGTTCATTATTAGAAAGATTGTATGGTATGAGGTTATATAGGCAATAGAAGAAACAGTTCTTTAATAAATGAAACTTAATAAGTAGATGTAAATATCAAATATTTTGATATTAGAATGGTAAGAGGTTGCAGATTAGTAAGAGTCCTTCAATTTTTATTGCCAAAAATATCAATAAATAAAAATGAGAAAATTGGTTTATTAAATAATAAACATAATACATAATAAAATCTCTTCAACTTAATAGCTTTTTAGAGGGAAAAAAGACACAGTCACACAAATTCATAGTTATAATAGCATTTCGATTTTTGAAACATTAGAATTAAGAATGAAAACAAGAAAATACAGTATTTTTAATTTGAAAATAAATTCTTCATTTATAGATATTTATTGATAGAGATCCAGCAGCATTTGCACCCATTTTAAATTTTCTTCGGACAAAAGAACTCGACTTAAGGTAAGAAATGCATCCTCTATAAATTCTTGCGGATAGCTGTTTTTGATATATTTTATTAAGAAAACATTGTTTACCCCTTTGATTTTTTTTTTTTTTTTGTAATTGACATGTAGTATTTATACTTACTTATGGGGTATAGCTTGATACATGCAATGTGTAATGATAAAATCACGGTAATTTGCATTTCTATCACCTCATGTATTATCATTTCTACATGTTAGGGACCTACCTTCAATCCCTTCCATTTTGAAATGTATGATTAATTGCTATAAGCTGTCATTGCCCTATCATGCTACAGAACATTAGAACTACTTGCTCCCTCTGTGTCTTGGGTATCTATTTACCTATCGTCTCACTGTTTCTTCCCAATTCACTTCCTTTCCTCTAAAGACCTCTTTTCTATCTCCCCTCCTGTGTGATCAAACTTTTTAAGTGAGAATATGCAGTATTTGCCACAACTATTTTTAATATGCAGTATTTGCCACAACTATTTTTGATTAAAAGTTTCCTCAGGCTTAAACTAATCTCATGGATATAGACCACCATCATCTCTTCCTTTAAAGTACTTCCAATAGCTTCCTGAGCAGTTTGCCTGCCTTGTATCCCTCCATTATATTTTCCACATTGCAGCCCAAACTATCTTCTAATCAGGTTGCTGCTCTGCTTAAAACTCTTGATATATTGGACTGATGGCTTAGGATTTGGGGCTTGATGATCTTTGTCCATAGTCTGGCCCCTGCTTAATTCTCTTGCAAAGGTTTCAACCCTTCCTGGTCTTGTGTACACCTGAGTACTTTGGTGATCTTTGCTTGTGTCTACCTAATATAAGTATTCATAGTTTCCGATTCTGTCATTGTCATAGCACTTGCTATATTTCATTCTTTTTTAGTAATCTGTCTTTCATTAGATTTAAATTCCAAAAGAGCAGCCACAGTTTGCTGTATATTCCTAGAATCTAACTCTGTGATTGAAGCATGATAAGAGCTCATTACATTATTTTCTTTATGGATAAATTAATGATTGTTTGAACTATTTCTTTAACATTGCCATCTTTAATTACAGTTTAGTTTCCTATCAGGGAATGATGATTTGCATTTATTGTTTTTTATTTCATATATTCCTAATAAGCTTTCAGTAAGGATTCCTTAGTATCTTTTTTGATACAGTCTTTAGAAATCTAGTTGTTCATTTTAGCTGCTTATTTATAATATTGTTTTATTTTTTACTTGTGTTCACTAGAAGGTAAACTCCTTGAGAACAGTGATCTTTTTTGGTCTGGTTTGTTTCTTGTCATATTCCCATTATTAAAATAACACATGTAATATATAAAAAATAGACATTTATAAAAAAGTTTGTTGGGCCTTCTTGTTTTTTTTATTTTTTTATTTTTTTATTTTTTTTTTTGGAACCAGGGATTGAACTCAGGGACACTCGGCCACTGAGCCACATCCCCAGCCCTATTTTGTATTTTTTAGAGACAGGGTCTCACTGAGTTGCTTAGGGCCTCTCTAAGTTGCTGAGGCTGGCTTTGAACTCGTGATCCTCCTGACTCAGCCTCCCAAGTCGCTTGGATTATAGGCATGCGCCACCACGCCCGGCCTCTTCTTGTTTATTTTTTGGCCTGTGATTGGTTGGATGTGAGAACTGTAATACGAACTACTTCTTGAGAAAGATTATTTTCACCCATCTCATTTTGAAATGATTAAGGATATTAAAAATAAAGATATTAGGAAAAAGTAAGTTTAAAGTCTTATGGCTTTTTCACATTAAGAACCCAATACTTATTCCACTTGCTTCAGGTGTAATTTAAGTTACCAGTGTTAAAGAATTCACTGAATTCATTTGTTTCTTTTTAGGGGAGTAAGTATTAATGTTCTTAGGCATGAAGCAGAATTTTATGGAATCACTCCATTAGGTATGTATTCTCTCAGTATTATGTGTTTATTATTTGACTTTAATGCATTAAATTTCCCTAAATGAAATTTGTTTGATATTTAGGTCCTGATTTTTTGACAGAATACTTCAGCACTTAGTTTTTGTGGATTTTCATAGTAAAAAGAGGTTGTCAACTCTGATTTAACTTGAACATTTTCCTTTTCTTTCCTTATCCTCTTTAACTAGAGAAAATAAAAATGGAGTACTGGTTTTCTGTTTGCATGTGGTGTTGACAAGAGTTTGCTTTGAAATGTTTTTAGTAAGAAGGCTTCTCCTATGTGAAGAATTGGAGCGTTCATCTTGTGGCAGTGTCCTTTTTCATGGTTACTTGCCCCCACCAGGTATTTCTGCTTTATTTTAATTTGTCTTTTAAAAAGTTATTTTTATCATTAAATAATTATAAATAGGAAAAAATATTCCTTGATTATTGAGTTTCTTTTATATAAATCTAGAATTAGAACATTAATTTTTTTAGAAGCTAAATAATACTACATGTTATAGAGCAAGACTTTGGTGAGCTTTTTCTATAAAGGCCAGGTAGGCTTTGTGAGCCAGAAGGTTTCTGTGGCAACTACAGGACTCTGTTGCACATATTACATAAAGGAGGGGATGTTGCTATGTCCTTTACAACTTTATTTAGAGTTTTTCTAATTTCCCTTGGGCCATGGTGTGCTCACATCTTAGTCATAGCTCAGGTTGTCAGGCTTCTTTTTGTAGAACCCCAGGAGCTTTTCAGAGGTACATCAGTATCACCTTTGTACCACTTCAGATAATTAGAAGAGTTCAGCGTTTACCTATGTGAGCAAGGTTTCATGTTGTAAAAAGACTTCCCTGTCAAATAAATGATATGGGGAAATTCAGTTCCAAAGCAGTTAAATTAGTACAAAGTACCTGATACATAGTAACTGCACCATAAATGTAAAGACTGGTAGAAAGATTGAACAAATGAACCATTGATTCAGTAACTTAGAGCTAGATGAAAGTAGAACATAATTATAGATAATAATCTTGTCTGTTACAGATAATATGGCAAATACCAGAGATCTATGAAGTTCTTTAATATTCTTTTTAAAATTGTAATTAGCAAATAAATAGCTATTTATGAATATCTATTTCAGATACAGTGAAATTCACATTTTTATGTTTTTCTGTTACAATATGATATTTTTGATTTTTGGAAGGTTAGACCATATAAATTTGCCTTTCCCCTTTATAGGCATTCCTAGTCGTAAAATCAACAACACAGCTAGATCTGCTGATTCTCGGAATGGACTAAATTCTGCAGAAGGTGAAACTCGGGGAAATGGTACTCAGCCTGTTCTCTCTGGAACGGGAGAAGAGACTGTTAGACTAGGTAAGCAAAGATTGTATAAATATAAAAAGAAAAATGCATTTATTTTCAGCTCTTGAAAATACTTGAGTAGTTATTTTTAAATATGCAATTTTTGCCTCATCTCTTTTTTAAATCCAGATTTATCATTTAGAATATTAAAATATCTCATTTAACATAATGATTTTTTTTAAAATGTTGTGTGATCTGTTTGCTCTGATTCTTTAGAATAAGGATTCATAAACTATCTGTTAAGGATCAGATAGTAAATTAAAACTAGGCTTTGTGGACTATACAGTCTTGGTCAGAGTTTCTCAATTTTGCCATTTTAGCTTGAGGGCACAATGGATGATAGGTAAACAGGGCATATGACCGTGTTCCAACCAAACCATTAACCAAAACAGGGAGAAGTCTAGAATTGGACTGTGGGCCATAATTTGCCAACTCATTTTAGAATATGGTATCTCTTTTTCCAAAATCAACAGGATTTCCTGTGGATCCACGAAAGGTGCTAATAGTAGCTGGACATCACAACTGGATTGTAGCTGCATATGCTCATTTTGCTGTGTGTTACAGGTATTATGTAATAATAATGGTTTGCATTTTATTTTAGGTGGTAGTTTCTAATATTTGTGATTTTATATTATTAGATTAAAGAGCTCTTTCTTTTATCCATTAAAATTTTCCTCTCAAGGCGGGGGATGTATGGGGTAGAGCACTTGCCTAGCATGTGCAAAGTCCTGAGTTCATTCCCCAGTATTGCCAATTAAAATGGCTGGGGGTGGAATCTGAAAAAAACAATTTTTTTTTTTTTTGATTTTTCACCCACTTCTGCTGTATCCAGTTTAAGATTTAGTTTGCTTTTACTTTGACAGCAAATTTGTAAATATTGCTGATAGTCTTACTGTATTTTCAGGCAGTGTCAACTGTAATGAAACTGAGATGTCTTGATGTTATTACTACTTGGTTCTGTCTAGCTTCTGAGTCATGTAAATTACATTAAATAATTTTTAGATGGAATTATTAATAACTAATGATTCAGTCATTTGATAATTATTGACTTTGGGTTGAGAAAAATGGACTCTGTAGACTAAAAAAATTATAATCTTTCAGTCATTTGTACTCTATAGAAGACTAAGACTCTAACTGGTCATAATTACTGTGTTGTTGGGAGTCAGGTAGTGAAACAGGACAGTTGTGGGCAGAATTAGTGGGGTTTACTATCTGTAGTGTGAGAGATTTACACAATAATTTATTTTACTAATTTTTGTTTTCTTAGACACTAAAAGAGAATGAAGAATAGTGTAGTGATTTTTTTTTTTAAAGTGGGAAAAGGGCAACACTCAGTTCAAATCACTAATCACTATCTGCTTTGAGAAATACCAATGATAGAAAATGGAATAGAAGCACAAAAATGGTTGGAATATACTAGCTTAGATTATGATCCCATTTAATTTAATTGCTGAAAAATTAAGAAATACATAAATTTTTGTCGCTATTGACTTTGATTAAAAAAAAATAGCCACAGTAGGTTTAAAAAGTTACAAATGTCCTCTAAACTTTAGAGATATGTTTTAAAGAATCCCAGATATTTTAAAAAACCCTCTCGGTTTATGGAAGGTTTGTCACATTTGGTAAGGGCCCTTTATATTTGTTATCTCAGATTCATGTTTTTATTATAGCTGTAATTGGGTGCAAGCTTTTTATTTTGAGAGTGTTTTATGGATTTTTAAATTATTGAATAGTATAAAAATAACATTTGGATGATTTATAGACAGCTTTTTTATGAAGTAAGCCTAATTTGGTGAAACTTTTTTTTGAGTCATTTTGAACTTACCATCTTAAGGGTCTAAGTTGAGAAGTCTTAGACTTTTTGTTTGATTGTTTAAATATTATGTACATATTTTTATTGATAAGAAATTCCAGAAAGTTGTGAGATGATTATGATGAGTTACCATGTGTAACGGCTGGCATAGCTTTTGTTATTGCACGGCAGTGCTGAACATTGCTACTTGCTGGAGACTCACAGAATTGCACAAAATGTAACACAAGTGACAAGTGTATAAAAAATGATGCCATTATATTTTCCATCAAATAAAGCATATTTATTTATGCTTTTGACCAGGATTTTTCTTTGCTTTCACTGACTGTCAGTATTATAGCAGTGCGCCCATATGAAGTAAGGAAGAGAAGTAGTTGAGGACACAGTGGCAATAAGAAGATTTAAAATGAAAACAGTCTTATGCTATTTTAAGAGTGTAATCTTTTCTATGAATTGTTTTTCCTCAAGTTTTTATTCTAAGAAGTTAAATACCTTAAAGACTAGTACAGTAAATACCTACCCATATTCTCATAGGTTCACTAATTTTCTACATAGTTAAGGCTTTATTTTTTTTATCCCTTTTTCTTGTTGAGTCTTTGACAGTGTTACTTGTGTTAATGAAGAGTAGTTGTATAAGTTGCTCCTCTCTTGCCATTTATATCCTGTATTAAATCCTAAATCCATGAGGAATTTAAATTTACATTTTTGCATTTGCTGTGAGATTTAAGAAATTTTTTCTTGCAAGTGGATAGTGAATTATGTTCTGATCATTTATTAAATAAATTATCCTTTCACTGAATTTGAAAATTCCCTTTATTTTACTTCACGTTTATACATACACATAATACTTTTAGGTGTTTTGGACTCTTATATTCTTATGATGTCTTTGTTTGTTCTGATACCATTTGAGGTAAAGTGTATTTATAGTTAAATTTTAAAATTTGTAGGACATATCCTCTCTACTGAATTTCCTTGAGTGTTTATTGAGGGAGCGTAACCATATACTTTGTATAGATGTCCTGATTCCTAAGTCAGCAGTAAGGAGTTAGAATACTGAAATAACAGAGCTCATTCTTTCTTATTTTATATATTTTAAATCTCAAATTCTGATATGCAAAATTATATAGTGAATGTGTTTCTTCTTTGTACTTAATTTTAGTTTAAAAATAGAAGTAGATGCACATATCTTACTGAGTTAAATTCTATAGTTGTTTTAATCATTGTTAAGTGTTGTCTTGATACTTTTACCCTTTTTTGGTCTTCTTTTTATTTTGTAATACCTTGTTGTAGAGTAAAACAGCTTAAATATACGTTCTCTGGAAAAGATAAGATTGCACATAATTTTATTACTTATATTCCTAAATTAATGTTCACAGAATCACATTTATTCACCTCATTAAATCAGTTCAGTGTCTCTTTACCAAACACTTGTGGGAGCGTAGCATACAATATCCACAACCACAATACAGCATGTTGTCTTTGTTCTTGAAGTGCTAGCAATTCCTGCTCTGTGCCCATTCTGACAGTCTCTAATAGCATCTATATTTTATTCTGCAATGTTTTGTCAATTTCTAGAAAATATTAGATAATTATTTTCATTAGTTTTTCTGAGCATGATTCCCATCTGGTGGCTGAAGAAGGTAATTACAGTTTTTAAAATGCTTAGGAAATTTGATAAATTCTTTTCAATATTTCTTTGAAGTTTAAGGAACAATATTATTTTTCAAATTAAGACTGAATATGTACTTTTATGAATTTTAATGTTATTACTTTAGTATACATATTTAAATGAAAATAAAACTGAGGTGTTCTTGTTCAGGTCCTTCAGTGACCTTTGTTTATGAATATCTAGGTTTTATTTATTTATTGTTTTTTAGCTAAGGACTCAACCTATGGACTTTGTGCATGCTAAGTGCTCTACCATTAACCTATGCCCCCAAACTCCTTTTTGATTTTTGCAAAGAATATGTCAGGTAGTATGTAAAGGAACTTTTTTTCTCTTCATCTTCTGTTTAGTCTCTTTAAGTAGGACAAAGAGAAGATGGCAGTTGTGTTTGCATTATTTTTTAGTGTTACTTTAAAAGTAGGTATTTAGTTTAAGAATGGGCATTTAATTATTCAAGTCATTATCTTGATCATACAACTAACTTTAGGCTCTAAATGTGTGAAGGCTTGCTATATAATTACACAGAATATATGTTGGAAAGACTTGAATTTAGATAGAACAGGGAGAAAATATTAAAAATTGCCAGGTGTTTATCAGGGAAATTAAATGTTAAAGAATACATTAGTTTACATCTGGGGGAATCAGTAGTCCTATAAAAGTAGACCTTCAAGAACCAGTTTGCAGGTGAGGGTTTTCAGAGCCTCACTCTGGGTTCAGTAATTATTGGGGTATTAGAATGCGTGTGGTACACTTTCTTTTCTTTGTTTGCTTTAACAGACTGTCATCTGAAGTAGAAAGAACAATATAGCTTCAGTGCAGGTCATCTCAGTAATGGCAGCCAAAAAGCCTGATTAACTCAGAGGACTGATAATATTTTTAAAGTTTTGATTTTTGTAGAATATTTCTATCCATAGAAAATGATAATAGTTCTTTTTTGTGGAAAAAAAAAAGATAAAACAACTTTAAAAAAAATGTTTTCAGAGTGATTTGGAGAACTTCCTTAAATTTTTTTTTGGTGAAATATAGAACTCTAATCTCATTTTAACTGGTTATATGCCCTAAATATGTAAATATGAGATATATCAGGGGTAATAGTCTGGTATTTCAGAAACATTTTTTCTTTTACAAATATAAAGGTGGGGTTGTGGCTGTGGTTAATTTCTCCTTTTTGTTACATTGATTGATACATTTGTTCACATAACTGCTACGGGCTCTACCTTATGTGTCCGTTGTTTCTTAACAGAATCAAAGAATCTTCAGGATGGCAACAAGTGTTTACAAGCCCGTATTTAGACTGGACTATTGAACGAGTGGCTCTAAATGCAAAAGTAGTTGGAGGTCCACATGGAGACAAAGACAAAATGGTTGCTGTTGCCTCAGAGAGCAGCATCATCCTGTGGAGCGTTCAGGATGGGGGAAGTGGAAGTGAAATTGGTAGGAAGACTTGTTTGTGTTACATTTCACTGTTGTATGTAATATTTTGAATTAGAGGAGGTATTGACCCTAGATATGAAAATTTACCTATACTGTTTGTTAGCTAGAACTGCCTCACCTTTTTTCCAAGGTCCAGTAGTGAAGGGACTACTCAGTGTGAAAGGAATGGTCTGATAAAGAGGGAGGGAAATTTGATGTTTTAGAAAAGAGGGGAGCATCTTTTGCTCCAACTGAAACCTGGCTGTATTATGAGAATTTTGTTCTTCCTGAGTTAACTCCACTGTAGCTATTTTTTTTTCTACCCTGTCATACCTTTGGGCTTGAAGAGGAGGTACATTACTTTCTTACTCATCATTGCTACTTCTAGACCAGAAACTCTCAAATTTTTTGTTCTCAGAATCCCATCAAGCTCTTAGAAAGTTGTTTAGGACCACGAAAAGTCTTTGTATAGATTACCGTTTTATCAGTATTTTAACATGTTAGAAATTAAAACTGAAAATTTATAAATATTAAAATAGCAGTAGTATATCCCTGTGTGATAATATGTAACATTTTTAATGAAAAATAACTATTTTCCAAAAACAAAATTTTGTGAGGAGAATGACTTTGGTTTGTGTATTTATTTTAGGGGTACTGGGGATTAAATTCAGGTGCATTCTACCATTGAACTAGATCCCCATCCCTTTTATTTTGAGAGGATCTTGTTTGACTGTCCCCTTGTCCTTAGTCTTGCCTTGGCTTCCTGAGTAGCTGGGATTGTAGGTGTGTACCCCTGTGCCTGGCTTGGTTTATGGCCTTATGAACCTCTGTAATGTCTTTTTGAATTTTGATATGTATTTCTGCATTCAATGTGCTATGTTAACTTTTTTTTGCCACTGGGTATGGAATGCAGGGATGTTTTACCACTGAACTACATCCCCAGTCCATTTTTTAAAATTATTAACTTTGAGACAATCTCACTAAGCTAATTTCTTGCTAAGTTACTGAATCTGGCCTCATATTTGTGATCTTCCTGCCTCAGCGCTCTGAGTTGCTGGGATTACAGGAGTGTACCACTGCACCTGCCAATACATTGTTTAGATTGAAGTATATAAAGATAGGCCTTACACACTTAGTTAGAAAAAACACATTTTTATTATCTGTCAGACAATTGTGAATATTCTTGGATCCTGTTTCAAAATTCTGAAATCATACTTATCATCTCACTTTCCATATTCTCTTAAGTTAAAACCCATCAGTCTGTTTTGTACTTTGAATGGATCTTTTATTCATGCCTGATTTTATACATTGTTTCTTGGTCACTTGAAAAATGTTTGAGTTATTTAGACCTTCCAAATGTTAATACCTGTCATTGTGTGGTATCAGAAGTATGCAATCCTTAGTGTCACCAGTGATGACATATCTGAACTCTGGGAAGTTGTCACACATTCAGTGGCTTAGTTCAGAGTAGTACTAACATTTATTTGATACTTTGGAATTTTTATCATTGTTAACAAATGTCATTGTTTCTTTTCTTTGAAATAATGGGCTTACTTTGTTCATTTTTGAGGAAATTTCTGCCTAATACTCATATCTAAATAGCTATAGTTATTATTGCAAATAAAAATGTATTCAGTGAAAAAAAGCAGGTAGTGTCACTTTCAGTTCCATAATTATGAAGAAGTTTTTCCTTGATGCAGATGTAGTTCTTAGTTCTACAGAATGTTAAAAAGTAATGTATTTAAAATTGAGATTTAATCAGTACAAGTTTTTACTGCTTTAGCAAGGACATTCATGAGTTAAACTGGACTTTTTTTTCTTTCCCTGAAAGTTCATGGCAGAGATTTTAATGACCACTAGTACAGTTCAGTGCCACTGCCTTGATTTGTATACTAGAGTGCCTGCGGGGGTTTTTTTGACCCTTTTTTTTTTTTTTAATTTATTTTGATTCATTGTACACAAATGTAGTACAACTGTTGTTTCTCTGGTTGTACATGAAGTAGAGTCACACCATTTGCATAATCATACATGTACATAGGGTAATGGTGTTTGTCTCATTCTGTTATTTTTTCTTCCCCCTGACCCCGTCCCTACCCCTGTTTTTCATCTATGCAATCCATCCTTCCTTCATTCTTGCCCCTTCCTCCCTGCATTATGTATCATCATCCACTTATCAAAGAGATCATGCAGCCTTTGGTTTTTTGGGATTGCCTTATCTCACTTCGCATGATATTCTCCAGCTGCATCCACTCACCTGCAAATGCCATAATTTTATTCTTCTTTATGGCTACGTAATATTCCATTGCGTATATATACCACAATTTCTTTATCCATTCACCTATCGAAGGGCATCTAGGTTGGTTCCACAATCTAGCTATTGTGAATTGAGCAGCTATGAACATTGATGTGGCTGCATCACTGTAGTATGCTGATTTTAAGTTCTTTGGGTATAGACCAAGGAGTGGGATAGCTGGGTCAAATGGTGCGTCCAGTCCAAGTTTTCTAAGGAATCTCCACACCGCTTTCCAGAGTGTGCTTGCTATTTTTACCCAGCATTACTTTGCATCAGTGAAAACATCAACACAGATGTTCTAGAATAAGCCATGAGATTCATAAGTTTTCAACACTTTGAGTATTTCAGTACTGCTTGTATTTTGTGTTCATCTAAAAGATCTTTAATGATTAGTTGACACTGATATCAGGTGAATACAAACAAAACATAAGGTTTACATGTATCTATTTGTAAGACAAAGATAGAATTGTGCAGACGAGATATTGCACAATCTTCCAGGTATTTATTTTGAAGCATTTGGTATCATTGAAAAGTGGCAAGCTGGGCACGGTGGCGCACGCCTGTAATCCCAGCACTTGGGAGGCTGAAGCAGGAGGATTGCGAGTTCAAAGCTAGCTTCAGCAACTTAGTGAGGCCCTAAGTAACTCAGTGAGACCCTGTCTCTAAATAAAATACAAAATAGGGCTGGGGATGTGGCTCAGTGACTGAATGCCCCTGGGTTCAATCCCCAGTAAAAAAAAAAAGAAAAAGAAAAGTGGCAGTGGTGTGATTTCTTAAACTGACTTTTCATCTAGAGCTTTGTCATTGAGCATTGTCATTTGTTCAGGATTTTACTGGTCTCGCAGTAATAGGTGGGTGGTGTTTCTCCAGCAAGGGTCATGCCATAACTTATGCTGTAAGATATTTCACTTGCATTTCCAATTCTAATTTGAAAGTCTGTAGCAAATAATTTTCTGGATTTTAAAGTTTTTGACATGTTCACTTATAATGCTTAATTTCTTCCCTTAAACTCTAAGCGTGAAATCCAAGGTTTCCTTGCACCCACAAAGAAACACAAGAAATAAGCACAGTCATAGCTGCATAATACTGTTTTGGTCAACAAGAGACCACATATGTGATTGTGGTTCCTTAAAATTGCATCGCTAGCCACGCATGGCAGTGTACACCTATAGTCCTGCTGACTTATGAGGCTACAATGTGAGAATCTTAAGTTCAAGGCCAGAAAGCTAGACTCTGTTTCAAAACAAAAATAAAAAGGGCTGGGGATGTGGCTCAGTGATAAAGCACCTTTGTGCTAAATTCCCAGGAACACCCCCAAAAGAAAACTAACAGGCAGTAACAACCTAGTCACACTAATTTGTCTAAATACATTCTATGATGTTCACACAATGACAGAATCCCTAATGATACATTTCTCAGAACATATCCCCATTGTTAAGTGATTCATGAGGTATATACTGATATTATGTTCTTTAATATTAGTATAAAAATATTCTGAAACTTTTCTAAATGTTTAAAATTTTACCTAAAACTGCTTAAAATTTATTATTTTGTTTTTTAAAACCTAGTTCTTTTTTTCCTAATGATGGATTATTTGCTTAAAATAGGAAAATCAGAATATTCACCTGCTTGACCCACAGCTGCACAATCTGAGTCTAAAGACTTAACAAAGAAATAAACATGACATATCAGAATTCTTTGATTCAGAGAAAGGCTCTAAAAAACTGGGCAAGCTGGGTGTGGTGTCACAATCCTGTCATCTCAGCAGCTTGGGAGGTTGAGGCAGGACTGCAAATTCCAAGCCAGTCTCAGCAATTTAGCAAGACCTTGTCTCAAAATAAAAAATAAAAATAAAAAGGGCTGAGGATATGGCTCAGTGGTTAAGCACCCCTGCATTCAATCCCTGGTACAAATAAAAACTGAGCAAAACTATAAATAAAAGTTTTAAATATAAAAATCATCTTTCTCTCAACGCTACACATATTAATAACAGCCTCATTGTATCTTATGCAACAGAACAGTTATTTTGGATTTCAAAATAACAATGCATTAGGAGATAATGAGGTTGCAGAGATTATGACAGGTAAAACTACAGAAAGACAAGACAAATAATTATTTAATATTACCATGAAAAAAGTTTTGTCAGATTTCTGGAAAGAGTTTTAGGGAACAGTGTTTTTCAGCTTGCACATTGAAAATCACTGTTCTAGACCATTCTCCTTAACCTTCTGTCTCATCCTGCCTTCCCCCATTCCTGGTTTTAAGTCTCATACTATCTGTAGCTACACTTAATTTAGTCTTCACCTGCCCTTTGCGTCACTATCCTTCCCTCCTTTGAAGTTATTAACTCTGGGCCTGGGGATATAGTTCAGTTGATAGAGTGCTTAGATTCAATCCCCGGCACCACACCGAAAAAAAAAAAAAAACCCAGCAACAACAAAAAACAAAGACTGAAGGTATTAGCTCTAGTTCTTCAGTGTAAAAATCCTTTAACTCCAGTGGGATCTCTTCACTCATCACTTCCCTTTTAATTAGTCTGGGATCTGTCGTTATAATCACTATCTAGCATAGAGCCTCAGATTTCTTGCCTCTCTCTTTTTACTTTGCTTAACTCCAAAAAACCCAACCCTGGCCAGATCCATCTTTCCATCTCCATGGCTAAATATAACTGGAGAAAAGAAAGGGGCATGTGGGACACACACAAAGCAGTAGTGTCAAGTGGGCCTCTTAAACTACCCAGCATCTTGTATTATTCTTGTCCATTCTCTGTTACTCTTATAGATAACTATATTTTTTGGTTTCTTCCTAAGTTGTCAACACCTTCACTTTTCATATTGAGAAAATAAAAAAAGATTTTCCTTGTAACTTCTAAGTATTATATCTGTTTATCTATGTGTATTGGTGCTTACAATTTCTACTGTGCCATTTGTTACTGTGATTAAATTGTCTCTGCTCTTATCTAAGACCAGCTTCTCCCACTGCACTCTAGGTTCTAACCCCTCTCATCTACTCAAGGACATTGTTCTAGTAGTTATCCTGTCTCTCCTATCATAAAACCTTCCAACTTGGTTGAATTATTTTCATCTGCATACAGTCATGCTATAATTCTGATTTTAATGGTAGTTTTAATTACATTTCTTTTGATAACCAATGATACTCAGCACCTTTCCATGTACTAATGACCATTTGTATGTTTTCTTTTGAGAAATGTCATATAAAATATTGACTTCCTTTTTTGTGAAGTTGTCATCCTACTATTGATTTCTAAGCATTATTTATATATTCTTGATTAGTGGTTCTCAACCAGGGATAATAGCATCCACAAGAGGACATTTGGAAATACCTGGAGACATTTTAGGTTGACAAAACTGAGGGAGGCCTGTATCCTCCTCCCCACTTTTATCTTCCTCCATCTTCCTCCTTTGGAGTCTGATGTTAGAACATTTCATATTGGCCTCTAGGTCAGTGAAGCTCCCCACCACTAGTTTCTTCTTTCTCCATTTTCAGTCTAGATAGACTGTGTTTATCTGCTTTTAGTGTCTTTTGCCTCTTTTCTACAGTAATCAGTTTGTAATTAATCCCTTCTAGTGAGTATGCATTTGAAAGATTGGACTTTTTAGTTGTAGAATTACTCCTTTAATTCCATTTTATGGTTTGTTTTTCTGCTGAGATTCATCTTTTTTGCTCATTATGTTTACTCTGTTAAATCTAATATTCATATTAGTGATTTGATTAAAGCTTTTGTTTGCTAATTCCAATATCCAGGTCATCTTGTGTTTTTGTTTTGGGTCACATTTTCTTGGCTCTTCACAAGCCAAGGATATTTTGAGTATGTCTTGTACATGTGCCTGATATGTAGTGGTTATGGATTATGCTGCCTTCTTTTAAAAGATGTGGGTTTTGTTCTGGCAAGCAATTACATTATGGGAAGATAGTCTTGATCCTATTAGACATTCTTTTTTTGTGCTTTGTTAGGGGTAGGTCCATTTTTTAATCTTTATTCTTAATTTTTAAAAAAGTTACCTTGCAGTCCTGAGTGCCTGAGGTGTTCAGCAAAGGTTAACCACTTTCATGGAGCTGTAACTACTTTATAGACCCACATATGACCTCTCAGATCTCCAGTAGTTCTCAGTTCTTCCTATAGCAGCCCTTTTCTTTTGTTCTTGGGATTCTCACCCTGACCTGCTGCAGTTTGGCCATAGTAAGGAGCTAGGACCTTAGGAAAACCCTGTACAACTTTCTTTCCTGGCACAGTTTCCTGTGCTCTTCTTGTGTATTTCCCATCTCTCAAGTACCTTTTGTCCAGTGCCTAAAAACAGTATGTTATCCAGTTTTTGATTATATGCTTCAAAGTGGGGAGTGATTGGGTACGATTTATTCCATCGTGATTAATGGTATAAATCCTAACTGTCAACCTTAGAAAATCAATTTTAATATTAAGCTTTTGAAATTATAATACTCTTGTAATTATACAGAAAGGAGACCAGTTGTAATTTTATTTTTCACTTTTTCAAATTCTAATTTCTGACATAGCAAAAGTGAGGAGATTTTATTTCAGCTTTGTTTCAACGGATAATGTGATAGGTAACAATGTTGTGAGATGATATAATAGTAATTTGTTCATGCCCTATAAAAGAAACCATTTGTTGTTACAAATGTTCTTCAGAACTTGACAGCACCACCCAAAGAAAATAGTTAGGGCTGGTGGATCCATGATAGAGCTCTCCCAGAGGCTGAACTCCCTTCTTTATAACAGCACTTCTGGATTGCTGCTGTAAGCAATGTTTACTGAGCAGGCTCCTTACGACAGGAACTTGTCATTATTTATGCTCCTGTCTTCCCTATGGAAGTGGTCAGGATTGTTGAGCCTAAGCGGGAGTGACACTTTAAATTTCATGAGACCATTAAGAATATCTTCCTTGATTTCCCAGAACCTCATTCTTCTCTAGAGTAATCAGTGTTACTTGGTTTCCTTTTTTGATTTCTCCCTTTAACATAGACCACAGGACTGAATATAGTCACTTATTTTGAAAAATTGTTTGGCATCAAAATTAAAGTCTCATTGTGTGATTATTCCTAAAACTGTATATAATGTAAGAGAATTACTTTCTGCTTTGAAGTAGGAGGTTTATTTTTTAACCAGTTCTGATCAGAGGGCTAATTAACTTTTTGTGTATGTGTTTTATTTTGATCTTTTAGGTTGTCTGGTTGGACTGAGGTGATATATTCATGTGTATGTTTATATAAATATGTCTTTATACATACAATTTAAAAATATGTAGAAAATATTCCTAACACTTCCCAGTCTATTGTTTTGTTTTGTTTTCCTTTTTGTCTAGTATGTCATCTTTCTTCCTGCTAGATGGATAGCTTTTTCAAAATTGATTAAGAATTTTCAAGATGTTGATTGCCACTTGTCTTACATACAGTGCAGTCTTGAACAAAAAGAGAATACCTAGCACTGATCTAAGATTTGAAAGAAGTCAGTAATTTTTTCTCGCTTAGGCTTTAAAGTGCCCTGCAATTGTATTTAATTTTTTTCCAGTGATTTCTTTAAAACCTGTTATTTTTTATTTATTTATTTTTTTTGCAGTACTGGTAATAGCACCACGGACCTTTTGCATGCTATGTAAAATGCTCTACCACTGAACTGCAGGCCTGGACCTCGGTCTTCTGCATCTTTGTTTTCCTCAGCTAAATGCTGAGAAAACTGTTCATATTGGTGTATTCATATGGAGGAATAAGAGACCCAGAATTGCTAAAGCAATCCTTAGCAAGAAGAGCGAAGCAGGGGGTTTCACAATACCAGACCTCCAACTATACTACAGAGCAATAGTGACAAAAACAGCATGGTATTGGTACCAAAATAGGCAGGTAGATCAATGGTACAGAATAGAGGACACAGAGACAAACCCAAATAAGTACAGGTATCTCATACTTGACAAAGGAGGCAAAAACATGCAATGGAGAAAAGACAGCCTCTTCAACAAATGGTGCTGGGAAAACTGGAAATCCATATGCAGCAAAATGAAACTAAACCCATATCTCTCACCCTGTACAAAACTCAACTCAAAGTGGATCAAGGACCTAGAAATCAGACCAGAGACTCTGCACCTAATAGAAGAGAAAATAGGTCCAAATCTTCATCATGTTGGCCTAGGACCAGATTTCCTTAACATGACTCCCAAAGCGCAAGAAATAAAAGCACGAATCAATGATTGGGATAGAGTGAAACTAAAAAGCTTCTTCTCAGCAAAGGAAACAATCAGCAATGTGAAGAGAGAGCCTTCAGAGTGGGAGAAAATCTTTGCCACACACACTTCGGACAGAGCACTAATCTCCAGAATCTACCAAGTACTCAAAAATCTTTACACCACGAACACCAATAACCCAATCAATAAATGGGCCAAGGAAATGAACAGACACTTTACAGAGGAAGATCTACAAGCAATCAACAGATTTATGAAAAAATGTTCAACATCACTCGTTATAAGAGAAATGCAAATCAAAACCACCTTAAGATTTCATCTTACCCCAATTAGAATGTCTTTCATCAAGAACACAGGCAACAACAGGTGTTGGCGAGGATGTGGGGAAAAGGGTACACTCATACATTGCTGGTGGGAGTGCAAGTTGGTGCAGCCACTCTGGAAAGCAGTGTGGAGATTCCTTAGAAAACTTGGAATGGATCCACCATTTGACCCTGCTATCCCACTCCTTGGCTTATACCCAAAGGACTTAAAATCAGATTGCCTCAGTGATGCAGCCACATCAATGTTCATAGCGGCTCAATTCACAATAGCTAGATTATGGAATCAACCTAGATGCCCTTCAGTAGATGAATGGATAAAGAAACTGTGGTATATATACACAATGGAATATTACTCAGCCATAAAGAAGAATAAAATTATGGTATTTGTAGGTAAATGGATGATGTTGGAAACTCTTATGCTAAGTGAGATCAGCCAATCCCAAAAATCCAAAAGCCGAATGGTCTCTCTGATATATGAATGATGATGCATAATGTGGGGGGGAAAGATGGCAAGAATGGAGGAAAGATAGCTAGCATAGAGGGAAGGGAGGGGTGGGGGTGGGTGGGGGATAAAATTAATAACAGAATGTGTGACAGATACCATTGCCCTGTGTACATGCATGAATGCACAGATGGTGTGACTCTACCTTGTGTACAAACAGTGAAACAATAGCTGTACTCCATTTGTGTTCAATGAATCAATAAGTAAATAAAGGAATAAAAAAAAAAATAAATAAAAAAAAAAAAAAAAAAAAAAAAAAAAAACAAAAAAAAAAAAAAAAAAAAAAAAAATAAACTGATACTTAAAATAGCATAAAGACAAAACAATATTTTATAAGTGAGACTTGTTTTCCAGCATTATTAAATAAAAAGATATTTCTCATAGCTGCTTTTCAGATAAAATAATATTTTTTAAGTGCTAGAATTGGATTGGGAGCATTTTCAAGGTGAAATGGTATTGAGACATTTAGCTTGGACTCTGTTTTGTAGGTGAAGTAAGAAAGAACCAGAAAGGTGGTACACAAAGGTACTTTTAGAGCTAGGATTCTAACCTAGATTCTCCTGACTCTAGTGTAGTGCTCTGAAGACAGACACTGTATAGGACCATAAATGACATTCCAAAGTGAGCGTAGAATTCTTTGCTTAGGCATTCTTTTCTCTTTTGATATTAATGTGGAGTATTTGCTCCTTACAACCTCTCTCACCTATATTCCCTCTTCCCTTTCTTCATATTCCTTGGGCTTACCCATTCCCAGTCACCTCATTTGTTGAACTTCTGTAAACCTTTTTACAAACCCATCTCATATGGCTTTTTTTCTAAGATATATTCTCAAACCCTTTACCCACCCTCTTTTAATCCTCCGGATATTACTGTACCCTCTGTATCCTATTATTTTTGCATTATATTGTAATTGGTTATTTGCAGTTTTCTCTCTACTACACTGTAAGTTCCTAATTATATCTAGTCTTGTGTTTTTTTAATCCCAAGGCCTAATGTAAATGTCCTTAAAATTAATTAAATTGAGATTGAAATGCTGGGAAGCAGGGTTTAAAATAAGCTCTGAGTGTAAAAAGCCTGAATGTTTTTAGTATGACTTATGATAGTTTTTTTTTTTTTTTCTTATTTCCAGAGGTTTAGATAAATTCTGGATATTGAGATTGCCATGTTTTTGTTCAGATCAGTGATTCCCAAATATCAGGTCCATGAGCAAGCTGCATTTAAATTTCCTACAAATATAAAAATGCCACGGGTTTTCTGATTTATTGGGTCCAGCATGGATCCCAAGTTCCTTTTTATTTTGTTCACTTGAACTCTGCCAGGATATTTTGATGATCAGCTAGAAGCAAGAACCACAGCTTCACATAACAAGACGTTGTAGCAGTGTGAGATGCCTTGGAGCATACTTTGCTTAGGATTTCTGTAAACTTCTTAAGAGTTTATCAGGTTTGTGTTTCTGATCTCTGAGTCTAGCACATAATTTATATAAAGGAGAATAGGTTTAAATTAGTCACATTTAAGATGTTTTAAATCTAGGATTTTGGCTAATTGTCAACATGGTCACTGCTTAACTCTTATTTATTCTGTCATTTAAGGAGTGTTCAGCCTTGGTGTTCCTGTAGATGCCCTCTTCTTTATTGGTAACCAGTTGGTGGCCACGAGTCATACAGGGAAAGTAGGAGTGTGGAATGCAGTCACTCAGCACTGGCAGGTTAGTTTTAATTGAAGCTTATTACAGAAATGAAAATATTTCTGATTCATGCATCTGGTATTTCCTTGTAGAATATATGCTGTTTATTATACATAATATTGAACATATTTAGGTGTTTCTGGATACCAATTTTATTCTATTTTAAGAAATATGTTACTTTGGAAAATGAATAGTTTTTAACTGTGGCTTGGCATTTCTTCATCTCCTTGAAATCTTTTTATGTTTCATGCTGTAGGCATGGTAGTCCAGGCAAACATCATTTTTTGTGTGGAAACACAGATCTGTATGAAAGCATATGATCTGCTGGGCATGGTGATGCATGCCTATAATCCCAGGGACTCAAGACTGAGGCAGGAGGATGGCAAGTTTGAGGCCAGCCTCAGCAATTTAGTTGACACCCTGTCTCAAAGTAAAAAATAAAGATGACTAGGGATGTAGGTCAGTGGTTGAGCACCTTCAGGTTCAATCTCCAGTGCCAAAAAGAAAGAAAGAAAATATATGACCTGTTCAGAGAAAATAGTAGGCTAAATATTTTGAAGTACTTAGAAGAATAAGGAGATAAGACTGAAAAATGGTTCAGAGAAAAAATTAAGGACTCATCAGAGGAATCCATGTTTTAGAAAGACAACAGTGGTAGCTAAAATGAAAGATGGACTGGAGACCAGGGGAATCTACTGCAGGAATCCTGCAAAAGAATCAGAGCTCCAGCTAATACAGTGGTCACAGAGATGCAAAGATGAGTCTGTTTGAAAAACTCTCATGAATAAACCTTCCTGAAATGACAGGACCAAAATGTGGTTGATGTGGGAAATTACTCAAAGAAAGGTGTATTTCTAGTTTTGATTTTTCAGTTTTGACAATTGAGTAGCTAGTAATATTTTAAATTGATAGAGAACATAGGAAGAGAAACATAAATGCTGGTGAGTAATGTGAGAAATTTCAAAAAAGTGATTAAATATGTTAGCTTTGCAATTCTTAGGGGCATCCAAATGAGTTCTTCAGAGGAGAGCAGTGAATATTCCTTTGGAATTTAGAAAGAAGAAAGGGCTAGAAATAAATATTTCAAATCTATAGTATTTCAAATCCATAGTACCTCCTTGATAAATTAAAAGATAAGAATTGATAACATTTTCCATTGAGAAAGGTACATAAAACAGAAAAGTCAAAATTAAAACTCTAGAGAAACATTAGTATTTAAATGGACAGAAGACCAAGACCCAAAGGAGGACACATTAAACAGTTGAGAAAGGAAATTCATTTTGGCTGTAGGATATCATTTGCAAATATGTGGTGATTAGGTTTTGGTGAGAAAAATCCAGATTGCAAGAACTGAAGAACTAAAAGATTAGAGACAGAAAATTCAGAATTATCTTTTAAGAAGTTTGGTGATAGAAAACAAAAATGACAATAATTAAGGCTAGATTGTAAAAAAGAAGCAGCAGCAGCTCAGTGCTGTACTTTATTTTTTTCTCTTGGCTAGGAGAAGCTTACACATGTTATAGCCAGAGTGGGAAGTTGCAGAGAAAGCTCCTGAAGATTGAAAGAATGAGATGATTTCTGGTCCCACAAAAGTCAGGAATGTGTGGAATCTAACCAGAGAGATTGACCTAATAGAAAGTAGAGACAGTTCTGTCTCTGTGACAATTTATGAGAAAAGAATAAAAAGAAACATTGGAAGGGTGTGTTTCAAGGCATACATAGATTAAAAATTGTGTATCTGCAGTGGACCTGGGTGATAAGACTTTCTCCATTAGTGTTCAGAACTGAGAACTGGAGCAAGAGGAAAAAACAAAACAAAACAGTATTTACTTGACTCAGGATTGGAGTTTGTCTTAGCTTTTGCATTTCTGTGACCAAAATACCCAACAAGAACAACAAAGAAGAGGAAAAGTTTTTTTGGGCCATGGTTTCAGAGATCTCAGTCCATAGATGGCCGAGTCCATAGCTCTGGGCCTAAGGTGATACAGAACATAATGGCGAAAGGGCATGGTGGAGGAAGGCTGCTCAGGACATTGCAGCACAGAAGTAGAGACAACATGGAAGTTCACCAGGGACAGGCTAGAAATCCCAAGGTACACTCCCAGTGACCTACCCCCTCCTACCATACTCTGCCTGCCTATAGTTGCCACCCAGGTAATCCATTGAAGTGGATTAATCAGCTGATTAAGTTTTAACTGTTATTTCACCTCTGAAGATTTTTGCCTTGTCTCATGCGTGAAGTTTTGGGGAACACCTCATATCTGAATCATAACAGTTTTAATAATATGGATACCAGCCGGGCGTGGTGGCGCACGCCTGTAATTCCAGCAGCTTGGGAGGCTGAGGCAGGAGGATCACAAGTTCAAAGCCAGCCTCAGCAAATTAGTGAGGCCCTAACCAACTCAGTGAGACCCTGTCTTTAAGTAAAATACAAAAATGGGCTGGGGATGTGGCTCAGTGGTCAATTGCCAATGAGTTCAATCCCCAGTACCAAAAAAAAGGATACCTCATACCAGGGAATGACAAAATGTGGAAATGTCAAGATAACTAAAATTGTAAGATCAAAAATTGATAATAAGGAAGTGTTAGGTAGGCAAAAAGGATGCAGGGATGTAAAGGAGTAGAGGGAAGATAAGCAGATTGATAATTTTCTTTCTTAAGAAATGAGAATTGTTGGAAGGATAGGTTATTGTCAATGAAATAATTTAGAGTTTTAGAATTACTGCAGTTCTCACTGATAGAGCCTATTTAAATAACTCGTTGAACTTAGAGATGGAAGTACAGTCGACCCTCAATATCCATGGGTTTTTCATCTACAAATTCAACCATCTATGGATTAAAAGTTTTGAAAAAGAAAAGTTGCATCTGCACTGAACACGTGCAGAGATTTTCCTTGTCATTTTTCCTAAAAGATACAGTTTAACAACTATTTATATGTATAATCTAGAGATGACTTAAAGTTTATGGGAGCATGTGTGTGAGTTATATGTAAAACCTGACATTTTATATTTGAGCATCTGAGAATTTTGGTATCCTTGGAGTCTTGGAACAGTTCCCTATGGATACTGATGAATGACCATAATTGGATTTGGGGTCATGGAACTATAAGGGGCATAAGTATGGACATTTAAGTGCCAGGATATCCAGTTCTAGAGAGTGGGAGAAAAGTAAACTGATCCAAGCATGAAGATTCTTAGTAAAGATGATAGGTCGATATGAAAGGCACATTTTGAGCAGGGTTGTGCCATTAAAGTTGAGGGTATGAAGGAACATTCTTAAGAACTTATAACTCTGAGATACTGGGGAAATGGTGAGAGAATGAATGATTTCCAATGAAAGGAAGAGTCTGGGGAGATAGGTTTCATTTTCAGTGAAGATATAGAAGTCATGTGTGTGGAAAAAAATATTAGCTAGAATGGACCTTCCATATTGACACAGCATTATAATGGTTGTCAGCATAAATATAATGAGCCAAGGGACTAATCTAGATGGTAGAGAGATGTTAATCAGAAGGATTCATTAACTGGTGGTATTTCTTTAAAGAGGGATGTGAGTTTTGCTGATTTATGGAAGTTCTCTCAGGTGGGTTACTTTGCTAATTATGCCAACTTCGAGTTTTTAGTGGCTGAGGGGAAAAATTACACTATCTGCCATGAAGGTGCTAAAGTATATTTTTGGTTCCTGAAGGAACATGCTTCTTATTGCCTTTTTTGTTTTTTACCAACATTTTGAAACTACATATTAAGGTTTTAATATCTTTGAGATCCTGAGAACTGTTCTAGTGTCCTCAAAGTAGATATGTAACCTTATGCTTTTTGATACCATATATAACCTGATGCTTCTTGCTTGGTGTATGCATGAATTAAAAACTATATATGACAAAGTAGATTTGTTACATATTTCAGGAAGACCTTGGGAAAGTTGAGCATTCATGCAGCAAATAAGCCTTATGACCCAGTTAACTGAATTTCTTTATAGTGCATTGCAGAGATGGAATGTAATAAAATCTCAGCTTCTGATATGCAGATCTCAACAGACAATTCTGACCAGAGGCTGACTCCCATGACTTCTGTAACACTAGTTGAATAGGTTCTGATTTGACCTTTAGCAATAGTTCTGCACGTGAGTAACACAGAGCATACACAGGACAAGCCTTGCATTCTGTATTCTAGATGTATAATCCGGATTGATTTGAAGTATTTGAGTCAGATGATCCCCTTAACTAAGTGTGTGTGTGTATATACTTAAGCTTGAAAGCTGTTGTGAAACTTGTTTTTATAACAATTTCTCTTGAAGACAATTTTAGTAAAATATTAGTGAAACTTTGAGCATTATATCTAATTTAGGTAAGAAGAACTTTAAGGTTTCAGCTCCTTATTCCCTTTTTTAATCTCCCCCTTCACTCATACAGCATATACACATGAACTCACACAATTAATCTAAGGATTAATAATAAAGTCATTAGTGGTATCAGACTAAGTCTAGGCTAAATTACGTAGCAGAATAGTAACTTTTAAATATCATGTACCAAGTCATTTGAGTTTAAGTTTAGACATATTTTGGAAATTATTCATATTTTTTTCTCATATCAAAACAGTTTGGGAGATTAATCTTGGAAAACCAGTATAAAGGATCAGAACTCTCCCTGTGTCCATTTTGAGAACTAGAGATCTTCAGTTAAGTTTGTCATTTCACTGATAGCCTATCCTCTAAACAAACAGTGGAGATTGAGTTTGAGGAGGAAATATTGGGTCTGGGCCAAGAATTGAATTTTTATGGTCTGATGGGTTAGGCTGGACAAAAATTGGGAAGGCTCATTTGATTTGGCTTCTCTCATAATATGAGGCATCTGCAGCATTGATGTAAGAAGTGTTGTGTTGTTAATGTTGTTAATAGGTTTACAAAACCTTGCATGTTAGGAATAGGAATAAGGTGAACCTTGGAATTCTGAGCCCACAAGTCAGTGTGGGAGAGGATTGACTTTTAGGTATCTATTATTATATACTGACTACTGTCCTAAGTATGTTATATTTACTTAGAATTAACGGTAAGATAATTGAATTAGTTGACACAAGCTTCTTTCTCCCCTTTCTGCATACGAAAATACTGGATACAAATATTAAAACTATAGTATCTGTATTAAATGTTAAGTTGTATTTGTGCACACTTGCATACCATGTATCAAGGTAAAAGCTCTAGGATCTGGGATTTTAGCAGAACAGGCATCACTTTATGGAAAAGTAGAAATTGGGCATCTTGCAAAAATCTGAATATTTTTAAAGGTCTCCTCAGTCCCTGAGAAGAAGACTGAGAAAATGTTATTCAATATTTTAGAAGAAGAAAGTTTTACATGTGTTTGGTTGGATTAGGAAGTAATGGTGCAGAGGGAAGACCATCCATGAGAAAGCAAAACCAAAATATTCATATTAGGAGTACACGTATGTGAATTAAAGCACAAAGCTATGCCTTTGTAGTATGAAAACTCCAATTTGAGAAACTCACGTAGGACTAATCTTGGACTCACGTTACACTCCTAGATGAAAACACGAAACCAAATGGGACACTTCCACAAAAGAGGGCATATAGGATGCCACAGAAATGATTCCTACTGAAAACGAGCTCATAGCCCCCAGTTTTTATGGGCATAGAAGCAAATGAGGGAAGTCATCAAATATAACAAATAGTAGTATTTATATCCTCAAAAATGAAAAAAAAAATTGAACTGTTAGAGAACTGCTGTTGATTTTCTAAGTTTTTAAAGTGAAGAAGAAACAGACTATAATAAAGGAAATGGAAGAAAATGGAATGCTGGAAATTAAAAGGTCATCAAAAATTTAAGAAAAACAAAAAACTGAGTTAAATATAGCAGGAAAAGATTACAATGAATTGAAAGATCAATCTGAGAAAAGTATTCACAGTGGATCAAGAGAATGAGATGGAAAATAGAAGAAGAAAAAATGATAAAGTTATCTCAGTGGAAGATAGCAATTTTGGAAAGATAACTACTAACAGTTTTGGAGAAAAGAAAAAAGACATGAATGTTGATTAAAGAAATGCACAAAATATTGATCGATTGTTTATAAGCATTGTGGTGTGATAAAAGATCAGGATATGATGAAAGAACCCAGGGTGTTACCCACAGACTCCCTGTGATTAGATCTCACCAGCAGCAGTAGAGGGAAGAAGACTGGGCCATCCTCATGATGATAGGAAAAGTAGATTTCGGTCTAGGAATTTAAACACAGCAAAACTTTCATTCAAGTGTGAATGACAAAGATGTTTTCACATAATACCAATGAGTTTAACACACATAATCTTCAACAAAAGGACTGAAGAAATAGTTTTTGATAAAAATTATTTATATTTGAAGGGGAAGAAGTGGAACTCAGTAAGCGGTGGTTAGGAAAGAAGTTGGTATGTTGATAAATTTAGGTAAGTGATTATTTTAAAAGTAATAGATGAAGGTAAAAACATACTATAAAAATAAGAATTTTGAGAGAAGAATAGAGCAACTTTAGGTTACATAGAGGGAAATGAGAAGGGGAGGGACGGGGTAAGAAAAATGGTGGAATGAGGACAGACATCATTACCCCAGGTACATGTATGATTACATGAATGGTGTGAATCTACATCATGCACAACCATAAAAATGAAAAGTTGTACCCCATTTGTGTACAATGAATCAAAATGCAGTCTGTAAAAATAAAAAAAAATTGAAATAAAGAAATAAATAAATAAAAATAATGATTTTACGGGTATAGAGATTGTGGACGAAAGGTCTTAGGGGCTTTATATTGTTTGGAAAGGTAGACCAATTATTTAAAAATTTTAGATCACTTAAATTTACACAAAGAAATAATGGTGATCTCTGTGTTACTTGAGGAGAGAAAAATCCACTTCCACCTTATATGCATGACTGTGACTGAACCCAAAGTACTCTTCGAGATTTCTCTGGTTCCTGACCTGACTTGGCAGAATAAGGGAGAGGAGGCCCCATAATGGCTGCCTCCTTACTTGTGCACTCAGCAGTACCAACTCCTCTGAAGTCCTACTCATTCTTTACTTTCTCTCTTCCATCTGTACTTAGGTATAGAGGTGGGGGGAAAAACAGGATGTGATTAAGGATTGCAGTAAATGAGGTAGGAATGCGCTAATCCTAGAGCCATCCTTCCAAGAATAAATGATAAAAATGTTTTTCTTAGATGAGCCTTGGGAAGCTCCAGGCTGCTTCCAATCTTTCATTGAAATAGGAATGTAATGGAAGAGGAATTTCATGGCCCTATCTGCCCCTGTCTTCCACTTCTGGGGAGGAGTTGAAATTCTTCCTGTGGTGCTGCTGGAACTAAGGATTCCAGCTGTCTAGGATCAGAAGATCGTTCAGTGGCATAAAAGCCTATCTTGTATTCCTGTCATTGAAAGGTTTACAGTGTCCACCTGTTATAAAACATGCTGGCTTTGGCTCTTTGAGAAGCCTGACCTGGAGTTAGAGGGTATGGTGACTTTGCAGAGATATTTCTACTATAACTCATAACTGCAAGACACTGAGGAAGGTACATACAGAAAGTAGGTCCTGTATATGAATGGCTTACAGGAATCATAATTTTCGGGTTTTCTTTCTATTTTGTTTAGTTTTTTAATTAAAATAGATTCTGTGCTTTTTTAACTTGTCCTGTCAAACATTCCCTTCCCCTTTCTCTACCTCACTCTTGGTTGACTTTAGTTTTCCAATTCCAGTTGCTCTGTGAGCACTCTGTTGGTCTTTGCTCTTTTCTCACCAGTATTGAGGTGATAGTTCTCTTCCCTCCTCTGTGACTGTATTGCACATTCTGTTTTAGGGCCTCTTTTACTATGATTGTTTCTTTTATTTCTCTCTCACAAGTACGGTCCTAGAGAACAGAGATGATACCTCACGTCCCTCACCTCCACTTCAGCACTTCATTTGTTTTCTTGGATAATATTTGGTACATAAAAGTACACTTATTAAATAGATAGTGTTTAAGCATTACCCTTTCAACTGAAAACCAAATGTGAGAAATAAAAGTTCTTTAACATTTCTGAATGTTAAATGATTTAAAAAAATCTCATTTTGATTTGTATGTAAAACTTGGTATCTAATGTTTCTTTAAATGTCAACTATGAAGTTCACGTTCTTCTCTGACTTGGCTGTAAAAAGGGAAGATTCATTTTAATCTCACTTTTTGCTACTTACTTTTTTTGCGTTCTGTTTGATTTTTATTTTGCTTAGTAATAAAACTCATGGTATTTGCTTTTTCTCTTACAACATATATAGGCAGTTAGTTTGCACACTAGGTTGATTTGTTTGAAAGAACTATTTTTTACTCCAGTACTTACAAAAACAAATATAGGAGACTTTGTATGCCCTGTCATTTCCTAGAAAATAGATGAAAAGCTTTCGTAAAGAGAATAAAAATAGTGAATACTACCTTTTCAAAGAAACTAGAATTAATTGTCAAGGGATGTAATACCATCTAGAAATCACTTCTTTTGTTTACCAGTTCAAATTCTATCACTTACTGTATGACTTCGGGCAGATCACTTAATCTCAGAAAGAGAAGGGAGGGGTTCTTGTAAGACTTGGCCTTCCAGTTCCTGAGGACTGTGATCTAGTGGCCACATGCAGCAAAAGGAGATAATCCATAAAACTTCAGAAAGCAAAGTGCTGGTGTTGGAAAACAACTTTTAGAAAAATTTAAAAGAAACTAATTGATGGCTTCCAGAGGTCCTTGTGGCATGTGTGTATGAATGTGTGCATAAAGGAGGTTGATTTTCTGAGCCTTACGACAATTGGGTATTGGTTGCTTTTTATCAAAAGAATCAAGTTTTGAGAAAATTGAACCGAAAATAGAAATTATAATTACTTTCTAACTTCTAATAATCTCACTACATTAGGTTCAAGATGTTGTTCCTATAACCAGTTATGACACTGCTGGGTCATTCCTTCTACTGGGATGTAACAATGGATCAATATATTACATAGGTAAGTGTACAGACACTTAAAATGCTTCTTTTTCAATTATTATTTAAGTGAAAACAGGAAAATATTACTTTTTTAGTTTTAAATATATGTATTATTTATTGCTGTTTAAAATTTTTATATTTTAGATATGCAGAAGTTCCCTTTGCGAATGAAGGATAATGATCTGCTTGTTACTGAACTCTATCATGATCCTTCAAATGATGCTATAACTGCTCTGAGTGTTTACCTCACACCCAAAACAAGTTAGTATATGACTATTTGTTGTCAATTTGTAAAGTTCTTTTGAGAATGTGTTTTTATTCATTAGTTTACTATGAAGCTGGGTAAAACTAACTTGGTACTTTCTTATTACTCTTTTGCATTTATGTTCTTATTAAAATAACATTTTGCTTTGAAATTGGGAGCTTTTATTTATGTTTTAACAGCAGTAGTAGCAAAACAACGTTTCAAGAGAATGAGTCTAAGTTTGTTTCCTTGGCATTTTTTTTTCCTTTTTATTTTAACCTAGGGAATTGTGTTTACTAAGTGAGCATTCTACGATTGAGCTACACTCCCAGCCTACCTTGGGAATTTTTAAATTTAAGTTAAGGAAAAAAGCATTTTATTTAGAAGTTCAATGTGTGTAACTTCCATTGCCTTTCAAAGGCCATGGCAATAAAAATTAGTAGACTGCTTCAGTAAGTATTAAGAATTTTTTTATCCTAGAATAAAAGATAAGCTTCAATAGGAAATTTAAAACATGTAATGAAAGGAATTCTAGAAATATTAACATGTCAAATAGTAGTATGCGTGAATGTGTTACTTATACATAATCGTTGTTTTTTTGAATTCATTAAAGGAATAATTACCTTTATTTTGAAAGAAATATTCTAGTGTATACAGATGAATGGGATTGGAATTGTAGTAGCATTTAATCTGTATTGCTCTTCAAGAGAGGTCAGCATATGGAATGCTGCCCAGACCAGCTGTTTTGTTAAAAGTTTTACATCTTGTCTTTGGTTGCTTTTATGCCACAATGGGAGTTGAGAGGTTATAACAGAGTCAATATGCATGCATAGTTTAAAATATTTGCTGTTTGTCCCTTTATTGGAAGAGTTTGCCTTCCCCTGCTCTAGAAGGAATAGAATGGGGAGTGGGTTTAGGTGTTCTTATTTTTCAATCTAATTTAGAAGTGGAGATAAAACTAGGAAAGTTTTACAAACAAAGCACTTCTTTTTTGTGTGGTAGCAGGAGTATTTTGAACACATGAAAATGGAGTCATCTTTCAGGTCAGATGAAGTGTTTCCCATATATTTTCAGGTAATACAGAAAGAATTGCTGGTATAGCTAGTTGGCTGTCTCTCTGTGATGCTTTTTAAAAATATAGGTCACCAAGCTCCATCCGGTCTTTAAATTTGTGATGGGGTCTGGTACTTGTTTAAGAAAAAAAGGTCATAGCTGAACCTTACATAATTTGAAGAAGCAGTGTAGGTATGATTAAGCAATTTAATGAGTGTATTTATTCCTTAGTCCAGTGTTTTGAAACTGTAAGTAGTATATTTAATAATTGATTATTCAAGAATGATTCAGTATTGTGGTAAGTAAAATGATGGTCATACTAGGTGAGAAGTTACATGGAATATTGTTTCATGGCAGTCTCGGCGTGGCAGACTTGCTAATTCTTTAAACATGTATTGAGTACCTTCTGTGTCTCATGCACTCTTTAAGGTGATAGGTAAAGCAATGATTATGATTCAGTCTCTAACAATAAGGAATAGAGGCAGGTACACATGGAAACAGGTGCAGGATTAGTGTGTGTTACCATGATAGAACCTAATATATGGTACAAGGGAGGAGGTGAGCAATTTTATCTTGGAGCAAGGGTTAGGAAAGATTTATAAAGGAAATATTGATTTTTAAGATGGCAGAGAAGTCCTTGTTTGCTGAGCGGATTTTGAACATAAGTTCTGAATCCTGTTCTGTTTCTGTTACCATCAGGAAGCTTTTCAAGGGCAGCTTTCTTTTTATTTTTGCATAATATACCACCTTTTTACTTTTGATTTTGTGTAGGTGTCAGTGGTAACTGGATCGAGATTGCCTATGGTACAAGTTCTGGAGCAGTACGAGTGATTGTACAGCACCCAGAGACAGTTGGGTCAGGCCCTCAGCTTTTTCAGACTTTCACAGTTCACCGAAGCCCTGTTACAAAAATCATGCTATCAGAGAAGCACCTTGTATCAGGTATAGTGATGCTGTTAGTACTGATAAGCAGTTCGCCCCTTGTGCAACTTTACCCTGTGCATTATTTGCAATAGAGTTTTATGTGAGGAAAATATAGTAAAAGAAATGATAGAAAAGTTTAATAGTGAGAAATGTTATGATTGTTTTTTAAAGATTACTTTGACTTTGCCTGGTTGTAATATATGCAGATTTAGGAGCTATCTGATCTCTTATTTATTCTCCATTCGAATATTTTGTTCTTATGGCATTTTATTTCAAAATATTTATAACCCTGTTGATTTTTTTTCCTTATAAATTTTCTAAGTTTGATTTTTAATATGTTTGGTTGATTATCTTATGAACCAGTATAATGCTAAAGTAGATTTAGATATGTATTTTGATGTTTGATCATCATAAGAATATTGAGAATTAGTACTATATAAAAAGATTATTTAAAGAAAAAAAGTATTTTTGTGGGTTTGCAGTTCCTTATGGCCATAAAATTTTTAAATGATTTTTATAGTCATAAATATAGATTCTAATTAGATATATAAAAGTTGAATACTAATTTTGTGGTTTAACAAGTACTACTTTTTGATCACAATATTCCATTAAGAAATTCATTGTATATAATAGATTTCTAAAAGACTTTGTGTAAAATGTGTTAGGTATATCAGTGGAGTTTGCTTTTTAGAGGTGTCTTAACATTAACCCCTTTGTACAGCAATTCCTGTCCAACTTAAAATTTTTATAAACATTTTCACATAATGTATTTGTTTATATAAGAATACATAAAATGTAATACATTTTTCACTCTTCTCTGATTAAACACCAAGTGGAGCCAAAATCTTGTCCATGGATGAATAAATGAACACACTTTTTATCAAGTGTCTGATTGCTTGGGGTATCAATAGGCCTTCCTAAAACAATCTCTAGTTTAGGTTTTCTTAAAACAATACTCACCTGATACTCACCTGCCCCACTGAGGAACCTTTCTCACTCTCTGTGGCTGGTTCCTCTTTTGTCCAATTGCTAAATGTTGGATTTCCCTGAAGAATTTCTGTTTTCTTTATTTTCCCTGGTGAATTGAGTACTAGTTTATCTATATGACAGTTACCCCAGACTTCTTTCACCTGTAATCATCCAGGGAGTTGGAAACTTATATACCCAGTGTCTATCTCTGGATTACATTTAATGGGATGTTTAATTGGCATCTCAAATTGAAATTAGACAAAGCAGAACATTTTAATAATTGATTAATTGATCATTCAAAAAACCATCTTAGTACACAATATCACCATCTATTCATTTATTTTAAAAAATCTAGGAACTGCTCTTGATTTTTCTTTCATGCTTTCCACTGTGTATATGCAATCTACCAGTAAATTTTATTGGTTTTGCTGCATCATGTGTCACAAATCTGTTTTTTGTTGTGCCAGCCTAGTGATTCATCATTTCTCCTTAGGTTACTATAGTAGCTTCTCAACTCTTTTACGTTTTTATATTGCCGCCTTTCTGTGGTACGTATTCCACACAGCAAACACAAATCTCTCTTAGAAATGTAATCCATATCTGATTCCCAGTGGCTTCCTATTGTATTTAAAAATAAATTTAAGTTTCTACCATGGCTTCTGTAACTTTCCTATTCTAGATCCTGTTTACCTTTCAGATTGCTTCCTTATTCCCCACCCATGTTTCTCTTGTTCAAAACCCTCTAACTATTGACTTTTCTGTTTCTAAAAGATGCTTTAGAACTTTTGCTCTTGTTTATTTGAAATATTTTGCTTCTGGATAATAGTTTGGCTACCTTCTTATTATTCAAGTCTCATTTCAAATACCTCCTTGGTGAGGCCTCCTTGGCCACCAGTACAAATTAGCTAAACCTCTATCCAACAGTAACTTTCTCTAATAGTATCTCATTTTGTTTTCTTTACAGACTAATCATTTGATGATTTATTTGTTCATTTAACATCTGTCTCCCTCTTCTAGAGAGGGAGTTCCTACAACTACAGGAACTTTTGTTCTTCCTATTCTCAGCACAGTCCTTGGCACAAAACAGATGCATGAAATAAAGCAGTTTAATTCTTTGAGATTATAGACTATTTTACCAGTAGTTGTGATATTTAAATGACAATTCTTAGAGATAGTAATAGTTGCTGTTATTTTGGGGGTTGTAATGTTATTGTAGGATGTGATACCAAAGAACTACTTCATAAAATTTGTATTTTAATGTGAAGCATTTCATGTTGGTTTGGAATTTAAATAAGCTAGTCAAGAAAAACACCTTATTTAATAAAAATCTCGTTTTTTTTTTTAAATTTTGTAGTCATAGATGGACAGAATGCCTTCATTTTATTTATTTTTACGTGGTGCTAAAGATCAAACCCAGTGCCTCATGTGTGCCAGGCAAACCCTGTGCCACTGAGCTACAGTCCCAACCCAAAAATCTTGTGTTCTTATGTATTCATATTTATGTTTTTCTGCCACCTGATGGATATCAGCATAAATGTAATTGCTTTCTTTCTCAAATAAAAATTTTTGCATAATTAATGTTAACAAAATTGTCCTTATTGCTCAATTGAGTCAGCCAAAGGTATTTATTTTTTTTAATTCCTATAAACTTAATAGTGAAAATCAGAATTTTTTTCCATGTAACTGATTAAACAATCCAAAAGTAAATATTTTTTTATCAGAAAACTATTATTCCGAGAATTGAGAATTTTGTTACATCAGAATAAAAAGTAATCAGAAGTTACTTGTTGCTGTTTGCCAACAATACATTGTTTTTCTAAAATGTGGTTTAAAATACATAACTGATATTTCATAAGAAATGTCATTTTGTAAGAAGCCAGTAGGAAATGGTATATGTGCATGGAAGAAGTTTGGGATACTTTATTAGTGTTTACTGATGAGTTTGTAGCTCACTGGTAATACTAATAAATTTTCCAAAATCATTATAAATGGAAACTGATATCATTTTTTGATGTATATTTTTTAATAGTGTACCTATTCAGACAAAAATAAGGATATAGATTAGGAGATTTCTCATTACATAACTGGTGAATATTATTTCAATTCAAATAGTATTGAATAGTATTTCAATTCAATTTCAATTGAATAGTATTTCAATTCAAAAAACAAATTAATTGGAATGGGTTTCTTAAAGCAAACTCTCTTAAAAATAATGCTCAGCTCTAGTACAGGTGCTTAATGTTCCTTAATATTACTATGAGTAGGCAATAAATAGCTCCTGTTCCTGTAAGATATTTGACGAATGTAATTTGTAATAATCATTTTTGTATGACCCTTGATCTAGACTATTTAACATTTGAGTAATATTAGCAGAATAATTAGCAGAGTAATATTAGCAGTTTTTCAGTTTTAGAAGAATAAACTAAGCAACCGTTAACTATGTAGCTTGGCCAAAGAATAGGATAATCAGTATGTTCTCTCTTACACACACATTTCTTAACCTTTTCTGTATTTAAACCTTATAGTCTATTTTTATAAGAATCCATATATTTAGTGATGTACCTTATATTTGTAGCAAGATAAAACATATTCAGCCCTCCATCTTTTTTAGCTAGATATAACTTGAGTATAATTTTAAGATGAATTTGTCATTTGCTACTTAAAATATACTATGATCTGTTTAATGTAGATAATAATGAAAAAGTTTAAATGTGTTTAAAGGGATTTTGGTACTGCCCTTATAATCTGTATTTAGTAACCTTTTGTGTTCTTTTTCTTTCCTAGTCTGTGCAGACAATAATCATGTGCGCACATGGACAGTAACACGGTTCAGAGGAATGATCTCTACTCAACCAGGTTCCACTCCTTTAGCATCATTTAAGATACTGTCTCTGGAGGAGACAGAAAGTCATGGTAGCTATTCCTCTGGAAATGACATAGGTAAGTTAGATTATTTGGAGGAATTTTCAGATATTATGTGGATAGTTCAGAAGAAATGTATCAACTATAGTAGAAATCTAAAATGAGTTTTAAATATTAATTTTTTATTTAAATTTTGAAACTCAAAATAATTTTAGTGCATTTTTCTCATTAGATTCTGTGAATTCAATTATATTATTGAAGTATGTTTCATTATTTAAAAAGTTACAAGATGGGCTGGGCACAGTGGCACATGCCTGTAATCCCAGCAGCTTGGGGAGTTGAGGCAGGAGGAATGTGAGTTCAGACCAGCCTCAGCAACTCAGTGTGACCCTGCCTCTAAATAAAACATTAAAAAAGGGCTGAGAATGTAGCTCAGTGGTTAAGCACCCCTGGGCTCAATCCTCAGTACCAAAAAAAAAAAAAAATTATAAGATGGGCTGGGATTGTGGCTCAGTGGTGGAATACCTTGCCTAGCACATGTGAAGCACTGGGTTTGATTCTTGGCACCGCATAAGAAAATAAAGTTATTATGTCATTTACAACTAAAATTTAAAAAATAAGTTATAAGAACAAATTTTTCATCTTATTAATGTTTCTTCATTTAATGTCATCTGCAAATGCTGGCAATTTGTTTACAACTAAAACCATAATATCTGTGCACATTTGAAACTTAATATTGTTCTTTTAGGTTCCATTCTGGGTATTTAAAAAATTTTAATATTTTTATTTGATTAATAATCTGAAAATAAAATTTGAAGCCAGGAAAAGTCTGGTATTTTTAAATAATCAAAGTTATTTTGATGGCATTATGATATTCATTAGGAAACAATGTGTTTTTTCTTCATTGATGCTATGATATCAGTAAAAGGCATGTGAAGTTAATTTGTCTCTGTATACCATCCATACATGTATGAATGAGAACTCACATACACAAACAAATATATATGCAGAGTTCATCATGGAGACAGATTATTTTCCCCAACGGCTCATTTGAAAGAATCTATTATATGCACAGTTGTATCTTACTAATTCCTACAATAGTTCTTTAGAATCTTTTGGTTACCTAATATACCTTTCCAGTTATTTTGTATAAGCAAAAATTATGATACTGAAGAATGATAGGAAGGAGTACAATAGAATTGATTTTCTGTGAATTTTATATATACTGGAAATTTACATCCATCTCCCATAGTAAAGATTTCAAAATACTTTAAAACACTACTTAGTATATTTAGTAAAAGTAATGTTCATTGCCGTCAGTTTTAACAATTACTATGTGATTATGGTTTCCTACATGTTGCTAGGAACTGGAAGTTTGTATTTTTATTTATTCAACAAATGGTTATTTAGTAGTTTTTGCTCCAGACATTCGGAATCCAAAAAAATACAGGGTAGTGAAGATTAACTTACAGTGCTTGCAGTGGGAATAAAAAGAAAACAATTGTATTTCGTACACTGTGCTTGAGGGTATAGAGCTAAAAGCGCTCAATGGAGATAGCACCATTATCTAGGCTAGGTATCATTACCCTTATATTTAATCTTCTTAATAATTATATGAAGTAGATATTATCCCCATTTAACACTGATAGAAACTAACATTCAGAAAGAGAACACTTTAGCAAGATCTTAGTGTTTGAACTTACATACAAAGAATGAGTAGGTTTTCATTGAATTTGGGAAATTTTGGAGTTGGGGCATTCCTGCTAGAACAAAAAGAGCCTGTTAAAAAGAACAGAGGCCCAGAGAACCTGGCAAGTTTGGAAAATATCAAAAAGGTCATTAAGTGCTGGATTATAGGGAATAGGGGTAAGACTGGGTTGATATGCAAGGGCCACACAATGGAAAGCCTTTCTCTACAATAAACAGGAGTTTAGATTTTATCTTGTAAGTACTGGGGAGCTTTTGAAGGATTTTGACAATGATACCTGATCAGTGTTACAGTTCATTCTTCATATGAATGTCCAAGAAGGCTTAGAGAACAGTGAAGTCATAAGCTGACTCAGGAGTCTTACTTGGGACATGAAGTAACTGAGTGCCACTAACTGAAATAAACAAGAAAGAGGGGCTTATTTTGAAAAAGAGTGTGAATTCAAATGTAGATATTTTGAGTTGTGGTGTCTGTGGATATACCATGATATCAACAGGATGACCTTAATTGGAAATTATATTCATGAGTCGTTAGCATTTAAAAAGTAGTGAAAGCCCTGGTAGGGATTGTTCAGGGAGAGCTTGTGTAGTGTGAATAAAAAAGTGAGAAACAATCCCATGAATTAACTTTAAAGCCCACTAAAATAAAGGGGACAGAGATTTTTCTTTCCTCTTTATACTTAAAAATAAATAAATAAATAGACATACAGAACAGTGGAACACAGTCAAGAATGCCGTGGGTGAAGTCTAGATTGCAATGGTAATGGAGTAGTAGATACTGGAGAAAAAAAGTTAAAAGGCAAGGAAGGGAGTTCAGAGCTCATTTTGATTCCTCCTCCCATCTCCCCACTCAAAAATAGAAAAGATTTGAGGATATTTTGTGTTCCAAGGAAAGATGCGAATTTGGAAGGATTTGGAGAATCTGTAAATTGGGTGACGTTGTCAGATGATTGAGGTGTGAAGAGTTAGGTTATGGGGGCATTTCATGTGATTATAGTTTAAGGGGAGTGAAGATACAGTTCCATAGTCTGCTCAGTCTTAGGTATTTTATTCATCATCACTGTTTTGACTTTGTTTAGAGATTATTGAATGAGGACTGTCATTCCCAGTAGAATTAAACATCAGAAAGTTCTCTCGTAATTGAGCAACTCCATAGTGTTGTGAAGAGCCAGTCTGGAACCAAATAGCTTGGGGTCCTTGGAGTTCCAGCTCCATCCCAGAGACCTCTGAGACCTCTGTAGCTAGTCTCTTGGTGCTTTAGTTTTCTCATCTGTAAAATGGTGATAATAATTTGACCTCCTTTACATGGTTGTTTTGATTATTAGGATGAATTAGTACTTGTAAAGTACTTACTGTGGCACATAGTCAGCAAAATAAAGTACTGCTCATAAAGATGTTTCATTTATTAAATAGGCACGATTCATATGAGATAGCTTGGGATATATTGTCTTTAAAATTTTTGTTGTCTATCATATACTTCATATGAGAATAAATTGATATTTTAGCTAATGGGTATAATAGGAAAAGAGAGTTCTTAAAATTTTATCTTTAAGTTTTGCACATTAACAGCTTCTCTTTATGTTGATGTTCAGAATCTTTCTGCCTTGCCCCATACAATAAAGTGAAAATAATTGAATCATTCTTTTTTAGATCAAGTGTCCCTAGTCCAAAAATCTGAATCCCAAATGCTCCAGTATCCAAAACTTTTTGAGCCCCAACATTAAAAGCAGAAAATCCTACACCATGAAATTATATCATGTACAGAATTATTAAAAATATTGTATAGCATTCCCTTCAGTCAGTGTATAAGGTGTATATGGAGCATAAATTTCATGTTTAGACTGGGTTCCATGTTCAAAATATCTCATTGTGTCTTTGTAAATTTCCAAAATCTGAAAAAATCCAAAATTTGAAGCACTTCTAGTCCCAAACATTTTGAATAAGGGATACTCAACCTGCAGTACATTTCATATTACACTTTGGTTCTGCTGTCTGTCTGTCTTAGCTTACCAGTTACTCTCTGTGGAGTCATTTCTTTTAAAGAAAGGAAAAAGAAAAAGATCCAAGGTTAATGGAGACTTCTGCTTCTATTTAATGAAGTTAAACAATTATATTTTAAGGTTTTACATGTTGTCTTTTCAGAAAAGTAAAGTGACTTAATTTATACATTCTTTCCCCCTGTTTTTGGTGATGGTAGGGGGTGGTTTTTGTTGTGGTTGTTTTAGTGCTAAGGCTCAAACCCATGGCCTTGTACAGGCTGAAAGTGTGTTCACTCTACCACTGATCAATACCTCCATATCTCCTTTTTAAATTGCAAGAATTTAAGCACATCTCCAAAGATAGTAAATATTTTAACAGCTCTCCTTCTGGTACTGTTCACGTGGCACTTTAATCAGACTGTTGCCTGCAGCTTTTATAGCCTTACTGCATAATATATAATTTTGAATTATTGTGTATTTCTTCTAAAAATTTTAATGCAAGTTGAAGTGCTTGCATAATTGCATTTTGTGTCTGATTTTGACTTGAAATTCAATGCTATACTAATAGGTGTGAGAAATTCTTTTTGGTAGAGGGGTATTAATATTAATGTTCCTATTGTAAAATTAAATTAAATTTTAATTAACTTCTTTTGACATTTTCTGTTGTCTGACCAAGGGCCTTTTGGAGAGCGAGATGATCAACAGGTGTTTATTCAGAAAGTTGTTCCCATCACTAACAAACTGTTTGTAAGACTCTCATCTACTGGAAAAAGGTAACACTTTAAAGATATTTATGTGCAGAAATTGCTATCCTACAGAATGCATGGCATAATTTGTTATATTGATGAAAGAGTACAACTAAAAATGTTAAGTTTATTCATCATCTCATTATTATAAATTAAAACAGTTTATGTAGTACTTATTCTCTAAAATTCATTTAAGATTTTTACAGATGCTGGGGACCAATTAGGAAGAACTAGTAATATACTAAAAAAAGGACATAGTGAACTTCTTTCATGTTCAAACATAAGTTTGTTTTCTTAAAAATATTCAGTTTCTTCCTTCAGAAAACAAAACATCCTAGAATGTAAATATTTCCTATCCTATCACATACAAATTGTATACATTATAGTTCATAAAATATATTATAGATTTTCTGATAGTGTTCCCTTATAGAATAAAAATGGTGAAGCAGTTTAACTTTGATCAATGATAACTACAATTTGCATAGTCTTGGCACAGCTTACCCTTTAGCATTCATGTTTCATTTCATATTTTATAGCATTTTCCCCCTTCTCTCTACTTGAATATAGAAAGAAATTGTCTCTGTGAGAACAGGAGTGCTGTGTTTATGTATTTACCTCCTTACTTGCATAATGAGAATAGTGCCCTTATCATTATATGACACTGGCAGTATTCTTCTGATTTCATCTTCAGAAATGATTTCTATTCAAACTTTAAGTGAAGAACAATAAATTTGATGGCAGATAGATGAACAAAATTCTAATTCTGGCACTCCTTTGATTAGCTCTGTAAATTCAACTTACATTACTTTGTTTTTCTTAGCCTTGGTTTCTTTACAAAATAAAGTTCAACTATTTTGATGGTGTAACATAACAAGGTAAAATCAGTCAAAAAATATGAAATATCTTGCATAGTCTCTGACTATAATAGTTGTCTAATTGAAGTTAGTTTTTCTCTTCCTTTTGCATTGACTGAGATTTCAGTTCCTCTAAAATTATTATTTATAGTTTCAGATTGGCATTTATTCTATTTAAAAATTTTTTTTGCATGTCAACAAAGTAAAATTCCTATTCAGAATTTTTAAGCACATTATGGTTTTCATTTTAAAGTTAGTGATGCTCTTGATGTTTTTAAGATTTCTTGGTTGCCTTTCTTCATCATGTTGTAAATCACTGTGATTTAGTGTTTGTTCAGTGCATATTTAGTGAAGAAGCTGCCAAATATTTATTAAAACTGTTACCCTCTAACAATAGAGTATCTCATCTATTATTTTTCACATAACCCTTTGTTATTTCAGACAGTACGCAATTTCTGCATGATAAAGCAAATTTTATTTTTTAAGTGTATTATTCCAGAGGAAACTCTAATTATAGAAGTAACAAGCAGAAGTTTTTTTGTAGAATCAAATAGAAGACCAGCCCTTTATGAAGCTATTATAAACCAAAGCATGCTGTTTAAAGACAATTCAGATTCTAAATAGGGAAAAGTGAAATGAAAGGATTTTATTAAAGTAAGCATGGAAAAAAAAATACTTGTAGAAAAATTTGAAGAAGTAATCCTAAAGAATCTATGCCATAGGAAAAAAAGAGCAAAATCATTTATGTTTTCATGCATATATAAATGTTGATGTGTTTATTTTAAATGTAAGACAAAAATCTAGCTTTTTTAAAAATATATTTTAAATCAACTTACAATTATTACTGAAAAATATTATTTACTATGTTAACAGTATTATGAAAAGTTTTGATAAATAGAAAAAAAATTTGACAATTAAACACTCATTTATGATTTTAAAAAGTTCTAGTAACTAAAACAAAAAAGAAATTCCTTAATCTGATAATGTCTAGGAAATAATTGTTGCAGATCTTAGACTCAGTGATGAAAAAAGCATTTCCCTTGAGATCAAAAATGAGACCTGCATAGCCCGTTTCACACTGTACATGAGCATGTAGGAATTTGCATTTTCCTCCCATTTGCCCTGCCTTCTAGGAAATGGAGCTAAGCTTCATATTCTGTTCTACTGTGTTTCTACTGTTTCTCATCTTTATTTGGATGGTATTTTCTCTTCCTTCTTAATTTTTTGACCTTACATTTGCTTGATACTAATTGTTCCTTCTTTTTTTTCTTTTATTCTTTTTTTCTTTTTTTTCAATAAGTGCCTCAAACACTATTTTGAAGTAGGCTGAGATAAATAATTCACTGAAGAAAATTTATCTAACCCTATGGCTTTTGCTCACTTTAGCCTTTGGTTTCCTCATTTGTCAGGGTAGATAATAATTGTTTCATTTCAGGTTCTTTTATCCCTTTTGAAAATCAGTAAGTAGCTATAAAATTGCTTTGATAAAGAAGAGTATCCTAATGGAGAATACAGTGTTAGCCATCTCTATAGAGTGCTATATATTTCCTGGTTTCTTTCAGATTTTTAAAAATTTGCACATAAATTTTAATGACTTTTTAAAAGTATTTTCTATCATGATTTTCTGTCTTTTCAGTTTTTTTTAAAGAATTGTTCATTCTCATCAAGGCTCCTTCTTTTTTTTTTTTTTTTTTTTTTTTAAGGTGTTCCCTTATTTCAGTTAGCTTGTATATTGTTTTCTCTAGCCTCAAAGAACTAACCCTTGACTCCTTTAAATCTGTTTTAGATGTACTTAGCTGTTTCTTTGCAAATAAGAACACAACATCTTAATTATTAAGATGTTATTTCTTCCCATAGTTTACAAATATACAATATCTTTTGCAGAATCTGTGAGATCCAAGCTGTTGACTGTACTACAATATCCTCATTCACAGTAAGAGAATGTGAGGGATCCAGTAGGATGGGCTCAAGGCCAAGGCGCTACTTGTTCACAGGCCATACAAATGGCAGCATTCAAATGTGGGATCTGACCACTGCTATGGATATGGTTAATAAAAGTGAAGATAAGGGTAGGTTTCCACATGGAAAGATGTTTGTCACAAGGCAAGCTTTTGACATCAATGATTATAATGAGAGTTTGTTTTCCTAAGATGTAGGTGGTCCAACTGAGGAAGAACTACTCAAATTATTAGATCAGTGTGATCTCAGCACATCTCGCTGTGCTACACCCAACATTAGTCCAGCAACTTCTGTGGTTCAGCATAGCCGCCTTCGAGAATCAAATTCTAGGTAGGTTAAAAAGCTGGATATTATAAGTTGAATTGATTGCTTTGGGAAAATGAACTGACATAATCACATAATTATTCTAAAAGCCATATTTTAAAAGTAATGCAAACTTTGTTAATATTCATTTTTTTTATTTTAGCAAATTTCTTATATGCACTGTGCATATCTGGTTCTTTTCATAGGAAACCAGTTTTCTCTTTCTTTTTCCTTTTGTTTTGGGGGGTTTTGTTTGTTTTATGACTGGGGATTGAACCCAGGGCTTCATGCTTAGTATTAAGCACACATTCTACCACCGACCTCTAACCCAAGCCACCATTTTTTGCCTTTTAACTTACTTTGTGATTACTGCCAATTTGAATGCCCATTATGTGATTAAGATTTCACTCAAAGAAAATAGGAAAATCCTATGTCACTCTGCTTAGTATATAGGAGTTTTTATTCTTGTTTCAGGGACAAGTGATTATATTATATTAAAAGTGATTATATTATCTTGTCTAATTTTATATTTTAGGCATTATTTCAGTACAGTGATATAGTGTGCCTTCCTTTTTCTTCCCATATTGACAAAATGTTTTGAAATCTGAAGAATCAAAGGCCAAATGGTGAATTATATTGATTCCTTGGTGATTTTGAAGTTTTTTTTTTAATCCAGCTGTTCAAAAGTCTAGCTTAACTATATATGTATGATATTATTTGCATTGGTAATTTTATGCGTGTGTGTGTATATATATATATATATGTATGTATATGTGTATATATATATATATGACTATTTGATAAAATAAAATTTAATATACCAGGGATTGAACCCAGGGACACTGTCCCACTGGGCTACATTTTATTTTGAGACAGGGTCTAAGTTGTCCAGACTAAACTTGAACTTGTGATCCTCCTGCCTTAGCCTCCCCAGTTACTGGGATTACAGGCATGCACCACCATGCCCTATTAATAAATACAGGTTTACAGGGAGAAATATGGATATAATATATTGTGTGTGTATATATATATATGTGTGTGTGTGTGTATATATATATATGTATATATATATTGTTTTTTTGGTTTTTTTTTTTACTGGTAGTTCAATTAATGAGATATGCTCCTGAGAAATTGCAGAGTGAAATCTGAACTATAATTTTAAAAATCTTTTTCAGCCTTCAGCTTCAGCACCATGAAACCATTCATGAAGCTGCTACATATGGTTCCATGAGGCCTTACAGAGAGAGTCCTTTGTTAGCAAGGGCAAGAAGGACTGAGAGCTTTCATAGTTACAGAGACTTCCAGACTATTAATTTGAACAGAAATGTAGAAAGAGCTGTTCCTGAAAATGGCAACTTGGGTCCAATACAAGCTGAAGTGAAGGGGGCAACAGGGGAATGTAGTATATCTGAGAGAAAGTCTCCTGGAGCAGAAATAAAAAGTTTGAAAGAATTGGAAAGTGGATTAGAAGTCCATAAAACAGCTGAAGTTTTTTCTGAATTCAAGAAGAGGTCATCAGAAGATGAAAATGAAAATAAAGTGGAGTTAAGGAAGAAAGGAGGGTTTGAAGGGGGAGGATTCCTTGGAAGAAAGAAAGTTCCCTATCTGGCATCATCACCAAGTACTTCTGATGGAGGAACTGACTCACCTGGTACTGCATCCCCTTCTCCTACAAAGACCACTCCATCCCCTCGGCATAAAAAAAGTGATTCTTCAGGTCAAGAATACAGTTTGTGAAAACTCACCAAAATGAATGGTAGTTTTGTTAAATTAAGATGAAAATTAAATTTTCCTGGATTTCAGTACATTAGTTTTTACAGTGAGACTTTGCAAGATAAAATTGGACATCATTTATTATCTTTTTAACAGAATTACCTGGAATAAAGAGATAAAATAATCATATCTCTTGACATTTTAGAAGTTTTTTTTAGTTTTACAAACACATTTAACAGATTATTTGTAAAGCAGTATTGGTTTTAATGTTTAGCTACTTTTCATTGGTTTTGTTATCATAGTACCACATCTTAATAGGACGGTGTCTATATGGATGAATATCCCTTGGAGCATGGGATCCAACAGACTGCATTCCTAATCTTGATTGTGCCTGAGACTTGTCTTGCAATGTTATCTTATGTGAATAACAATTCTTTTTGAAAGTTGGTCTCCTGACCCTAATTGTGATTTCAGTGTGTTTACCAGATATTGATGAGGTGCTACATTTGTGAAAAAATATCATGTAATTAAAAAACACTATTAATGTTGAGTACAAGATTCCACTGTGTAGTAAGCCTTTTGGGATTTTTTTTTTCTTTATTGTGGCTCATTTTCTGATTCTCACTGTTGGGAGTTCTTAAATCTTAGCATGCATCACCAATATTCAATGCAAAAAGTCCATGTGAGCTTTCTTTCAAGTTGGAGCAATTGTCTGTTTTGGAAAAGGTGAGATAATAATAAAGGCAAAGCTTTGAGTGCCCAGAAGGGAAAACTCAGTTGCTCGTCTGCTTTGTTTTAGGAGCCACCTTTTAGTATTAATAATCAAAATAACTTATATGTAGGCCATTTTGTTAAACTTAATGAGATTGTAGATTTGGGGTTTTGGCTGTTGTAAAAATGTTATTTTGAATATATTTTCAATTGTTAGAGAAAAAAATTTTGTAATTTTTTTGTTTATTGGAATGATTTTCAAATTTCTGCAAATGGGGTAAGTGTAAATTTAAACCATTAAGTGTTTATTGGTGAATAATGTATATATTCCCATTCCAAGAAATATAATGAGTAAAGTTGAAATAAATTCTTTAAAGTTTGCTATATTACCAGTGGTTTCACAAAAATTCTCTTGTATTTATTTATCAATTGAATCAAATAAAAAAGATTTAGACACAATGATTTCAGTAGTCTAAGATGTTTGAAGTGGACCTACATAATTTTTTTTTTTTTTTTTGTAGTTTTGGCTTCCTTCTATAAAATGAAAACAGAGAATATGTACAAAAACTAAGTCATATTATCGGTAAGGAAAAATCTTAGGCAAAGCATAATTTCAAAGTCACTAAGGATTCATCTTATGCCCTTTTCATTATAATCACAGTTGTGTGGAAGTTGGATGGACAAGTAAGGAAATTAAGGGGGGGGGAATTGGAATATTTACCACTAAAAAAAAATTTAAAAAATAAAAAGATAATGAGGGCTATTATGTAGCAAAATCCTATGAAAAGGTAGCTGACTATACCATGGATTGTATTGTATTACAGGTCTATTTTATTTTTCTCGTATATTTACAGGAGATCGAACCTTCGGGTTAGAGAGCATAGACTTGAGTCTACTCTTACCTTGTAACCTTAAGGAAAGTATTCCCACGTGCCTGAATTTTTCATCATACCAATATCAGTAAGGTGGTTGTAACTAGAGGAAAAATTGAAATGCCACTATGTACTTTATGTGATTGATGAAAAATGAGAACAGAATTAGAACTCTCATGATTAAAAGTTTTTCAATTAATTTTGTACTTATTTTCAAGAAGTGTATTATACCTGTTGATAAGTATTCTCATTTCACAGATGAGATCACTGAGACCCACAAAAGATAAATAACTTAGCTATTAAGCCAACTTTTAAATCCATGTCTTCCTGTTTGAAAAGCAAATGGTTTTGTTCCTGTTTTTCTTATCCAATCTTTTGTATCATAATTACCTGAGATTAGACACTTAAGGTTGCCCAAGCATTATTCCAGGCTTTTAAATGTGAATATCTGATGGTTGGGATTCATATTTTGAAAAAATACTGTAGTTGATTCTAATGTACATTGATTGAGACCATATCTATAGCATCCTGTTTTCTTAAATGGGTGCACCTTTATCATCATTTCTTACGTGTAATTCAGGATTATTAGAGCACTTTTTCACAAGTATATTCAAACCAAACTTGGTTCATATTTAAATATTTATTAAGCAAACCATATTGAGATTAATTTACATGAATTTGTGCTTTGGAAGTCAACTATTCGTATAACATAATTGAGTTCCTTATTACTGAGTTGTTTCACCTGGGCTATTTATTTTTACAGGTTTTTCCAATTGTTTTATATGGCTGTCAACATGAGTTTTACATCAGTATAACGTACTATAACAGATTCATGTTTAGGTTGTCCATTTAATGGAAATTACAGTAGATCATCTCTAAGCCCAATTCTTAGTAGAACTTACAAAAACATAACTATGTACTCATATCAAACATTATTAGGAATAACAAAACATGGTTGTTCTTAATAAGCTGAGAATGTGGCCTGTACAAGTGGTAAGACATGAATCCAATATCTACACCGAAGGGTTCATGGAGAATTGCTTATTGTAAGGGGAAAGCAGTAGACCAGGGAACATCAGGCACTCTTCTACATGATTTCTTCATTGATTCTCAACATTAGGAATTTTTTTAAAAGTATGGATATAACTTAGCCCCACCCAGACCAATCTCTGGGGTTCAGACAGGTCTGCATAATTTTGTATAACAGAGGTTTGACACGCAATACCAATTATTTGTAAAAAATCTGAAATTAAGTTATGAGTATTGCAGAGGGTAGTATTCTGGGTGGAAGCTGTACAACCTCTGTTCTATCCTGACAGATGGGGTGAAAATGTGAATAATTAAGCTAACTGAATTTGTGTAATAACAAAATGTAATTAGTTGATTAAGTGGAACATGATTTAAGATAAAGTCTCCTGCAGTTCTCTGTTGTTTGTATTCTCTTAATATTTATAACTGTGCTTTAAAAATACACAGTGATGAATATATCTTTAATTTTTCAAAAACAAGGATGAGCTCTTCCACATCTACCTGTGACTTGGAAATTGTATTTGAAGAAGTGTAGACCACAGATGAGAATGCAAATTTGTGTCTGGAAAAGGCTACTTCTTTCCTATGTAACCCAGGTAGCTCCTATGGGGCCAGCATTCAGCCTTGGTGAAGGCTCATTTGTGTCAGCTTTAAACAACTAATTGACCCAGAATCAACAAATAGAAATAAAAATCTGTAAACTAGCCAAACCTATGTTTCCATTTCAGAAGGTATAAAACTTTTGGCGAGAAAAAATATATATAATTCTGCCAAACATGCACAGTCATTTCAGATTTGTTTGTAGAAGATATAACAAAGGGGTAGAATTTCTGTTTAATACTGATGTGTACTTTTGACACAGTTGGCAAGCTTTGTCTGGGAGTTTGTCCGTCTTAGGAGCTGCTCTCCCACAATTTTGGATAAAGTCTCAGTACCTGCGAAGGTCCATGGTCTTTGACTCTTGGACCAATTCATGGTTTTAGGCAGAATAAGTAAAGTTACCCCTTCCTAAGTTTTTGCCAGCTCAACTTTGCAAAAATCACCTGTCTGGACATCAATTCACAAAGTATTGTCAGACTGTTGTGTAACAGATTCAGAATAATTTCCTGGAAGCCTTAAAACCAAGAAAAAGAGGTTTTCTTAATGTTTTCCAGGCAGAACAAATTCAGATATCTTTAATATTATGTTGATGACAAAATTTTTTTCTCCTTGCTATAGGACTTTCACCAATGACTATTATAATCCAAGTTGAGCAGGTGACAGAAATTTTTAAGCATAGAAATGAGTACTATTGCTTATTATCTGTTCTTACTATAGACTGAAATAATGAGTTCTCTGGAAGGAAGGTATAGTTCAGAGTGTGTGTATGAGTGATATACATTTATACATACACATAGTTTTGTAATCACATGTAAATGTTTGACAATTTCAAAATTCTAAGTAGCACATATAAAATTTCCCTTTTTAAATTCCATATAAGCCAACTAAATATTATAGGTAGAATAGTAGTTTCTATTTGAAATGAATTAAGTTGAAGATGTCAGTATTCCATAGCATTCAGTGAATTGACAGAATTCCATGAATAGTACTTTGGAGTTGCAAAACTATGTAAAACATGTTAAATAAAAACATTAGTTCAAGTGGAGGTGATTCTCGGAACACCTTGTTTTCTTTGAAATGTATAAATTATTTACTTTGATTCTCCAGATTCATAAATGGAAGAGCAGACATTTATAAGTTATATGCTGTTCTTTTCAAAGCTGTGAATATTTAACCCTAAATAGTATAATTAAGTAGAATCTTTAGCCAAGTGTGCATCGACAATACAAAGTTTGTTTTTGAGATTCAGCAAGGCCTGAAATTGGGATATCATTTCCCAGCCATGATCATTAGCATAGCTGCTCCTTACAGGATTATATCAACCCTAATGGAAGTAGCTGATTGAAAGAATAGCAGCAACATCCTCTCAACAGAATCTTTTACTTTTTAAGCCAGTAACTTCCATAACTCACTTTTAACAGCTCTGGGCCATATTAAAATTGCCACCAATTATTCATTTACCTAATGCATCACTGCCAGAGCTTAGTGAAAATTACATGCTTCATCTTACACAAATCAAAACAATTTTGGGGGGGTTACTGGGGATTGAACTCAGGGGCACTGGGCCACTGAGCTGCATCCCAGCCCTATTTTGTATTTTAGAAACAGGGTCTCACTGAGTTGCTTAGCGTCTTTCTTTCATTGAGGTTGGCTTTGAACTTGGGATCCTCCTGTCTCAGCCTTCTGGGCTGCTGGATTATAGGCTTGTGCCACCATGCCCAACTCAAAACAAATATTTTCATATTGATACTTTTCCTCCTTTCAGATCACCAGAAAAGCAACATTTCTTAACTCTTTATAAGAGAACAATTTCAAAAATAACTCTCATATCCTTAAAGTATTATAGAGTGACAAATAGTGGCTTTTCAGCATGTAAGTTGTGTTCATTGGTAAAAAGTCAGGAGTAAGGACACATAGTGCCTGCAATTCCAGGCCCAGACAGTGTTGTGCAGGTTTCCATCCTTTACAGGTGGGTGTCGGTGAATGTGGTGTGTTCCTTGGTCACCGAGCTGAAGCCCTTGATGGCATTCATGAGGTCTTCTTCATCCATATACTGAAAAGTAAGAAAATCATAATTGATTACAGTATTTGCTCTCAGTAGTATATGCTGTCAGTTGATAGGTCTATCAACAATATAAAAAGTACTCAGTTTAATATTCTATGCTTAGCACTAAGGCATGGTTTATGACAGTCTTTAAATTTACCCTGTTAAAAAGACCACATCATATGCAGACATGAAATTCAGACTAATCCAAAATGTGTTTGCTTCATAGCATTTTGAAGTATTATATTAACCTTTGTAAGCTCATTCTCTCATTTGTAAATAGGGGATATTATGCACACGTGTGTATGTAATTTTTAACAAAAGATTAAATTTGAACAGTAAGCAGAAGAGCCAGAATTCAAGCTGTAATGCTTTATTGCTTCCTACTCTCTTAATATATTTTGTATTTATGGAATAGGGTAGTAATGCTGTTATAATTTCATAGTGAACAGAAAACTTGCCAAGTATTGGGCAAGTTCAAAAGTCTACATTAAATCTCTTGGACACTGCTCACTACCAGTACCATAAAAACCAAGCAAAAATGGCAATGTTGTGTAATAGTTATGAAAGGGAGATCTGTAGTCAGGTGATGTTTTCAAGATCCCAACCCCACAGAAAGATTGCTTACTAGTTGTGTGACCTTGGGTTAGTCCCTAATCTCTCTAAACCTTACTCTTTTTTTTTTTTTTAAGGATAAAGGTAATAATAACACCAACTTCCTAGAGTTTATGAAAATTAACTGAAATAATTCACCTAAGCTATTAAAATCCTCATTTTACATACTAAAAATAATCCATTAGCAACTGTTTGTTTCAATATAATTATTCTTGTTATTTAAACACTTTATATCTGCAATGTAATTGTCAAATAGCTTGATGTTTTAGGCATTCAAATTCATGATTCCATTGTATGTGTGTTGGTAGATAGATAAATTATTCTAAACAAGCATGAAGGATTGACATGTACTCTCTCATGGTGATAGGGAACATGGAGCCAAATAAGTTTCCTTTATTATTTGCTACTAATGGAATTCCTCAACTCTTCAATGAAGGAAAGGTAAAAAATTGGGAACGAAAAATGAGATAAGAGTCCAAAAGCAGAAGCAGATAGTTGAAAGAAATGGGGATGAAAAATTCTGCCTCAGAGGAGTAAACACAGGAGTTAAATCCTTAGCTGGCTGTGTATTATTCAACTAGACCAAACGACTGATGATGCGCCAGCCGACACCCAGAGCTAATAGCAAGAAGTTTGGCAGTTGGTGAAAGTTCTAGGATTTTACTCATCTTGGCCACTAGGGGGTTTGTAATAAATACTAGCTAATGATGAGGTTGCCTTTTAGAGTCAATTATTTATGCCAGTGCACTGAATTTATGAAAGATGAAGCTTATAAATAGCAACACCCTTATTTAACATGATTTTCTGAGGCTTTTAGGGGGACAGCTACTATTTTAATCTACCAGTGTAAAGAAAAGACTATTCTAACAGTAAGCCCTTAGGGAAAAGATGATGTTCCTCTTTTTTTTTTTTTTTTTTTTTTTTAAAGTAAAACAGGTGCTTGAACTTTATGCTTAACTTGTTTTAGTTCAGTTTCTGTATTTCTCATTCACTTCTGCCCAAATTGGTGAAGTGTACAGTCTGTTGGAGTCTTTGCTTATTCACATGTATAATTTTTTCTTTTTTATTAAACTTATTAGTGATAATTATAGAGATTAATAGAATTCACTGGTACTTCTGCACACATGTACATCATGCATTGATCATGTTCATCACTGTTCTTCTGTCCTCTCTCCCCTCTCCCCTTCAAGACCTTCCCCGGTTCCTAGTAATCCAGTTTGTCCTTTTTTTTCCTTTAAGTTTCCATATATAACAGAACTTTCTTTCTGTGTCTTATTTCACTTAATGGCATGTCCTCTAGTTCCATTCATTTTCCTGCAGTACTGGGGATTGAGCCCAAGGCCTTGCACATGCTAGGCAAATGATCTATTACTGAGCTACATTCCCAGCCTTTATTTATGTTGAGACAGCATCTCTCAAAGGTGTCCAAGCCTTGAATTTGGGATCCTCCTGTGTCAGCCTCCTGAGTAGTTGGATTACAGGTGCATATCACCATGCCCAGCTAAGATTTCATTCTTTATGGCTAAATAATATGTCATTGTATATATGTATACCCTATTTTGCACCAGGGCGGATTTCCTTTGTAGCTGCAACAAATGTGGTATTCTTTTGTATGTTGACTGGATTAGACAGATCATATGGTGTTCTATTTTTAGGTTATTTAGGAACTTCCATAATGCTGTACGTAGTGGCTGGACTGTAAAATATATACTATATATTAGTGGCCATACTAATGTACAGTATATAAGTTTATTTTTTTTCCCGACATCCTTGCCAGCATTTTGTTTCTTTGAAAACATCCATTCTAATTGGGGTGGAATTATAGTTTTGATTTGCATTTCCCTGATGGTTAATGATATTGAGCCTTTTTTCATTTAGTTATTGGCCATTTGTATTTCTTCTTCTGAGAAGCATCTGTTCAAATCATTTGACCATTTTAGGTTGAATTACTTTTTGTTGTTGTCAGACTTCTTGAATTCTTTGCATATTCTGGATATTAACCCTCTGTCAGGTGAATAGTTGACAAATGCTTTCTCCCATGCTCTGTAGTCTGTTTTTTTAACTGGAGAATTAAGATCATTTGCATTTAGAATAGTTAATGAAGGATTAGATTTGTACCTGCCATTTTGTTTATTTTCTTCTGGTTGGTTTGAATATCCTTTGAGTCTTCCTCTTTCATCTTTGTGGTTTGATAGTTTGTTGTATTCATAATGTTTTATTCTTTTCTGTTTCTCATTTGTATATCTACTCTTCTGGGACTATGTGTACTTTTACATGTGATCATGATGGTATGTTCTGCTTCTGGATATAGGACTCCTTTAAGCATCTTTTTTGTTTGTTTTGGTCTGCAAATATCTTTAGTTTACCTTTAATAGGTGACTTTGCTGGGTTTATCCTTTAAGCATCTTTTGAAGGGTTGATCTTGTAGCCTTGAATTCCCTTAGTTTTTGCTTATCTCAGAAGGTCTTTATTTCTTTTTGAATTCTGAAAGGTAACCTTGCTGGGTATAATAATATTGGTTGGCACCTCTTTTCTTTCATGACTTGATATATATCATTGTATGGCCTCAGAGCTGCACGGTGTCTGCTGGGAATCTAATGAGATTATCCATAAATGGTGAGTTGCCACTTTTATCTTGCAGATTTAAAAATTATTTCTCTGTCCTGTACTTTTGACAATTTAATATCTCATGGTGAGAAAGTTTTCTCATTGTGTATATTTGGAGTTCTATAAGCATCCTGTACCTGGATGTGCACATCTTTCCCAATATTAGGTAAATATTCTATTATTTAATTGAATAGGTTTTCTATTCCCATAACCTTTATTTCTTCCTTTTTGGGTATGCTGATGATAGAGATGTTTGATCTCTTAATGATGTTCCAAAGATCTTTTATGTGGTCTTCTTTATTTATATTTATCTATCTATCTATCTATCTATATATATATATATATATAAATATACACAGCCCTGCACTGAGGCTTATTTATATTTATATATATACATATATACATATATGTGTATGCATGTTTATATACATGTATATTTTTCTCTGTTTGTATATGATATTTCAAAAGACCTGTCTTCAAGCTCTAATGTTCTTTGTTCTGCTTTATCTAGTGTATTAAAGTTTTCAACTGAATTTTCTATTCGACTTGTAGAGCTCTTCATTTTCAAGATTTCTGATTGGTTCTTTTTTTTTTATTTGCTTATTGATTCATTGAGCACAAATAGAGTACAGCTATTGTTCCTCTGGTTGTACACAAAGTAGAGTCACACCATCTGTGCATTCATACATGTGCACAGGGCAATGATGTCTGTCACACATTCTGTTATTATTCTTACCCCCCCACCCTGACCCCACCCCTCCCTTCCTTCTATGCTATCTATCCTTCCTCCATTCTTGCCACCCTTCCCTCCCACATTATGCATCATCATTCATTTATCAGAGAGACCATTCAGCCTTTGGATTTTTGGGATTGGCTGATCTCACTTAGCATAACAGTCTCCAACATCATCCATTTACCTACAAATGCCATAATTTTATTCTTCTTTATGGCTGAGTAATATTCCATTGTGTATATATACCACAGTTTCTTTATCCATTCATCTACTGAAGGGCATCTAGGTTGGTTCCACAATTTAGCTATTGTGAATTGAGCAACCATGAACATTGATGTGGCTGCATCACTGTAGTAATCTGATTTTAAGTCCTTTGGGTATAGGCCAAGGAGTGGGATAGCTGGGTCAAATGGTGGATCCATTCCAAGTTTTCTAAGGAATCTCCACACTGTTTTCCAGAGTGGCTGCACCAACTTGCACTCCCACCAGCAATGTATGAGTGTACCCTTTTCCCCACATCCTCGCCAACACCTGTTGTTGCCTGTATTCTTAATAAAAGACATTCTAATTGGGGTAAGATGAAATCTTAAGGTGGTTTTGATTTGCATTTCTCTTATAACAAGGGATGTTGAACATTTTTTCATAAATCTGTTGATTGCTTGTAGATCTTCCTCTGTAAAGTGTCTGTGCATTTCCTTGGCCCATTTATTGATTGGGTTATTAGTGTTCTTGGTGTAAAGATTTTTGAGTACTTTGTAGATTCTGGAGATTAGTGCTCTATCTGAAGTATGTGTGGCAAAGATTTTCTCCCACTCTGAAGGCTCTCTCTTCACATTGCTGATTGTTTCCTATGCTGAGAAGAAGCTTTTTAGTTTCACTCTATCCCAATCATTGATTCGTACTTTTATTTCTTGCGCTTTGGGAGTCATGTTAAGGAAATCTGGTCCTAGGCCAACATGATGAAGATTTGGACCTATTTTCTCGTCTATTAGGTACAGAGTCTCTGGTCTAACTTCTAGCTCCTTGATCCACTTTGAGTTGAGTTTTGTACAGGGTGAGAGATATGGGTTTAGTTTCATTTCACTGCATATGGATTTCCAATTTTCCTAGCACCATTTGTTGAAGAGGCTGTCTTTTCTCCACTGTATGTTTTTGGCTCCTTTGTCAAGTATGAGATACCTGTATTTATGTGGGTTTGTCTCTGTGTCCTCTATTCTGTACCATTGATTTACCTGTATATTTTGGTGCCAATACCATGCTGTTTTCATTACTATTGCTCTGTAATATAGTTGAAGGCCTGGTATTGTGTTCCCCCCCGCTTCAGCCTTCTGGCTAAGGATTGCTTTAGCTATTCTGGGTCTCTTATTTCTCCAAATGAATTTCATGATTGCTTGCTCTATTTCTATGAAGTCTGTCATTGGGATTTTTTCAGAATCTCTACCTCTGCAAAATTTTTCATTTGTATCCTGCATTATCTTCCTAATTTCATTTAGTTTATCTGTATTTTGGGGTGGGGTCTCACTGAGGTTTTTAAAAATTGTTCTTTTGAATTCTTTATCAGGAATTACATCCACTTTGATATCTGTCTTTGGAATCTGTTACTAGAGAATTTTGAACATTAGTGTCATTGCTTTGTGGGTTTTTTTTTTCATATTTTGTGTTCCTGTATTGAGATTTGCACATGTAGTGAAATATCTCCACCAGACTTCTTAATAAATAGCCGCCTCCTAAAGATGTATCTTCGGATATCAGTTTGTTGCATACTTTTTATTCTATGGGTACTGAGTGTAATCTCCCTGTTGCTTCTTTGGCTATGATTAGTGAATGGACACAGCGTGTCCTGTACTGGAGCTGGAGAGACCCACTGTTCTGAGTTATACAACAGTGGGGACCTTAGTAGAGCAGGTAGGTGTGGCTTAGATAGCCAACTGTGTGGGTTACTGTGGAGTTACTCTGTGTGGTTACTCCTACAATGGAAGTGGTGGCCCCTATCTGGGGTAGGGGCTTCCTTAGGAACTATTGATATGGGCTGTTACTAAATGTGTCACTGGTATTGGCCGCTCTGGTAATGGTGAGGAGCCTGAAGCACTTGGCCTCTGATTAGACACTGGTGCAGGTTCAGGTGCTTCACAGGGGAGGTAGGGGCAGGAATGACAGCACCCTGTCTGAGGCACACCAGGTCTTGTTAACAGTTCTCTATCAGACAGTGTGCAGGGGCAACTAATGCAGGAGGCCTGCATAGGTTCAGGGGTCACAGAAGTTGTGTTGTTATAACTCAGCTGCTGCTGTGGGCATGCCTGCCCAGGTACAGATTCTCAGACCCCCGCAAGCTATGCTCGCCTTGGGAGGGGAGGTGGCCATGGGAGTTTGTTTCAATCCTATGGTATCCAGGGGAGTGGGTCAGGGCTGGAGCCATGTAAAATTCCTCTCAGCTGAGGTGCTCACAGAAGAGCACCAGAGTGAACATAAGTGTTGCTGTGCAAAGTTTCTCTCTAAACTTCAATTTTAGACTCCAAAAGCCTCAGTGTGGGCCACAACTAGGGCTGAAGCAACATTGCTTAAAACTGGTCAGACACCTCTGTGGTTGGGGCACCAGTGGACAGAGTTCTTTCTCCACCTTCTTAGCCACAGGAGCCGTGCATGTTTCTGGGAGAGGGGTCCTCACACCCCTACTAAACCACACATGACTGGCCATGTGCCTGGTCTAAGAGGCCAGGCTCCCTGATCACCCAGTTCTTATGAAGAGCACACTCGATTCTTATCTGATCACAACACCCATGCCCCTGTGTGTAGCTCTCTGAGTATGTTTGTGTCAGAATCTCTCCCCTGAGCCAAGTCTGAGGCAGCCACCCAATGAGTCAGTGCAGTGAAATGTGTGTGGGGTCACAGAGATGGGAATATGCAGGAGCTTCCGACTCCTAAAGCCAGTCTAAATGTGGACAACAGGTCCCCCTCAAAGAACCCCAGCCTGGGGGTTCACTGGGAGATGACATGAATTTTTTTCTACAGCCAGACTACTATTCAGATTTCAGGCCTTTCATCTATTTAGTCTGTAAATCTGCAAGGGCCACAGAACTTTCCAATAGCTAGGAAAGCCAGGATCTGGACTGAGAGAGCCTGCTGGGACTCCCACTTTCATCTTTATCTCTGTGGAGCCAGGAGGGCAGGTGCTGTGGTTTGTTTCTCTTGCTATGCTGCTGGCCCAGGCCTCTGTATTTTACGAGGTCTCCATTTCCCTACTGCTGAATTCCACTGTTCTCCTGCAGTCACTTAGCTCAGTATGCACCTACAAACCTGTTGCTTTGGATCTATTTTTTATGTATTTATCTAACTTTTTATTTTTGTTTTTGTACCAGGGATTGAACCTAGGGGTAATTAAGCACTAAGCGACACCCCCAGCCCTTTTTGTTTTATTTTGAGACAGTCTCACTAAGTTGCTTAGGGCCTTAATAAGTTGCTGAGGCTGGCTTTGAACCTGCGATCCCCCTTCATCCACCTCCCAAGCCGCTGGAATTATAGGCATGTGCCACCACATCTGATTATTTCTGAGCATGTGTTGTAAACCAGAAGAACAAGACCAAATCTCTACCCTGCTTTTCAAATAGTTGCAGTAACACTAGTAGCTAAACAAGTCTTTCATCTCAAAATCTCAGAGGGATGCACTGAATGCTAAGAGGCAGCATTCATAGGACAGAAAGTTTTGGGCTGTGTTCACCCAGGGAAGTTTAGCAAAGACTCAGTGAGGGAATCAACTCACCAGCCCACTGCTGTGGCCCATGATGGTTTCCCACAGCGAGTCATCAACCAAGACTTTCTTGTCCTGCATGTCCATGAGCTGGCTGACGCTGCGGTGGAGAGAGCCCTGGGAATAGGTTTGGCTGATTTGGCTTTGACTTGGGATCCTCAATACGGACACACTCCGGCTGCTCCGAATACTTATAGGTGTCCCAGATCTGGGAATTTTGGTATCAGCTAATCCCTGAAAAGGAAATTACTGGTAGTGGTAAACATGCAAAGAAAACGGGAGAGAATTGCAACTCACACTGTGTCGCTGAAACAACTGTCTCCAGACCATCCTATGGAACTTAGCAGTGTGAGCCCTGGGAACACTTTGGCTTGGTTTCTTGGTAATATGAAATCGTAAGCTAACCCTGGTGCTAGACAGCCAGTGCTATTAGCACCTACTCTAGCTACTGGTGCGCCTGCTGTTGTTCCCTGTGAGGCTAGGGATTTTGTTTTTTCCCTGAGGCAAGGTTTGCCTCACAGTGGGGCATGGAGGGTGGGTTAAGGTAATCCCTTCATGCACGCTGGCTCAGAGGCTGGCTGGACTGCACCCCTTCCCAGAGCAGTCCAGGTGAACAGTGTTCTCTCCTGGTTGCCTGCTGGGTGAACACAGTTTGTATTTCACTTTAGAAGTCCTGGATTTGTGTAGTAAAATTGACTCCTCCCTCCCTCTTTTCACATGTCCTGTAGTTCCCCTTGTTATAGGGTTCCACCCTCCAAAATAAATCATGTCTGATGGTAACAGTAACATTAGCAAGCCATGTTTAGGATAGAACCTAGAATGTGCCATAAGGTAAAGTCTAGCTGCCCTAAATGTCCAGAGGTTCTGAATTAACTGTCCCATCAGTGAAATGTTCCTTCTTTTTATCGGGCAGTCAACAACACACCATGCAAAAGATCATGCATTCATGCAGCACACAGGTACCTCAAAGTGCATGGTGTAACTTTTTAGGGTGACACTGCTGGACACATCAGATATATCAGCCACAGAGTCAAACTGAAAAAAACCGTGCATCAGTCCTTGTTCAAAACTGTCTTAAATAAATTGTTTTTTCAAGTACATAATAGTCATTCTCATACTATTTGTGTATATGAATATATATGTATATATTCAGTTCTGCAATTAAGACCACATGGTGAGTGGAAATTAATTGCATGCAGTATCCAAGGTGAATGCCATTGACATTATTTGTTTAGTATGGCAGAGAAAAGGATCTTTAAGCCAGTAATTAAATTACAAGTAAAACCTGCACATGAACTTACCTGTACTATGTGCTGTGACCTTGAAAAATGTTAATAAAACACGAAAAGTTCTCCAACTGGTACTTCTATGTCTTTGTTCAGAGTGAAGAAAAATCCTTTTGCCAGTTTGTATCTGATGTGCAAAGGGTACCTCACCTGATCAGAGGGCAAGGGTGCACGGAAGGGTGACGGCAGCACTACAGGCAGAGCATGTCAAATGAGGGGAGGGGTCTGTGCAGGGTGGGGGTGTCTCCTTCACTTACCCAAGTGAAAAGAAGATCACTCTGGGAAACTGAGTAGGTGAATCCAACTTGTCCCTGTTCAAATCCCTCCACCCCTAGTTCTGAGTAGGTGGGTAGGTTCTGGTCACCAGTGAGTATTCCTTCTACTAATGCACATTGTATTCCGGCTCGTATCTCCAACTTTGTGAGAGCAGTTTTGTTTAAAAATGTTTTTTAAAAAACAAGACACGCAGGTACATTTTGTCAACTGGATAGGATTAGATTATGACTGAAGAGGTTCCAGGAAAAGCTGCCTGGTGCTCTGGGACATCCCAGATTTCACTTTTGCTTACCCTCCAGGGCTGTAGTGAGCAGCCTCACTGCAGAAGATGAGCCAGTTCTCCGGGCCTTGAGCCCCAGGTAGCCAACCAGTCCCTCCACTCCTCCCCTGAGCCTGGTGGCCATTTAGCAAAAGTTGGGTGCCACTCTGCTTTTCCCTGATGCTAAAGGGTACATAGGAACAGGCCAATTTTTGTCTTGTCCCATGGGTGGGGCTCCACCCTACTCTATCTCAGGAGTAGATAGTCTGGAGCTATGAGGAGCCATCCATCCTCAGTGACCTCAGTGTCTTGGCCTGGTGACAGACTGAGCACCTCTAGCACTTCCTCCCTGTTTCCCATTTTTATTTCCAGTCCTCCCAAATTACCCAGTCACATAACAGCCTCTAGGTTCCATCCCAACTTCCAGCTATAAAGCAGAAATACTTTTTCCTGGTTACATATTAAAATCACTTTTGGAGTAAAAGGGAATAATAATACCAATCCTTAAGCCCCACCAAGATCAATGAAAAATCATCAAACTTTTTGGATAAAGCCTCAGGTAATGCTTGTTTTGTTTTGTTTTTGTTTGTTTGTGGTGCTGGAGATGGAACCCAGAGCCTCACGTGTGCTAAACATATGCTCCACCAAGAAGCTTCACCCCCAGCCAATGGTATTTTTCTTAAAGCTTCCCAGGTGATTCTAATGCGCAGCCAAAAGATGAGGAAGCAGTTCTAGGGTAAGTCTCCTTTGGTTCCCACACTGAGTGAAACACAACTGTCATCTTGTTCCTTGAAACTGCAGCTGTGGAAATATTTCCCCGGGGTGATTAAAAAAAAAGCAAGTTGCCTAGTGACCAGGAAAGGGCCACACCCTCCCATACATACCATATTAGTGTCCCCTGGGGGGTAGACACTCAATGGAGACATCCTCTTCTGAAGAGGTACCAAGGGAGGCCTCTCTCTAATATACGGTTCCCTGTGGATTTTTCTTTGCAGTATCAGGGACAGAAAGATGGCTAACAAAATCAAGCCCAGCATCGCTATTAACACAATGAACCACAACTCGCTGTAGAATTCTGTGCTTTTGCTCCCTGATCCCTTCTTTTCTCCAGGAGTTGTTAGCACCAAGCCTGCAAAAACCCAGGGAAAGAAAAGGGAAATATTATTTCAGAAAGCAATTTTGTGTTCGCTGGCCCTGTTACTTGATAGTGAATCTGAAAGGAGTTGAAAGCAAAGTGTCTGGTGAATCTTGTTCATTGTTTGTGCTTGCGTGCAGCCTTCAGTGAAGGCTCAGGGTGTTGCTGGGTGGTAACTTAGCACCTTAAGGCCCTCCAAAGACAGAGCTGATACTCCTGGCATGGCCATTTGGGATGAAAATTGCCACCTTGGCAAGTCCCTGGAAAGATGGTTGTGGGGTAGCACTTTTGACCAAAGTAACCTTGAGGGTTGTCTCTTTCATGGCTGTGTGCCTTTGGGAGTGAAGTTCTTTCCTGAGCAATGAACTTTTCCCAGGGTTATTGCTGCAGAGACGCACGCATTGTCAATGCTCTGAATGTCCAACTTCCCCTCACTTCACTCAGCAGCCCCACTTCTCAGAAATTTCAGCCAAATTGGAATTTGAGACATGGGATATCATTTTCCACTGTGATGTTAGCAGTCTGTGTTTACTAACAGGTCATCTTTACAGTTCTTGAACCCTGGCTTCTCTGGGAAACAGTAAAAGCTCTGCAAACCATCATGTGCACTAGAAAGAATTCCTTTAAGCAGTGAAACTGCTTATCTTAATTTCCGTTCTTGTGTTCAAAGGTGACGTGATTCTCTGCACATGAGGCTAATAGAATTAGATCACACTTAATGAGCATTTACCCTGTGCCAGGTCCTAGGCTAGGGACTTCCCAGAGATGAAGGATGAGCAGTAGAGGGATTGTCCAGTCTTATGCATGGGGCAGGGGAAACTGGAGGGCTCACAGGGATTGCTGCAGGACAGCGCAAGGCAATTTGGCAAACTAACCAGGAGGGGGTCTTAGAGATCAATTTCTGCCCTGGGGCCAGCTTGGAAGCCTGTACATCATATGCAGCCGCCACCCAGGCAGGTAAGCAGATGTGAGCCAGCCAGAGAGCAGCATGGCGCCTGAGGCAGAAGGACAAATAGACACACTTACAAATGCCTCCTCACCAAGACCCCTGATTTCAGCCCCTCAAGGACTTTGTGGTCTTACCAGTACCTCCCATTCATATTCCCAGAGGAAGACAAAAGGGTAGAGTTTGGAATTGGAGTGAAAATACCTAAGGGATGAAGAGTAAGTGACTATAACTAAAGTTTGAACTTTTAAACTGAACTTTGCTAACACTAATTCTACCTCTGATCAGCTCTATAGTTTAGAAAGTCACTGTCACTCCCTGGACCTTGACTTCCTCATCTCTGACATGAAGAATTAGAGCCAAAGCTCTGATCAAGCCCCAATTGATGAATTGGCTTCATTAGGAGCCAACATGTGTTGTCAGATTAAAAACAAACAAACCTTCGTTACTCATAAGAGGAGTTGAGTCTCCTCTATGTGAGGCACTGACTGGAACTCCAGAAACTAATCCATGAGCTCAGTGGGCCCCTTGCTTGGGAGCATGGAGGGGAATGGAGGGCAGCATGCCTGAGGGAAACCTCAAAAGGGAGTCAGTGCTCAGAACAGTCAGAAGGAAATGAGGTCTCTGCCTCTTTTCTGCTTGGAGGCTGCCTTCAGGCAATGCACAGGAACATTTCAGAAGTTATATTACAAAAATTAAACCTGACCATGGGTATCAGCTGGGCACCACATCTTGGAATCGGTACAGTCCTGAGTTCCTTCCCTCAACTCTGCCCAGGGCCCAGCCTCCAGACATGAGAGCCACTGTTCACCACTGTGCTCAGCAATGGAAACCTCAATTTGTATTCAGGAGCTGACTAGCTATTCCTTCTCTTTTATAAAGAGCTCCAAGTCAGGATGGTATCTCTATCCCTTCCCTTTTTTTCTTTTCAAAGTACCACTCACTTTACGGAACTGCACCTGAGCATCAAGTGGGAGGTTCATGGTCAGGGGATGGAACTCCAGTGTCTGGGCCTCAGCTGCAAAAAATCCCAACATACAACTGGCGTCAGAGGAAATCCATTCCCAGAGGTTGCTGTGGGAGAGGGTATTAGCCAACATGTGGTCCTGGGCCCCTGCATCAGAATCACTGGGCAGGACTTCATAAAGAGCAGACACCTCATCCTGCAATTCTGGAACTCTGCTAGGGGCAGGGAAACCACAAGAAACCAGCCCACTGAGGTGATGCTGATACTCACTTACATGGAGAACCCTTGCTAGAGAGAAAGTCCTGGGCCACAAGTCAATAGAAAAGCCATGTTGGACTTGTCATCATAGCAAGGAGCTTGCAGATCACTTCTGGATAAATTCCTGTGCTCCTCAGACCTCTATCATCCACTTGGTAAAAGACTAGAGTTGCTAAAAGAACACCAAATGAAGTCTTTTGTCTCTCACAGTCTCTAGTAAAGTAAGTGAGATCACAGTGTCAGAGGACTGTTAGCTGTTGTAAGGAATTTTATGTGGCACCCGGATATGTAAAGTCTGGAAATATAGAATAATATTTTACAGATTGAAACTATTTTTGATAAGAATAAGTATGTTCACCTGTGTGGCAGAATTTTGGGACATGCTTATTTTTCAAAAAACTGTATGTGCATACAAATTTACGATCACATTAATTACCGGAATTTAAAATAAGGTATCAGTCCCAACTCTGCTCTAATGGGAACGACCTGCCATTTCTCTAACTTGTAGAGTACTGCATAGGTTAGGTTCAAGGGATATAGGTAAACTAAATTTAAAAGATGCCCTTTAAAAATTACAATTTTCTCTCTTCAGCTAAATTAGTTGGTATATTAATAGTAAGTCAGAATCTTTTTATAAAAGATACAGACAGAAATTTCCCAAATTTGCCATTTTAGACTCTGAATCCAGAATATTATCATTAGGATCAACACAGACTGGCAGAATAATTTCTCCTTTTCTCTCATCTGTCTTTCCTTGGACTTACTCTATGCATTGCTTTTTTTTTTCTTGTATACACAGTTATAAAACTTGAGACAGGATTTGTGGTCAGGGGACAAGTTTAGTCATATCTCTCTGGTCTTTTGCACATTTACAGTTCAGTGACTTGACATTTTAAAAGAATATATTCATTCCTTACCTAATGTAAGTTCCATGAGGACTTAAAAAATTACAATACTCAATTCCTTCCATAGAATCTATGTAATAAATCTATGCATAAATACATGCAAACATATACGCTTAAGGAAAATAAATAGGTACTACAATAAGTACAACTTGAATTAAATGTTTACCAAATCCAGTAGAGGGATCATATTGGACCAATGGTGTCTTAACACTTCCTACGTCTGTAGTACAGATGACCTGGAAGAAGAAGGCTAAACAAAAGGAAGAATTAGTAAATGACTCAGTCATTCAACACCTACAAATAGGGAGCTTTCTTTTAAAATAACAGGGTGTCAGATCATGAAAAATCTGAAAACAGGATTTCAGTTGTGAGATTTTACCTAATGCTATGGTATAAATGTTAAATGTTCCCCAAAGGCACCAGGGTGGCACAACTGGGACACAGTGGAACTTTTAAGAGGTGTGGCCTAGTGGGAAGCTTTTAGGTCACTGAGCCTGTCCCCTTAGGAGGTTGTGGAACCCCAGCTCCCTCCTCACCCTTCTTTGCTTGCTGGTCACGGTGAGCAGTTGTGCTCCACCACATGCTCCCACCATGATGTACTACCCAGTCACACGCCCAAAGCCATGGGGCCAATGGGTAGAGATTGGAACCTCCCAGACTGTGAGCCAGAATAAACCTTTTCTCTTTATAAGCTGATTTATTAGAGTGACAGAAAGCTGACTAACATTTAATATGCAAACTTATTTCTAATTAAAATGTCATCCAGAAAAAGAGCTATGATTAGTGTAATAATAGCATATCCATATGTAATAGAGCTAAAGATTAGAGTTTATACAGTGAAGAAAAAGATTTATCGGCAGAGTAAGAAATAATAGACAGATATATCTTGTTTTCCATTGTCCTTAAATTTGGTCCTTTAAAACCCTCAACAGTACCTTCCCCTAAGTGACCCAGAGTTGCTTACTGAACAGGAGGGCACACAAGGGATCATGGAAATCACATGATCTAAATTCCTCTTGCAATAGCTAGGAACTTGCAAGGTCACACAGATGGCTAGAAGCCTGGTCAGGTAGAATCCAGATCTCCTGACTGTCAGGTCATCTTCCCATCACCAGGAGCTGCCCAAGAGCTATAATCATGAATATGTGCAGCCGAATCACTGTAAAAATGTTATTATTAAATTTCAAATACTTTGAGTGCAATGCCGGAGCTCATTGTTCACCTCCACTTTTTAGCCAAAATAAACATAGCATTTTCAAGTAAAAACAAAAACTTCACAGATCAATTTATTGTATACATCCAGATTGCTTAAAATGATTCCAATCTATTGGTCCTGTGACCCTGCTGATTACTGGAAAATCCTATACCTTGTGAAGCTTTTCATCATTTTAATTTAATAATAAGACTAAGAAAACACAAAGAAAGGACATGCAATTAAAGAGGGAGAAGAAATACAGTCCACAAGGAAGAAGATTGTTCCTTCGGGGAGTGATACCAAGGGAGTTTAAGGAAACTCCTTACTCAGGTTCTAAAGAGGTGGAGGTGGTCAGCAGCAGATAGACCTATCTGGAGGCTCTAGCAAGAAAATCCTTGTAGCCTAAGAGTACAAAATTTTAGGATACTCACTGACTACACATGGGTGCTATTTCTCTTGTGAACTCTACCTGCCCTTTGTTCTTGTTGCTTCCTGGGGACACTCAAGCCACATGGAAGCAGTGCTGTCCCCTGGAAATGCTAATTGCAGCACATCAGGCAGCAAATGGGAAGGAAAACCTTATTTACTCTGAGCTATATAACTTTTCCATGGGAAGTGGCTACTTAAACCAGGACATTTTAATGACAAGCATCTGTTGGTCACCTTTCCGAGTGAACATCTCATAAAGCTTGGAAAAGAGCTCTGTGTAAGGAGCAGGGGCCAGAGACTAACTTTTGTCTGCTGTTCGTGGTATGTACAGGGTGGTGTCCAGGCCGCTGTACACACGCTGTCCTCCATCAGTCAACACGTACTCCTTCAGCCGGCCGTTGAGAAGGAAAGAGCCGCTCCAGTCGATACACACCATTGACAGATTACTGTCCACTGAAAATGGGGCCCGGAACTGAGGTACTGTTGGGAGAAATAGAAATCTGCGTGGGGGTGCATGGGGCATGGGCAAGCTTTATAAATTTTCTTTAATTATTAAATTTTTTATTTTTACAGACTTCATTTTGATTCATTGTACACATATGGGGTACATATTTTCATTTCTATGGTTGTGCATGATGTACATTCATATCATTCTTGTTAATCACACATGTACATAGGGTAATGATGTCTGTCTCATTCCAACATTTTTTATACCCCCACCTTCTCCCCCTCTTATTTCCCTCTACATAATCTCTCCAGCATTTCTGGAACCAACTAAAAAAAAATGGTGTTGGGGTGAAAAGAAAACCAATGAGAACATATGTGAAATGCTTTCTCAGCAACTTTGCACCTGCTTTCAAAAAAAAAAAATCAATGGAGAGTGGTGTTTTATAAATACGACTATTAACATACAATGGCTCTGCTCACCAACATAACCCTGGAGCTCATATTTTGTTGCATTTTCCCTCTTTTAACAGGTAAAGTGTCCTTAACACTATTAACTACAGTAGATAGCTATTTTTCACATCAAATCAATATTTATTGCTACAAAGCCCCAAGGACTAGATGAAGTTAATATATTTTTTTCTCCAAACCAAACTGCTTAGATGGTGAATTATGTCCTTTTGGCACCCATTTATTTTTAAAGCTTTTTCATGAACTGTTAGTTTGTTTTCTAAGATAGTTAAAAAGCTTTGCAAACAGCAATTCAAGTATAATAATTCATCGCCCTGACTAATCAATCAATAGCACAGTACATTAGTAGATAATCAAGCTCAGGTCTCCTAAGTACTATATCAGATATAGAAGAAACTTTAAGTACATTTTACAGGCATGTTCTCTTTGGATTTTTCAGCCCCTTACTAAAATAAAACAAAACAAAAATCCTTAACTGGGGCCCATCTTCAAAATATTTGCAAAACAATTTTTGCAGAAACAAGTGAAGAAGTACCATAACCTCTTGTCAAATCAGAAGAGATTTATTTCAAGAGCTCTCATTTTCTCCAAAATAATCAATACATTTTTAGAAGTATTAAGATCCATCTATATGCTAAATTGCCTTTACAAAAAGAAGTGAGCAGTGAGAATAAATTGGATATCACTTCTTTAAAAAAAAATCCATCTGTTGCTGATATTAGGAATAAAATAAAATAAGGAATAATTATGTTTTTTATCATAAGATTAAACCTTAAAGACACATGTGATTTTTATCTTTTAAAATAAGACATTTTCATAAATTCATAAGAAAAATTATCTGCAAATAACAAAAAGTGATCAAATCTTCTGTAAATCTCTATGTTTTTCTAATACTAATCCTACCTAATATCACAATAGAACACACTATTGTAATTTGTCTATGGCTTCCCTGTCCCTTTAACCCAATAGGGTTTCCTCTTCTCCCTATATCAGTACAAGAAAAGAGAAAGATTACAAATAGTAAGAAAGTAGAAACCCATCATTTAGAATTTGGAGACTTCCTGAGGGAAAAGAGTATATAATAAAAATCATGAGGCATCATGGGTTTATGTATCTCCCCCGCCCCCAGAGGAGACTGAATAGTAAGAACTACTATGCCCCTAACACTTGACATACTTTCCCATTAAATCCTCCTAATTTTTCAGGTTCAGAGAGGTCAAACATCTTGCTTAATGTCAAGGCAAGGTAAGAGACCAAGAATTGGAACCCCGACTCGCTTAACTCCAAAGCCCATGCTGCTTTGTTGTAATCAGTACACACATTTAAAGAAGCACAAAATGCTAATTCACTTTTGGGTGCTTTCTGGTGATGTGTTGAAGATGGCTCATCCTGATTAAACACTCAGGTATTTTGAGAGCTAGTCATTAAGCCCAGTCATGACTAACAGGTAAATTATATAAACATAATTGTGCTAAAACAAAGGTAATATTCAAAATTCCTAACTTTTCATTATTTCATTACATTTTACTACCATCTATCCACTCAAGGCTATTTACTCCTGTAGGATCTAGATAGTAGAAATATTATAGAATGATCTACCACTACCCATCTCTTCCTAATTCAGGGCTGCCATGTTGGTGATTTGAAATCAGCAATGGTGAGTGTATTTACACCATGAAAATTGGCAAGTGCTTCAAAAATCAGAATATTTTTCTCTCAGCAAGACCAGGTGCTAAGTAGTTACACCTCACCTCTGCTCTCCAACTGAAAGTGTAATTCAGGCAGGGGGGCTTAATATGCTGCTAGACTTCTATAACTCCTTTGTTGAATGTATATGTGATCACATCTGTATAGAACCACACATGCTATTTTTTAATTATCTTCTGGTTTATATTCTCTGATCCACATTTTCTTTCTACCAGTGTGTATAATGAGTTAAAAATAGCATAAATTTTACTCAAAAGCCCAGTCATGTCTTGTAGCTTTCTGTAGATCCAGTTGTGGATTAAAGAAACATTTTTCCTTGGGTTCTGGTCTACCTTTAAGTCATTTCTCCAAAGTGAAAGAAAAACAGGAAAGAAATCTTTAATCTGTTCAGTTTGTTCTTCTAGTATAAGAACAAAACATATCAAAAATCAAGCTTCATGACAAAAAAAAGAGAATTGGTTATAACCTACAACTTCACCTAGCTGTTCTCTGACCTTAGAGCCAATACTCTCAAACAGTGAAATAATTAGCAAAATTGGTTTAGTGTATACTGTGAGATTATAAAATTAGAGAGTAGACAATATTAATAACTATGGTGCTGGCATGTCAGCCCATACCTGTAATCATAAGTACTCAGGAGGCTGAGGCAGGAAGATCACAAATTTGAGGCCAGCCTGCGCAACTTAGTGAGACCCTGTCTTAAATTAAAATTTAAAAAAGAGTTGAAGATATACTCAGTGGTAGACACCATTAGGTTCAATCACCAGTATACACACAAAAAAAGAATCATCACATTTTGTTCTGATGGTATGGGTGTCAAAAAAAAAAAATCTGATTGTTACCAACAATAAACACAGGAAGTTTTAAATGTACTCACTCACTCATTAAACACTATTGTAGGGAGTCTAAGACACTGTGCCCAGGGGTGGGGAAACTGAGGACTAGAAGAAGAGATTAGAAGGGAAAGACAAAAACTCTGTTTGAGGCCTGTTGAATCTAAACTGGTTACAAGAACTCCAGAAGGAGATGTCCATGATGTAGTGTGAATTTCAAAACAGGACCACATGAGGGTCAGCCTCCCTTTGGAACTGAAGCCTTGCAATAGATGAACCCAGTTGAACAGGGAAGAGGAGAGGAGAGAAGAGGAGGGAAAAGGAGAAAAGGGTAGAGGAGGGGATAGAAGGGAGGGTAAATTTAGAACTGAGATTTGAAGAACTTGGTTAATGGAAGATAAACTAAAAAAGCTGACTGAAAGGATTATTCAAAGAAGCAGGATGGAAACCAGGAGCGGCAGCTCAGGAAAACTCAAGGAAACCACTTTTTTAAAAAAGAATTGAAGGTTCAATTGCATTGAATGCTGTTGAGAAGTCAATGAAGGTGACCACTGGAGAACGTTTGCTGGATTCATCAATGTGGGGGTCAAGGGCAAACTTAGAGATTTTCATTCAGTGATGAGGAAGTTAACCAGCAAGTGGGAAGAGAGAGGATGGGCAATTCATGTGTAGGTCCTTCCTTAGAAAAGTGTGGCTGTGCACAGGAGGTGGGCAGCAGCTGCAGGGGAAGTGGAGCTGGCTGGATGGCTTTAGCATTAAAGACAGAGGCAGCTTTGAATCAAAGTGGAATACACTGAAGGTTAGGACAGAGAGGGATGGTTCCCACTGAAGGGGACAGCACTCACCCATGGGAGGCAGGGCATTTCAGGAGGAAGAAGAACTCTCCCTTCCTTATTCCTGGCAGGAATGGTACAGATAGGTTTGTCTGTCTGGGATAGAAAGGGAAGCCAATTACTGACTCATGATTTCTCTTTTCCTTGCAACTCACAAGGCAAGGAGTTTGCAGAGGGAAAACAGAGAGGAGGGTGAGCTTGGTGGTGGGTGTGTAGGAGGAAAGCCTGGGAAGCAAGGAGGTTTGAGGAGGGTGGAGCAGGTTGGAAATCTTTGGAGAGTAGGAAGTTAATTCATGAGGGAATCACGAGGGTGCCCGTGAACCCAGAGATGACAAGTTCCGAGCAAGACTTCTACCTACTAGATGTGGAAACAGGCTAAGTTATTTAAGATCTGGTTCAAATTCAGGGTCACCTCACTTTGTAAGTCCAGCAACCTGGTTTAGATCATAGTCTATGTGAATAGTCCCCTAGAATAGTAGTATTTAGTCAGTATCCTGCCTCAGTTTTCTCATTCGTAAACTGTAACAATAGGATGTACCTTCTAGGTTTGTTGTGTGGATTATTTATAAAATAGTTAAGCAGTGCCAGGAATAAACACATCCTCTCTAGGCATGATCTATAACCAACACTAACACCCTGCCACATGGAGGTCCTTGAAGGAGGCATTGGATTTCAATGAATCCACACTTCTTTTAAAAATGGTATGTTTAAAGCCAAATACCATATTTTAGGTGAGATTAGAATCTGATATAATCTTTTTGAAAAGTAAATTTGCAATAGGTATTTGAAACCTTAAAATATTTGGTGCAGGAAATTTCTTTGATTGAAATTTGAGAAAACAAGGAGATGATCAAACAATGATTTTCCATGTCACATTAATTAAAGGGAAATACTGAAAACAACTGAAATGCCCAGTCAATTCATGTATGGAATACTATATAATCATTAAACTTGGTGGCTAAGGAATTCTTTAAAATATGGAAAATGCAGTACAAAAAGCAGGCTATTAAACTTTTAATCACAATATTATCTCAGATACATAATAAAATTATGTATAGAAATAAAATTTCTATTTTATAAAATAGTTATAAATAAAATAGTTAAAATTTCTAATAAAATAAAATTATGTATAGAAAAGAGACTGAGAGAATTAATCATGCAAAACTATTAATAGCACTTGCTTCTGCCCAGTGGGATAATGGGCAGAACTGACTTTGTGCTCATGTGAGCTAGATGGGTCCACAGACCCCTCTCAGACTAAGCCTCAGAGCTTAGTCTGATGGTCTGCTGAAATTCTCTTGGAATTCTTAATGACTTTTGAACAAGGAACCTCATATTTTCATTTTCTACTGGGCCCCACAAATTATGTAGCTGGTTCTGATAAATACTTCTTTTATTCTTAATACTTTTTGTATCTGCTATTTTAAAACAATAGATGTATATGCCTTATAAAATCTGAAAAGAAGTTATTTTATTTTATTTATTTTTATTTTTATTTATTTATTTTTTGGGGTACTGGGGATTGAACCCAGGGGCACTCCACCACTGAGCCACATCCCCAGCCCTATTTTGTATTTTATTTAGAGACAGGGTCTCACTGAGTTGCTTAGGGCCTCGCTAAGTTGCTGAGGCTGGCTTTGAACTCGCGATCCTCCTGCCTCAGCCTCCCAAGTGCTGGGATTACTGGCGTGCGCCACTGTGCCCGGCTAAGAAGTTATTTTATAAAAAATTAATTAGTTGATTAAAATTAATTAGTTTACTGTCCATTTCTGCACTCAGTTGCCCTTTTGCTTTTCCTAGTAGTGCCATATCTCAGTGCTTTCTGGAAATGCTAGGGATGAGGTCATACAGGAGTGGCAAACCTTTTTTTTAAAAAAGGCTACAAGCCTTCACCCATTTTCTTTCTTCCCTTTCGTGGCCTAACTTCCTCTACATTGGTTTTCACTACAGGAAAAACCTTCTTAAAAGTGCCCTTTCCCTCCCTCCTGCTAAACCACGTGGGCAGTAGGGAGACGTCCTCCCGATGTCTCAGTAGCGCTCCACAAAATAAACACTCGATCCTGTTAGGAGAGTGGTTTCCCTGAGTTCCGCAGCCAGCCGCTCCTGGCTCCGCCCTCCCTCTCTGGTTCAGGGTAGCGGACGCATCACTCACACTCCTTCTGGGTGGTGAAGCTGATCCACTCCGACGTGGTGCTGCCCGCCTTGTTGTGTGCCACCGCTCTCAGCTCGTAGGTGGTGTAGGGCTGGAGCCCCTCCAGGCTGGCTCTCTGCCCTGGCCCGCTGTACTTTACCTCTGTTTGGCCGGGAGTACAGGGTTGGGCTGACTCAGGAGGGCAAGCCACGTGGAGGTGGAGCTCATAGCTGCAACGACGGTGGATGCGTCAGGAGTAGACAGGCAATGGAATTTGCTTAGCTATCTCTTTAAAACTGGTTATATTTCGTGAAAAGACGTTTTTGTTTTCATGGAACTATAAGCTCTTTAAAATTTCTATTTGCAGCAAACTGCTCTCAGGAAATACTTTATTAATACTGTTGGAAATGAGCAGCAGAGATAACCACTAGAAGTTACCATCTATACACAAGTTGCCCTCTGCCCAGCAACTAGTCCTCTTTTGGGGGGCGGGGTGCTGGGGATTGAACTCAGGGCCTTGTGCTTGTGAGGCAAGCTCTCTACCAACTGAGTTATATATCCCCAGCCCCAACTAGTCATTTTTGTTGGTTAAATAACTTTTAAGAGTAGAATGATAAATTGTTCTCCTTTGTTTAGAATACAGAAAATCTTTTTCCCCCCTCCAGATTACTTTGAGTGAAGTAACTTCATTATAACATTTTAAATTAGATCAAGGCAATTCCAATCTAATCATACAGTTTCCTTACTCGCCAGCTAAGGTTTGTGTAATGTTTGATTTCAGAGAATCATGAGAAGGAACATATTCTTTTTTTTTTTTTTTTTTTTGAGCATATTCTTACTTATTTACTTGGTGCTGGGGATTGAACCCAGCCCCTTGGGTATGCTAAGTATGTGCCCTGCATCCCCAACTCCAGAGGAGTATATTCTTTTAATGAATGTAAACACATTGTATTGTCTCTCTTAAGTAAAGATGATTTTGTTGTTCACCTCTCTATCAGTAGTTGATGTTATGTCTTAAGCACTTTGCAGGAAACATTGTTACTCAAATACATCTGTTGGGCTATAGGTATCTGTTCAATAAACAAGCCCTTCTTGGGTGGTACCAGGTAGCCATATGCCTGCATGCATGTCTCTGGTTTATTCATCGTTCCTGTTGACTCTGTACCTTTGAATGACACCATTGGGGAAGAGTGGGGGACTCCACTGGAAGGAGGCCATCCTTGAGGCCAGCATCTGGATCTGGGGAGAGGACAGGCCTGAGGGTGGAGCAGGATGAGTCCTCAGCTCAGCTGTTGGCCCTTTACTGCAACAGTTGAAGCAGGTGCAGGCCTCTACCCCAATGGAGTATGTGGTGAAGGGCTGCAGGTCACGAAGAGTCTGCTGGGTGGCCAGGCCTTCAGACAGCTAGGAGAAAAAAAACCAGTTGCAGTCACAGTCAGAGGTAGTTGATAAATGTTCATTAGTATCCCACCTCCTAGGAATGGAGCCCATGCTAGGTATGCTTACAGATGCAACATGGTGCTCAGCATGGTCTTCACCTCCATGGAATCACCTTGGAGAGGCACAACGTAAGTGTTTAACAATATAACTAAATTGAAGTTAGAGGCAACAGGATGGAAATTGCAAATTATCTATAATCTATTATCTTAGGCAGAGAATACACAAAAAGTTGATCAAATTTTATGACCTTCAAAGTGATACTTTTTCAAAAATAAAATCTGCATTTAAACTACATTTTTAGTCATCAACTTCCATATTCTGCCATGATAACTTGCATGTAATTTCCAGGCCAAAATTACCCTTAGGCCAGGCACGGTGGTGCACACTTGTAATCCTACGGGCTTGGAAGGCTGAGGCTGGAGGATTGCAAGCTCAAAACTAGCCTCAGCAATTTAGGGAGGCCCTGAGCCACTTAGTTAGACCCTGTCTCAAAATAAAAATGAATAAATAAAAAGGACTAGGGATATGGCTCAGTGGCTAACCCTGGATTCAATCTTTAGTACCAAAATAAACAGAAAAACAACCCTCAGATCTATATTAGCATCAGGTGCAGATATTTCAGAGCTTCAAAGTTCATTTCTTCCTCCGACACTGATGGTTTTTACTAAATATCATAGGCCTTTCTGAATCATCTTTGTAGGATAATAAACTTTTCAGTTTATATGGAGCAAACTTTTCAACTCACTGTGGTTTAATTAAGTACTCTTTGGAAAAGAGGACTTTAGGAATTGGAAATTAATTTTCACATTGACATAAGTAACATAATTAAGATGAGCTATGTTATTTTAAAAATTGCATACCATGCACTCCAAATATAAATTGTTTTAGTTTATTAATATTATCATTTTATAAGCATGGATAATCAAGGGTTGATTGTATTTACATCATCTATATTTATTGAATACAAAGCCCTGTAGAAAAATATGCTAATATTACTTTAACATTCAATATGAGCCTTCATTGTATGTGAGTTATCTTTTGAAATTGTGTTTCAATACCTGGCACTCAGGCCTCAGAGGATTTCTCCACGCTTGCCCGAATTGTTCCCTCAATTGGTCTAAATAATTTATAATGTAATACTGGGATCTGCACAATCTGTATATGAGGTTTATGTGAACTAAGTATGGTATTTTCCACTTATTCATGAGAAACAGGGAGGCACAGACTGTACCACAGAGACCAGGGACTTCCCCCACTGGCACTTGGTCTCTTCATTTAAATAATGCAAGAACTGGCCTTTGACTTTTGGCATCCCTTCCAACAAGCAGCTTGGCTAATGCACAATGTGAAAGACAATTTCTTTGAACATTCCCGCCTGCCTCCTGATGTACCCCCAACGTGTTCATCAACAGTGGTTCCAGAGCTGGGCTGAGTGGATCTGCTCTCTCTTCTAAAAGCCTAGAACTTACTAGAACTTTCTCTCGAAATCACCAAAACAAAGACTGAACTTTCATTGTGCAATTAAAGATTGGTGTGTGTCAAAATGAGGATCCCAAAAATGATATTTTTGCTCTATCATTTCTTTGTTGCATTAACATTTATGCCTCCAACCATTACCATTTATTGGCCTCTTGATACGTGCTCTCCTTTTGTTGAGTGCTTGACTTACGCTGTTCTAATGAAATTAAATTGATTTAATTTGTTTATCTCCAAAGTCAGGTTTCTTATATTTGCAGTCTTTTTTTTAAAATTTTTTATTTGTATTCTTTAATACCACTGTTGTATATTTTCTATGCATTTCTTAAAGGCTCACTTTTCTTCTCTAAAGGATCTTTGTATACTCGGTTCACCCGAGGGCAGCGGGGAACAGAAGGGTAAGAAAGAAGGAGGGAAGGGAAGAAAAAGCAAGGGCACCACGGATGGTGATTTTTAAAATAAACCAATCCTGGGTTTGATCCCAGAGAACGCTGCTGCTCACCATGATGTGGGCCCCGCTGGTGTTGGAGAACAGCCTGTAGAGACTGATGTTCCCATTGGGCTTCCCAGGGACACTGATGTTGACCACTGCTTGGGTAGAAGAGACTGCATGGAATGTGGGGGCTCTGAGACCTTCTGGGGGGGCAGGTCCAGTTTTACATCGTGTCCAGCTACTGGGGGCTTTTCCTGCTGAATTCACCGCCCAGACCTATAAGAGAAATCAACAAGACCAGTGAAAAGCAAGATACCCTTATGTGATGGGCTGACAGATTTGGTTCCATAGAAATGTTTCATGCCAGGCTATATGGGCAATGACTAAACAGACTCCATTTTGCTCTGAGACTCCATGTTATGTAGGAAATGAGCTTTTCCCATGGGAACACCCACCTCTGTAGCCATCAATAGTTGCTTAGCTTCTCCCATAAGAATACCCTGCCTCGGTACCCATCATCAGTTATTTAGCATGACATGTTTAGCAATACAAAATGACAATTCTTATGTAATGAAAAATTGTTCTCTTTTGATTCCTGTTTCTCCTAAATAATACTCCATATGAACAGTGATGTCAACAATGATTGTGTGGATGTCAGCAACCAATCTTTAGTTTGTACCTAGGTAAGGGTCATTTGACCCACTTCTGCCCCTGCAGATTATTTCATAATATAAATTTGTAATTTCGAATCATGTCCACAGACACTTATGATTGATGTGATTTTTGGTATAAGAACCCCTGCAACCCTGTGGTCAGGGCTGTTCTCCCAATAGCCATTTTTGGGGGCATTGTGTAAGATAGTCAGCTGGCTGGCTTAATAAAGACTCTCAAATTTGGACTTCTCAGTGGTGAACAGTCTGTTATTAAGCTGTGCCCCATAACACTTAGACTGGAAAAAAAAATCAACCAAATACAACTAAGGACAACAGAATAAGATGAACTTTGATTTTGGAACTTCTCAATCACAAAGGACTGTGTGAACACAAAAGGGGCCACTGAGGATATCAGAATGAGATAGTTGGGTGTTAACCTAATGAAAAGCAGCTCCTCTCTGTGCAGGCAAGTGGGGAGATTTTTGTCAGCTTCTGCAAACTGGACAATCTGCAGACTACATAAAACTCAGCAATTCTTAAACACTGTCCCCACCAAATCTGCATGAAAATTAAATTTTCTTTCATCAAGGAGGAAATAAACATATGGAAAGATGTATAATCTTATTTATCAAGAACCATTTGTATAATTAAACACGAATATCCTAAAAGGTCGCCTTGGGTCGCCATTTGCATGAGTAAGTAATTTGTAGAATGTCAGGTACAATAGACAGAGTAGATGGATGTGTGAGTGTATAGGGTTAAATTAAGCCCAATAATAGCCAACTACACAGTGATCAATCAGAATGATAGATCTAAATGGCAATACAAGAAGACTGTCTGTGTGTTTAGAAGTAGAAGTATTCCTTAGTAAGCTTTCATGGGTAAGTCTTACTTCAGGATTTTTTTTTTCCCTCATTGGGTATCTTCTACTCTCTCTCTCTTTTTTAATTTACCCTGAGCATTTAGAGACAAGTCCATAAAATGTATTTGATTTCAAGGTGCACACATTCCAGGTATGTGGTCTTAAAAAGGCATGCAGAATGTTCAAAATAGAAGATACTTAGGAAAAAAACACTGTTAGAGAGAACTTTGAAGTCAGAGTTTAGCTTTGTTTTTGTTAGGTTTGCTTTTACATCAATAATATCTTCAAGAGAAGAAACATTAGACAGATTTTTAGTAGTTAGACCAACTCTTATCAGTGTTTCCATACCTCTTTTGGAGGATTTCTTTGTAAAAGCAAAGAGGTTGAATTGCTGTCAAATGCAAATCTTCAGCCCCTTGCTGATAGGATTGCCAGCAGCCCCATTTTTAAAAGAGAAAACTAATATACTTACATAGTCAACCCTGCTCTTTTAAGAGCTTGGTTACCTCTTATTTGCATAATAATCACTCACATTTGTTTAAACTCTACATTTTACAAAGCACTTTAACATCTGTTAGTTTACTTAGTCCTCACAAGGGCAAACTTATGAGGTGAGTGGAGAATGTATGAAGAGCCCCCTTTTGCAGGTGGGAAAACTGAGGCTCAGAAAATTCCACCATCTTCCTCAGTGTAACAGAAGTTGTAAGAGCTAAAGCCAGAATTCTGCTCTCCAGGACTCTTTCCAATAAACTGCTTTTGATTCTGTATGTCATCTATATGCATAAATAAAACACTCAGGATCACAAAAATTAAATGACTTGTCCATAGATGAATACCTGCAATTCTGGATTAGGTAAGGTCTCTTAGCTTCCAAGGATGGATAGACATGGTAAATTGAGGGGTGGTGGTGGGGGTTTACTCTGACGGGCATAGGAAAGAAAGGAGCAGGAGGCTGTTAGCAATGGAAAAACTGGAGTCCTGGTCAAAATACATCTGAGGTTGCTCTTGCCCCTTCTGAAATAGCCACAGTCTTACAATAGGGAGGGGGGTTGGTAAAGAAGAGATAGGATTTCAGGACTGATGAGGAAGGGTCCCTGGCTTCTCAGTCTGCTCCAGATCAACCTCTTTCACTGGAAATATCTTTTCAGGGGGTGGGATGGAAGCAAGATTTGGACAAAGGGTACAAAATAAAGTACCAACATTGACATCAATTTTTTTGCTGAGAGCAGAGCTTTGGTTGGTGACTTAAAGGCATGTAGAATATTATTCAGAATCACAATAGATAGAGAAGAAAATGAGGAGAAAAGGCCAAGTAGGTAAAATAAAAGACCAATCCAGCAAGTTGCCAATTAATTACTGAGCACCAATAAGAGACAGCAGTAGTGTTGTTGAAAGAAAATGAGATGAAATAAGTATAAGTCATAGAAAGGGCTCAGCACAGTTCTAATCCAAGGTATTCACTTTTCTTTCATTTTTGATGTAGATATGGAATCAGAAATACTGTTAAGGCTTTTGAATGCAGATGTTGGAGATAACACTAAAACTCATGCCCACCCGTGTCGCTCAGGCTTTTATTAGATGGAGTCCTAGTTTTAAAATGTATTTTAATCCATCGTATTTTAAAACACTTGGGCCTCAGTATTAGAGGGTTCTTTTTTTCTTTCTTTTCTGTATTTCCTAAGGAATGTTTCTTCCTAAAAATAGGCAATACAAAATTCCCTATTACTAACTGGGAATGCATGTAGCATCTAGTCTTTTGTCTTTGACAGGAGACCTTCATAACACGATGCTCTTTTTCCTAGACTTTCTTTTTCGTATTCAATCAATTTGAGATCAAAATAGCATTCATATAAATCAACATGCTTATGCAAAGCAGGATGAGCCTATTTACATGAGCTGCTGTGAAAATGAAAACAGTTACAATGAAGAGAAGGCTGACTGAGATAATGAAGCTTTGTGGATTTCACTAAACTTGTACCAAGGTAGTGTCTTTGTGATAGGAAACAGCAGAAAAAGAGGAAAAATGAATCTGTCATTGATAAGCCTTACTCTGTTTGTCTTTGTCTTTCTCTCTGTTAGGGTAAAAGTATTGGCAATACCAGAATTTACTATGGAATTTCATCAATGTCCAGCTAAATAGAAGGTAAAGAAACTGACGTGTAGTTCGAAAACAAAAGATACTAAAAGGAGATGCCTATGATTTCTGCTGAGAAGTAGTGCACCAAGGTTTGGAAACATCTTTTTTTTTTTTTTTTTTTTTTCCTGCGGTGCTGGGGATTGAACCCAGGGCCTTGTGCTTACATGGCAAGCACTCTACCAACTGAGCTATATCCCCAGCCCTGGAAACATCTTTATGAGGCAGAGAAAGAAGCAGCAGAGATCTTGTATGGGAAATTTTGGGTTCTACATTCTGATCTTTTGTTTTTGCTTTATTTTGCTTTTTTTGCAGTGCTGGAGATTGAACACAGCATCTCATGCATGCTAGGCAGGTGCTCTATGACTGGGCTACACCCCCAGCCCCCTGACCATTTAGTTTTAACAAACCAATATAAAAATCAGAATTCAAATGTCTCATGAACAGATGAAGAATTGGCTACTTTATCTATCTCTGTTTTCTTTGTCCGTTGGGGCTCAAAACACCATCCACTGATGTATGGAGCCCTAGTGAGCTGAGTACTTTGGACTAAAGGACATTGGAAGGCCTCAAAGCAAGATCTTTGTGACCTTCTTCCATCCTCCTATCTTCCACCACTCATTCTCCTCTGAACTGAGCTACAGAAGCCAGAATTCCTTTCTCTCAAGTGGTTTATACAAACGAACTCTTTACCCCCACTCTGCCTCCCCCAAAACAAACTGCAAAACCTAGAAAGGTCACTCTCTCTCCTCCTTTGAAGATCCTCATTCCAGAGAGTCCTTTCCTATTCGTGGGAGAAAGGAAAGCTACACAGAGTGGGCAAGAAGAATCTGAAGGACAGGTCTTGCTGGGTTTCTCTATGCAGTCTATTAGCATTAGATGACAATTTTTTATTTGTTTATTCCGGTGCTAGGGAAGGATCCCAGGTCCTCACACATGCCAGCAAGCACTCTACCACTGAGCCTTGAGCCACATCCCCAGTCTCTAGATGATGCCCTTTTGTCTAATGATATTTCCATAGGGCTGTCCATTCTTCACTGAACCTAAGCATAAAGAGTTTTTCCTTGATCTTTGATTCTTCATATCTGAAGGCTCCTGTATCACATCAAACTTTGATTAAATACATCTGTTATGCTTTTCTCTTGCAAATCTGTCTTTCGTTATAGGAGTGTGGGCTGTGATCCTTTTGATGGATCAGCAAAGGTGTCACACCTCTTATTCCTACCTATCCATCCATCTGTCACATATCGACCTATGTATTTTTTACCTGACAATTAGTCCAGCCAGTTTGTTTCCTGAGATTCCCTCACATGACCCTGGAGTCCATTAACCCAGGGCATGCACTACTCATAGGAAGGGTCATAACTGAGAAAGAAGAAGAAGGCTTATGGATTCTATGGCTAAGAAGACAAAAAGTAAGATACTCTTCCTCTTTGATTAGTTCACAGTATCTTTACACTTGCGGTATTCACTCTGGACATTCTTTCATAACCAACAAACTGAAGATGATTAAAGTCTCCACCAAAAAGCCAATCATTCAGTTTTGGTGGACATTTTACTGTGTACATGTGACTGTGTGCAGCTATGATGGTAAAAGCTAGGAACTTCCCAGCAAAGAGCTGTTAGGAAGGAGAGCAAATTAGGAAATTAGGACTGACCAAATTGGACCTTTTATTTTTTTTAAAGGTTACTGTGGTAAGCTTGAAAAGAGTTATCATGTAAGATGTCATAGAAAATACAGATGAGCTACTTTTAATAAATATAAAATAACTAAAATTATTTATACAGATTCTATACTTTGAACAGCAATACAGTAGATTAATGTCAGTTTATATTTGATTGCAATTTTTTCTTTTTAGTTGTAGATGGACAGCATACCTTTATTTGTTTATATTATGTAGTGCTAGGGATTGAACCCAGTGCCTCACACATGCTAGGCAAGTGCTCTGCCACTGAGCTATAGTCCCAGCCCCTGTATTGTATTTTTTAAGCTAGTGACTAGTACCATCTTTATGCTTTTGTTCACTAAAAAATAAAACTGGTCTTTTATTTACTTTCCTTGCAAAGGACTCATTGCTGTATTTTGCCCTAAATAATTTTAATCACATGCAGTATCATCATCTGCCACTAAGTTGCCATAATCACATTACCTTGAAAACAATACATTTATCTTCCCTTGACAAACTACATCTTAGAAATCTTCTTGGAGAAGAGTCTGTCAAAATATGATCCTGTTGGCCAGGATCACCAAGATCATTTGGATCCTTGTGTCAGAATTTCTGGTGAGAGGACTGTGGAACCTGCTCTCTTGACTTACTGCCACATGATTCTTGTGCCCAGCATTGTCTGAGAAACATGATAGGCTGTTCTCCGGGGAGGCACAGAAGTTGATGCACTATCAGCTTTCGATCTCTACCCACTTATGTGTATTTAGAGAAGTCCTTTTTGTTAACTTCGGCACCGTCTTCGGTCATTCCAATAACTGGATGAATGCATCTCTTTAAGTATGTTATAAATGCAGTAATCATCATAAAGTTTACTACCATGGCCATCACAGTTCCAAATAGAACCAGATTTCACTACCTTAGCAGAACTACCCTTTGTCTCCTTGTTATCACTTTTTTTTTTTGGTACTGGGGATTGAACCCAGGGGCATTCCACCGCTGAGCCACATCCCCAGCCCTATTTTGTATTTTATTTAGAGAAAGGGTCTTACTGAGTTGTTTAGGGCCTTGCTAAGTTGCTGAGGCTGGCTTTGAACTCGGGATCCTCCTGCCTCAGCCTCCCAAGTGCTGGGATTACAGGCGTGTGCCACCATGCCCGGCTGTTATCACTTCTTGAAACCCTGTATTTCTGGAACTTGCTGCCCAGATGAATCTCATTTTAAATGCTCCAAATCCTCTCAGTCCAACGTATTTCCTTCCAATTTTATTCCAGGAGGAAAGCAAAAATTTGTAAACAGAAGCAATTTTTATGCTTTTGTTTTTTTATGAGTGGGAAAGAGAAGGGCGCACTACTCTGCATAGGAGGGAGAAAGAGAGACAACAGGTTGGTCATTCTTCAGCACTATTTCTGCACTTGACTACACAAAGGTATTTGCTTTAATGCTTGCCTCAATGGTTCATATCTTTCTGAAATTACCTTCCTTAGGTTTGATACTTTCCAAACATAGATAGTCTTGGTAAAATGTGAAATTGGTCATGTCAATTCAAAAGGGGTTCCTGATGTGTTTTTTCTTGATCCTAAGAAAAACCCCTTAGTTGAAAAAATATTTTATGATCCTTTTGACTGAGAAGATGCTACTTGTTAAAACCAAGGGAAGTTACATTGGTGATTGCAATACTTCCTGTACCAAAAACAAACAAACAAACAAATAAAAAACCAAAACCACAATGAAAGCCAACAACCCTTTACTCTGTTGACTTCTAATGTAAGTGAGGTGGCTATCCTTGCAGTTTGAAAGTTTGCTCTTTCTACAAACTAATTGTAAGAGTCACAATAGTTAACTTTCAGAGGATTAAGAAATGAAGGAATTCTTTAGCTCTCTGCAACTTCTGTGATATCCTCTAACGTGCTTCCTTGTGGAATAAGAACACATTTTGATTAAAAAAAAGATTTTAACCATTCTGAGGACAACTTCATAGCAAGCAGAACAAAGTATACAATCTCAGTGTTTATAAAAACCAGAGAATGTGAATAAATTTTCTTAAGAATTCACATCAGAAATAAAAATCCACTATGAGCAGCCATGCCAGTAATTAATAAGTAGAGTAAACAGGTTGTATGTTAACAGGCAAACAATTAAATTATTTGTTTCCTTGGGGCATGTAATGAGATTGTTATCACATTCCCATGAGGGAGACAAATAGATATTAAAAAGGTCTTTCCAATACCTGTATTGGCTAAGGCCAAGAGCTAATTCAATAGATTCGATCAAAATCACGGCTTCTTTCACTGCTCTTGATTTATGACTTTGGCTGTAGTTAGTCATCACTCATCGCAGTTTGCTCTCCAGTGCTCATAAATTATGCCTCATAAATAAAAAGATACAATCAAGGAAATCATATCAATTCATCTACAACCTTGGGGTATATTTTCCCATGGCATTCATGCTAATGCCTTTTTAAAGGGTAGCTTGTCGTGGGTTTTGAATATGTTTGAATAGCAATATGCCAAGTTGGGCTTTGCCAGAATTGTGGTTAGGGAGACTCATGGCTGAAAAGAAAAGGCAATAAATCTGAAATTACATGATTACAAGATTATTTTAGTTCATGAGTAGCCCTGCAGGCTCGAGCCATAAAGGAATAACTTGCTGAAAAGATCTATGTAGCTGTCTATTCCACTATCCACCTGTCTGATTTCCTTTTATCATCAAATGGACTTTTTTCAGCATCTCTGTTTGCATGGTACTTTGCAGGATATGTTACAGTCACACTTTTACAGATACAGTCTCTGTAAAACACTTTGGATCCAGGCTCCTTTCATCTAAAACACTTTGGATCAGGGAAGATGGAACATGATTTTAATTGAATTCCGGGACCCAGGGGAAGAAGGGTACAGCAGGACATTGTCTTGCTTCCTACTGGCACTTTTGAAATTCAGAGACGCGAAACAACTAAAGATATTATAAGACACTTCCCCTGCTGGAAATGGGTGTCTTCTCTTACAACTGCTTAGCATACTGCCTTGCTCATTGGAGTTGTTCCATAAATATGAATATGGCCGTTTTCTAAAATATAAGGAAGGAACAGTGAGAGAGAAATACTGAAATTGATCTGAATTCATTTTTAATAACAATGAAAACGTGAAATATGCTTTCCCTGAAAGGAAATAGGAACTCAATCCCATTCAACTCTCACAGGGGAAGTTAATTGGTTTCTACTTTTGTTAGTATATTCTATGTTTGAATCTATTTCATTCTCCCCACAACACTATGGGGTTACCCTCACTTTACAAACGATGAAACTGAGGTGCAGAGAAGTTTATCCAACTTGGAAAGTGGTAGGACCAGCCTTCCAATAGAGATATGGGACATAAAGGTCCAAAGTTGCCACCACTTTTTTTATAAAGCCACTGAGGAAGGCCTGGCATGCCTTGCAAGTGTGTAGATTGCTGCTTGGGCCTGTTGCAGAGTCCTGCAGGGACTGCTTCTATGGAGGACAGCCCAAAGTGAGATGGTGTAAATGACCATAAACATGGTGGCCTCCATTCCTGCTGTTCATCTTGCTTTAAACAATATTGCATGGTACACAGAGGCAAGTGCTACTTACATACCTCCCACACTGTTCAAAACACATATAGATGTATCAAAATTCCATTATGCTCACTAAAATCCTAACTGATACAGCTTACACTTTATCCACAGTAAGTTGTTAGAGTTAGCTAAGATCACAATCACTAAGTATGATTAACATCACAAGGAATAAGAGTATAGCTAACTAGGTGAGACTACTCATCCTCCAGGAATTCAACAGATACTGAGTGAGCCCTTCCTAGTTGCCAGATACTGGTCCATGAACTGGGCCTGTGGCTGTGAACAAGGTTGGAATGAACACATGAGTGGGGAGAGGCAATCATTAAGAAGCAGGTAATGATAATACTAGAAAGGAAAGGATATGTTGTAGGCTGACATATGCAGGGTGATAGAGTAGAATGTTTGACTGGTCCAGAAGGGTGTAATCAAGCTGGGGTGCAACAGACAGGAGGCCACCATGTGAACATAGAGAGGAAAAACATTCTGTGCAAAAGGAAGAGCTTGTGCAAAGGCCCTCAGGCTGGATTCTCAGCCCAGGACTGGTATGGCTGGCCTTAGTGAGAAAGAATCAGAGGAAATGAGAGGAGGACAAAAGTGGACAGATGGGAAACCATGAAAGCCCTCATGGAACCAGAGAGGAGTGTGTGTTTTACAGGAAGCTAAGGGAGCCCTCCCAGTGGGTGAGTCACTGTTCGATTTACATTGGACAGGAATAGTGGGTATTGAACACTTTCTATGTATTAAATTTGAATTTAATATGTAACAATATCCTAGCCTTTAATTTAAGGTTCACAGCAACCCTATTGAGATCAGTCTTTTCTTCCCAATTTTACAGATAAGAAAACTAAGGCTTAGTGAATTTAAATCACTTGATGAGTATCCAGAGCCAGCAAGTAATGCAGCCAAAATGCACCCCTAAACTGTTGGCAAGTCTGCTTCTAAAGGGGGTGATGGGAAGAGGCTATCATTTAGCAGAACCATCACTGAATGTAGGGCCAGAATGTCTGGACCTGAGTTCTGACTCTGCCCCTTTTTCACTGGGGAATTTGCTAAATCATTTAGATTTGTGATTATTAAAAATAATAAAAATAACAATACCTACCTCACAGGACCATTCTGAGAATTACATGCAATAATGTTTCTATAAATTTATGAGGAATGGTGTATAGGATAAACACATATAGTTTGCCAAGCCCAGTGTGGTGATGCACACCTGTAATCCCAGGGACTGGGGAGGCTGAAGCAGGAGGATCATGAGTTCAAAGCCTGTCTCAGCAAAAGGAAGGCATTAAGCAACTCAGTGAGACCCTGTTTCTAAATAAAATATAAAATAGGGCTGGGGATGTAGGCTCAGTGGTTGAGTGTTCCTGAGTTCAATCCCCAGTAACCCCCCCAAATAAAATAAAATAAAATAAAATAAAATAAAATAAAATAAAAATAAATAAATAGTTTGCCAAGATTTAAAAAGCCCAGAGATGTACATAAATGCAATTTGGAAACAACTGTGCAGCAGAATTTAAAAACACAGGGTTTGGAATCTGAATCTCAAGGTTCAAATTTTATCCTTCTGTTTCCCCATTCTTCATCCTTGGGCATGTTACCTATTTCCTCACTTCTTCAGATCCCTCACCTGTAAAATGATGTTAAAAACACTTATCTCAAATTGTTGTTATGAGAGTAGTTAATTCACATAAAGTTCTTAGCATATTTCTGAGCACACAGCAAACACAAAATAATAGTGATTATTATTATATTATTTGTGTGAAAAACATGGAAGAATGAGTTGACAGTTGGGAAGAGATAGAGGAACTTGTAACAATTTAGTAACTCACATCTGGTCCCAGTTAGTTGTTATGGACCAATAAGAGATTTGCAAACCTTGCAGCATTCTGCTTTCAGCCCCCAGGTCTCTCTTTACCTTTCTTCAGAGCTTTAAGAGCTAGAATAAATAAAAGCCTGCATTTTCAAAAATCTTTCCTACATTAAAACTTATTCATTGGATGGCATTCTCTACTTTGCCTTATTTCTAAAATTTCTCAAAAAGTACACGAGCAAAAATTGGTGGGAAAACTATATATCCATATGAAGGAAAATGAAATCATATTCCTATCTCTAACCCTGCACAAAAAGCAACTCAAAATGGATCAGAGACCTAAGTATAACACCAGAAATTTTGAAATTGGGAAATCTTTCAACATATAGGCACAAGCAAAGACTTCCTGAAGAGGACTCTTAGAGCTCAGTAAATAAGAGAAAGAATCAATAAATGGGATGTCATCAAATTTAAAAAGCTTCTAAACAGCAAAGAAAATAGCAGAGTGAAGAGACACCCAACAGAAAGGGAGAAAATCTTTGCTAGCTATTCTGAACAAAAGATTAATACCCAGAATATATAAAGAACTCAAAAAACTCAACATTAAAAAAGCAAATAACCTAATCAAGAAACAGGCAAATGAACTGAACAGACACTTCTTATTTTAGTCAGTTTTTTTGCTGCTGTGACTAAAAGATCTGACCAGAAAATTTTTGGGGGAGGAAAAGTTTATTGGGGGCTCACAGTTCAGAGGTCTCAACCCATGGACAGCAGGCTGCATTCCTCTGGACTCAAGGTGAGGCAGAACATCATGACAGAAGAGTGTGGCAGAGGGAAGGGAAGCAGCTAACATGGTGATCAGGAAGCAGAGACAGACTCCATTTGCCAGATACAAATATATACCCAAAGCCATGCCCTAATTCCCACCTCAACCAGCCACACCCTTCCACTTCAGTTACCACTCGGTTAATCCCTATCAGGGGATTTAACTCACTGATTAGGTTAAGCCACTCACAACCTAATCATTTCTCCTCTGAACCTTCTTACATTGTGTCACACCTGAAACCTCACATCCAAACCATAACACTTCTCAAGAGAAGTAAATACAAATGGTCATCATCTTTAGCCTTCAGGGAAACAAATCAAAACAACACTGAGATTATATCTCACTCCAGTTAAAATGGCAATCACCAAGAATATTCATAACAATAAATGTTGTGGAAGATGTGTGAAAAAGAAATTCTAATTCATTGTTGGTGGGAATGTAAATTAGTACAGCCGCTATGGCAATCAGTATGGAGGTTCCTCAAAAAGTTAAAAAATAGAACTAAAAAGTTCAAACTAGAACTATCATAGGATTCAGCTATATCATTCCTTGGTATTCAGCTACAAGAACTAAAGTCAATATACTTTGGAGATACATGCATACTTATGTTGACTGCAGTTTAATTCATAATAGCCAAGTAATGGAATCAGCCTAGGTGACCTTCAAGAGGTGAATGGATAAAGAAAATGTTATATGTATGTATATTAAATATATATTTAATGTTATATATGTATACATATATATATGTATACATATATACATATGTATACAGAAATACAGCCATACAGAAATTATGTCATTTGGAGGAAAATGGGTGGAACTCTGAGCAAAAGTAAGTTAGACTTAGAGGGCTGTGCTATGTACTGGAGGAAAAAAAATTAGGGAAAAGGGACATCATGAAAGTAGAAGGGAGACCAATAGGGCAAAGGGAGGTGATCAGGGGAGGGAAGAATGAAGGGTGTGGGGTGTTAGGGTGAAATTGATTAAATTGCGTTGTTTTTGGGTATGTGTAAATATGCCACAATGAAACCTGCCAATCTGTGTAAGTGACGCACCAGTAACAAACGAAAACATTGGAGCAATTCAACAGGTCCTTCAGTGAAAAGAATTTTATTTCTGGTTTCCATTACGGATATGCCTATAGCATCAAGGAGAGAATTGTCCAGTTTCCTAGATGCTTATAGGCATCTTAGTAATGATCAGATCCATCAACAGATAGATAAATCAATTAATGGAAGTCTCAACCATCTCTTAAAGATCTCACTTGGAGGCATCTGATTTACTTAAATGTGTTAGTGTTGTTTCCACCTGTAGACTTGATTGCTTCATTTAGAACAAGGCATTTATTTAGAATTTGATGGAAATATATCATTGGTTCGAGTGCTTAAGTGCAATCCACCTTAAGTCTTCAGATTTACTGAGTGGTTTATCAATAACAGGACAGTGGCAAGCCAAAGACTGTCAAGTGATCATCTAGCTCTGGAAGGACTCCACTGAAGCAGGCAGTGTCACATGTGGGGTGAGAAACAGCGCCAGGCTGAGGTCTGTGGGATGTGCTGGCTTTTCTCCAGATCCATTCTCTGACCTTCTCTGGACTCTCTGACATTCCCTCTATCCCAGGAGGCTGACTTCCACAGACCCCTTCACCTGGATCATTTCTTCTCTGGCTTCTTTCCAGCTGGATTTGTTCCAAGGGAGGAGAGCGTTCAGGGTCTCCTGCTCCCTTTCTTTGGCACCACAGTTTGACAAGGTTGCATTCCTTCTCAAAGCTTCTTCCTTGTCCCTTCAGACCTGGAAGGTGACAGTTTGGCTATGGCTAGTCCCTGGATAGTTAAACATCCCTTATTGAGTGTTTGAATTCTGCCCACACCTCCATAATTGGTCTCCTCATAAAATTCTCCTCAAACACCCTTTGGAGTGTGCCATCTGTTTCCTGTTGAGACCCTGATGGACATAAAGGAGAACATTTTGAACATTTTCACAGGTACCAATAAAGGGTGGCTTGAGAGAGGCATTTGATCATAAGAATGGAAATTTGAAAGAATGTTTATCTTCCTCCTCCTCTTCCTTTCTCTGTTTTTCTGAGTGAGACTGAAGACAGAGAAATAGTGCCTCCTCATTTGTCTATGGAATGATTTTGGTTAGATAGCTCTTTCGTATTGAGATACCCTGTCTGCTGCACCCATCTGGTCAGATAGTTAAACAAGAGTGGTTATGAGAATGTGGTGTGGAAATAGTGCTGTCTCTGAAGATGAAAAGACTGTTGTATGCTGGGCCTTAGATATTTTAAACTTCTATGTTCAGAGCTATATTTGTATGGAAACATTATTCATGAGCATGTTTCATTGCCTTATCAAGGTCTCTTAGGTCTTAGGTCTCTTAAGTGTTTTTTCACCTCCTCCTTCACTCTTAGTAACTAGGTACGTACTCTGAACATGGTAGGTGCTACTAGTGACAGGTTACCAAACACTCCACTTATAGGACAAAGGAAAATAAGTAAAACATGTCTCATTCCTTCCTGGATGTCTTTACAGGACCCAAGCTTTAAGTGACTTAGGAGAGTCTTTGTTTTCATGGTCACATCATGGAACTGGAACTCTTTGTGAAGAGCCTCATATGAAAATAGGTTGGAATTGCACATCATTTTCATTGGAAAATTCCAGAGGGTTTCACATTTTATTTCCAGCCAATGTCCAACACAGAGAAAGGAGGATCAAATTATATTTGCAGAAGGATGAGAACCCACCCATCTTTAGTTGCAAAACTTGTCTCGAAGTACTGTAAAGCCTGACAATAGGAGCTTAAGAATGGAGTCCTAAGGGACCCCAGAAGAGATAGGAGGAGAGGAGAGGAGGAAAACCTGGAGCATGCTTCTGAATGTGCTCACACACAGGGCAGAGATCATGTCCCACAGGAAGAGAAGGCCTGAGGGCAAAAAACTATTCTCCCCTTGGCCTAGCGGCAGACCTGAGTTTTCTCTGCATGGCAATGTCCTAGTGGCCTTCAGTCTAAGCTGTAAGCACAGACCCCAAAGTTTTAGAACAGATACACCGCCCGAGTCACACAATATCAATAAATCATTTAAAACCTTGATCTGTGGGAAGTGGGGGTGGAGGGAGCTCAGTTCTTGTGGGAGAAACTAACCAAACAAAAGCCTCCATGCTGGTCAGAAATACGTTAGTGAGATTAATACCTAATTAAATGCAAGTCCAAAACCAAACAGAAAACAAGCTCAATAAGTTGTCTCTGAATGTGATACAGAAAATGCTCAGGGAAGGGACAGGGTGAGGGTGACAGCCGTAGAAAATAGCACTAGGAAGTGAGTAGCTGTTTCCAGAAAAGTAAACATCAGACTATGGGATTTGGGAGGAATTTTAGTCATGGCTATGTGGGCAAATTATTTATTTATTTATTTATTTATTTATTTATTTATTTATTTATTTCCGAGAAGAGAGATGGCAAGGGCAAGGAAGGTTGTCTGCCTACTGAAGTAGTGTCACAGCTTCAGAGCCAATTGTGCTCTTGATTAGAGATTTTTACATTCTAATATTTTATTAATGATTCATTTGTACAGACAAAAGAATTCTCTAAACTCGGCTCTTTTCCATCTTGAAGAATGGACTTACTTCTTTTAGCTAATTGGGAGCTGGAGGGAAGGGTAGGGGCCTGGACCTACTATGCTGCAAGTATCCTGCTAAACACACAAGACTTCTTAGTTCTCACAACACACCCATGGCTAAATGAGAAAATCTGGACTGTGAAATATTAAATATCTAATATTTTGCCCTCAGCTGGGGGTCTTAACTTGGTCTTTTCATTTGGAGATCAGGAAAGCTTTCAGCATCGAAGGTGAAAGAACATAGAGATTGCATATAATTCACAGTGTGGAGGATTTGTCAATAGCGTTGGTGGGTGCAGGGTACTGGGCCAGTTCTTGGTTTTTGCTGAAAGCATTTCCCCCATGTCTTGCATAGCCCTGACTGCAGAAGGGGGCCTGGGACCAGCCTGCCAATCATAGGACTTCATTCTGTCGGGTCACAGGAAAGTGCATGTGCAATGGAGCAAGTCAGAGTCCTGCTCTTGGTGGATTTACAAACATTGGGAGAAAGAAGTCCTTCTTCCACACTAAGGAGGGAGAGTAATGACAATAATGATTATTGTTGTACTAGCTGAATAGTTTCTACGTATAAGCTACTGTCCCAAGCATGCTCACGTATGAAATCTTTTAACTCCAAAGCCTACGAGTTCAGAGCTATTCTTTCCCATATTGCAAAGACAGAGAAACTGAGGCATAGAGAAGGTCTGAATCTGTGGGTGCCAGCAGTGATTTCTCTAATCCCTGGAGAGAGTTTGTGCAGAAATGGAGACAAACAGAGACAAAGTAAGAAAAGGGATGGAGAAGAGAAAGACTGAATCCAATGACATGGAGTCCTGCTTCCAGGTCTTGAAGGCCTGGTGTTCATACCTTTTTCTTGGTTTTAGGGAATCTCCTCAGTCCTCTTCCTATAAAGATGAGTACAAATAATTCCTTTCTGTTTAGTTGTGTTTAAATTGGTTTTCTATTAAAGTAAAATAGTGACAATATCTTGTAGATGATGTGGATTTACTTATAGAAATAAAAGAAGCTCATGTAGTAAACTAAATAAATTAGTTCTATTACATATTTACATTCATATGATGAAACATAATTTTAAAATAAATTTGTTAGTAATTAAGTAAGTTAGGCTTCAATAAGGGACACCACTACTGATATTTCCATATGCCCATTTTGGTGACGGACAAACACATAACCATTTCCTGTCTGAAGCTGACATCACAATCACTTGCATCACTGTATCAACACACTTAAGGTTAAAAACTACTAGCAAGCCAGGCGTGGTGGTGCACGCCTGTAATCCCAGCACTCGGGAGGCTGAGTCAGGAGGATCACGAGTTCAAAGCCAGCCTCAGCAATTTAGCAAAACTGAAACTTGCCCTAAGCAACTCAGTGAGACCCTGTCTCTAAATAAAATACAAAATAGGGCTGGGGATGTGGTTCAGTGACTGAGTGTCCCTGAGTTCAATCTCTGGTTCAAAAAAATAAAATAAAATAAAAAACTACTAGCAAATCGAATTGCTTTGGATCAGGGTTTGTTGTCAGGTTTGAAAAACTGTAGATTGCAAAGACTAATCAAGAGAAGATCCTTTGATCATAATTTCTAAAATCCTCTGCTTGGCACATCAATTTTAGAACTGGAGGGAGCTTTTCTGTGTACACCAAGGCTATGGACTGAATGGCTGAGACCCACAAATTCATGTGTTGAATCCCAAATGGGATGATATTTGGAGATAAGGCCTTTGGGAAGTAATTAGCTCAAGGAGTCCTCATGAATGGGATTAATGTCCTTAAAAGAAGAGAAAGACACTAGAGGGAGCCCTTCCTCCTCCCTCCTCTCCAGCCTGCTTTGTGAAGATACAATGAGAGGATGGCTATTTGCAAACCAGAATGTGGCCCTCACTTGACACAGGGCCTACAGGTGTCCTGACCTTGAACTTCCCAGCCTCCAGAACTATGAAAAGTAAGTGGTTGTTGTTTAAGCCACCCAGCCTATGATATTCTAACAGCCTGAACTAAGACACAGGAATGCCCAGAGATTAATTTGCTCAAGCATCTAGGACTAGGACTGCTGTCCCCACTCCTTCCCCTTCTAACTGGTCATCTACAGTTTTTTACTCTTTTGTGGGAGTTGGTATAGGGAAGACCTCCATGGGATCTTCCTATGGTCCTCTGTCAGCTGCCTTTGGCAGGGGCGGTCAGGATCCCCTCCCTCAAAACCCTTCCTTTCATCCTTTTGTTTGTGGACAGTGCTGATCTGTTAGAAGGCAGCAGACTGCTGTCCTGTGTGGGCTCCTGCAGCACTAGGCCCAAGATCAGATGAGTGAGTCATAGGGTTGCCTCTAAGGCTGACCTGTGGCTTCTTAATCATCCAGTCATGAGGGAGCAGAAGACTTCAGAGCCCCTGAGTGTGTGTGGGTGCTTATCGCAAAAATCTGTCAAAGTGGGGAAGTTTCAGGAAAACTAATTAAGTCACTGACAGCATGATTCAGTGAAAGGGGGAGCCCTGGCAGGCCCCAGCAACTCCGTGGTGAGTCATTGCCTTAAGCGAGTGTATGAATATGAATGCACAATTACTGAGAGCTACTCATTAGCCTCGGTTCACTCCCTGAAGGTAAAAACTGAAACTTGCCAAGCCGGGGTGCTGCTCAGTGGGAGAGCACTTGACTAGCATATGTGAGGCTTTGGGTTCAATCTCTAGCATTGCAAAAGCAAAAACAAACAAACAAACAAACAAAAATCACAAGAAACTGAAACATGAAGTAAGGCTCATATCCAGGTCTCCCTTGGAGCCTGTGGGGAGACTACTGTCCTAATTTGCTTGCTGAATAATTAAGAACTTTCCCTCACAGAATTTGGAGGTTGTGACAGTCAGCTTTACATCATTGTGACAAAAAGCCTGAGATGAACAAATCATTGCATTCTTTCTGTTTGTTAAACCAGAATTACATGACACCAGAGTCTGCTGCCAGCAGAAATTATACCCAAACCCACTTAAAACCGCTGCAGCCCCCCCTGAGTGCCTGGATGGCTGAACACAGGGAAAGGAGTCCCAGAGAAAGAATTCTTTAAGTGGCCTGAGCAGGCAGGATACTCCAAGTAGGCCACTTCTCAAAGCATTGGGCTTTCTTCTCAAAGCAATGTCTTTGAAATGAGTTAACACTTGAGCCTTTCATGGATGGGGTCTTGCTAATTCCTAAGCTGCTCTCAAGTCATCTTTCCTATTGTATCAATGCAAAGTACTTGACTTCTTTTTAATGGTGCTGTTCTTTTTATTAGCAACCACATCCTGGTTGTCCACAACTTTAAAGATTCCCTTTCTGGCAAGTTTTTCAAATATATCTGCTCTGTTTCTTGTTTCCAATTCTCAAGGTAACCCTGACTAAAATCTGCCAGCAATATGCATGCTACCACCAAAATACTGGGCTGCCTTGAATTTTCCTCCACCAGATTAATTAGCCTTTCATCTTTCAAATTCAGCCTCACACAGTCTCAGGGTTTGGAAAAAGTTTAGACAAGTTCTTTGCCAAATGTCACATGAATGGCCTCTAGTCCAATTCCTGGTAGTCCTCATTCCTATCTGAAACCTCATGAGCACAGTCTTTACTGTCAACATTCCTATCAGCATTCTGGTCTTCTAAGATCACACCAGAATTGTCCAGTCTGCTCCACTTACCTCATTCCAAGCATTTTCAAGCTGGTTTCTTCAAACCTTTCCAAACTCCTTCTGTGAATCAGTTCAAGGTTTCTGTACTACAGGGTCAGGTATAGTCACAGCAACAACCCCACTGATTGATACAAATTTTCTGTGTTAGTCAACTTTCTGTTGCTGTGGCAAAATATTTGAGATAAACCAATTTTTAAGGAGGAAAAGAACTGTTTTGGCTCACAGTTTTCAAGGGTTCCAAAAGTCATGGTCAGGTGGCTCCATTGCTTTTAGACCTGTAGTGAGATACATCATCACAGCAGGGGACAAATGGGCAGAGAAAACCGACTCATCCTCATGGAAGCCAGGAAGAGAGAGAAGAAGGACCAAGGCCCCAATATGCCCTTTGAAAGCAAGCACCCACCAACCTCCTTCCTTCAACTAGGCCCCACCTCTTAAAGGCTCTACCCTAGGGACCAAGTCTTCTACACATGAACTCTTATGGGACCCTTAGGATCCAAACCATAATGAAGCTGTATATTATCGATAGAAGTACAGCACAACTGTGAAAGGATTGAAGGCATAATTGAGTAGTCTGTGGATAAAATCATATTTGATTTGTAAATATTTTGTAGCACTGCTGAATAAACCTGTGATCTTCATTTAAGGAAAATATCTTTGCACTGGAAGGATTTTACTTAGTACAGAAGCATGTCACTTTTGTGTGAAAACACAGAGTTGTTTAAGAATTAGATCTTGGAAAATTATGTTTGAAACAGAAAGTTTTCTTTCTAATCGGATGTTGTACTACATTGCTCTACAAAGTCACCCTTGTGTCCTCATGAAATAAAGACACTTCCAAATTTTTTGACTCATATTTCAGACTTTACAGGTTTTATGAAAGCTTATCCTTCAGAGTTTAGTCCTTCAGAATCTAGGAATTCTAGAAACTGTGCTGAAATGACCCAACCTAGAAAAGTGCTCTGTTTTTAATGATGTTAATGCTTACCACAAAAAATCAGGCTTATTGAGTTAGAAACAAGAAAAAATAAAACAATTGTGGCTGCAACCAAACAAAATCCAAGAGGGAAAGAAAGAAATTATTTGATTGAGACATAAACTTCCCAGATAATTTATTTTGTCCTCTTCTGTAGCTTCATACAAAACAATAGGATTCTTCTTTAAGAAAGCTATAGGGGCTGGACATGTAGCTCACTGGTAGAGCACTTGCCTAATGTGTGTGAAGCCCTGGGTTCAATCCCAGCACTTAAAATAAAGGCACTCATGTTGGCTTCGAGTGCTCCTGTAATTCCAGCTATTTGGGAAGCTGAGGCTAGAAGATGAGCTTGAATGCAGTCTAAACAACATAGCAAAATCCTGTCTCAAAACAAAACAACAGTAAAACTATGGATAGACCAAGGTAAATAGAATAGTGATCATAATTGTCACAGTGAATTAGGTGTGTAGCTTCACTTTTCCAGACAATTCACATTACAACAGTTTGCAATAAGGATTCTCAACCCTGGCTGCACATTAGGATCACTTGGGGACCTTTTGAACTTCTGAAATGTATGAATTGATCCAAGAATAAGAGTTCCAGAAGGGTGGGGACTGGGCATCACCAGGAATGTTGTCACAGTTCCCCATGTGATTCTAACGTGCAGTCAGGGCCAGGAACCTGGAAATCAAGCTTAAATAGGGTATTGCTCCTTTTTTTTTTTTTTTTTTTTTTTAAAGGGTATGGACCACCTGAGCTGCTGAAGTTCCTCCATCCTCCCCTCCTCTCAGGAATCTGCACTTTGAACAAGCTCTTTGGGTAATCCTTCTCTACTAGGAACCTACCTTAGGGCATTAAATATTGAGGTGCTACTAAAAAAAGGTGGTGTGATATCACATGGCTTTTACAAATGAACCAGTTACCTAACTGGTTATGAGAATTGCTGTGAAGTGAGTGACATGTGTTAACCCTTGACCTCTATGTTTTCTACAGTGAGTGGTTCCCCCTCTCTTGGTAATCGTCCATTTCTCCAGATATTTCCTGATCCTCCTGTCTGTCAGAACTTAACTACACTCTATCTTTTTCTGCCCAGAACAACTGCTCTGATGAATTAATTTAGACTAGAGAATGCTGCCTTGGTCTCCCATTTAACTAAATCTTAGCAGCTGCCTTCAAGGACTGAACTCAATAGCAGAAGTGAATACAATGATGCAGTGCAGTGTGGGAAGGTGCCACTTCTGACACTCAGGGCACACCAGGGGGATGGCTACTCTCTCAGTGACAGAGCAGCACCACCCCTCTGAAGGATAGTCCCACACCTCTGGGAGTTTCTCAGCTCTCTTGTTTTAACTCCCTACAAAGACATAAATTACCTTAACAACACAGTCATCTGCAAAAGATTCAAATCACTGTAAGGTGTTAACTAAACAGATTGTGTCTAGGACAATGAAGGTGTTTCCTCAAATGCAACTTGCAGATGGAGGGACCCTCAAGTGGCTTTGAAAGCAATGCAAGTTCATCTTACAGACAAAATGCTCTTTTGTTAAGGGAAAACAAATTCCTTTAGTAAATAGCTTCCTCAGTGATTTTCATGGAATTACTCAGGGTCCATAAAAGCTCATCATTTACACAGGCTAAATAAATCTAATAATCTAGTTCATTTATTTCAACATTTAATCTCTGCTTTTCAAAATATCATTTTCCACAAGAACTGGGTCTGATAGGCTCCATTTTCTCCCTGCTTTCTATCCTTATGTTGTAACAACAGAGGATTAGTTAATAAATGCAAATTTGAAGATCAGTTTGTTCTGAAAACCAAATGAAATGCTTTCATTTGAGTGAGATGAGTATGGAGGAGATCTGTGATGCAGAGGTGATAATAGCAGTTACAAAAGAGACCACACAGCCTGAGAGTCTTAACTTGCCATCCCTCTGAAATGTGGGTCCCTTGATCATCCTTAGCTCCTGAAAAGAAATTTACTACCGATCAGAACCATGACTGGAATTTACCATTGCTTAGAAAAGTGAGATGAGACTTCTACAGAAAATATGACCAATAGATAACCCAGTGACAAGGCCCTGGGTTCAATCCCCAGCACCACAAAAGAAAAAAAGAAAAATATCCCAGTGACATGACACACCATGCCCAGGATGCTGTCATCACTGGTTTGCATTCAGTTGGATCATGTAAATTTTGGGCCAAAGATTTCATGTCAATTGCATCCTGTCTCACAAAGGTACATTTTTATTCATAAGGGAGAAGAGATAATTGAGAACTGTGGAATCTTTGATAACTTGACACTTTTCAGTAAAGATAACAAGGAAAGAACAAAGGGATGGCCACATAGGTCCCGACTGCTTCTAGCAGTATTCTGTTTCCAACTGTGGCATCAATAGGTATTTTGTTCCTTCACAACATAAGCCACAATCCTCATCCTAATCCCTTGGAACCTGACATGTTTTAAAATAATTTTAGTTTTAGATTTTAGAAAGGTAATAAGATGCATCTGCTGCATATTTTGTAATATTGCCAGTTTGATATGGTTAGTCACCTTATAATAAAATATATTTCTGCAGTAAAACATAAATATTCACATACTAGTGGAATAAATAAATAAATAGTCTCAAGTCTATTTAGATTGGGCTTTGCTGCCATAGGAGTTGTGCCTAACCAAAGAAACCAAAAATTTGTTTTTAAGAGATTTTTAGATTTGGAATCGTGAACGAGAAATTACGAATTTCTATCTGTGTATTTGTCAAGCAATTAAATAATCTATTTACACTTTTGATTCTTACTAACATCATTGGGTAATTTGTCTCGAATACTACTGACCTAAAACATACTTTTTTCAGCTTAAAAATGTTATATCTAATCCTACTCATCTATTTGCTCACCATATGCCCACTTGGTGATTTTATTATTTCTTGTTATAAGCTTTTTTCCCCCGTTCATATGCTAGGCAAGCACTCTACCTCTGAGCCACATCCCCAGTCCTTTGATAAACCTTTTGAAGTGCAGTTTCCTGTTTTAGAATATTTTCCTTGGTATTGAACCTGTCACACAATGCTTGCACCAATCAGCAAGCTTCCTTTGACTGTAAGAAGAACTGACTCTCACTTAAGCAGAAAAGAGTATGTACTGGGAGTATACAGAATTCAAAGAATTCAAAGAACACTTGAAGAATCATGCTGGGAAGTAACAGGGAAAAGGAAAACTTCTTAATTGAGGCGAGGAGTACTTTACCAGGATTTCTCATCCCCTCCTTTTAAAATTCTGAGTGGCTTTGCTCAATATCAATCCCAAGCTGAGTCTGAAAGGCTGAGTGTGGCTCCTGTGCCCACCAACATAGCTAGGAGACTGCATGACATGCTGGTGGGGCTCCCAACAAGACTGAGTCAAAGGTGAGTGGAACCATTATTCCCTTATAGCTACTACAAGAAAAATGCATATGCATGTTTTTATTTGTAATACTTTTAAGGATAGGCAAGATCTTATTTTTTATGCCATCTTCATACAAAACTTGCTTCATCCCATGTGCAGGTTAGTTATATCCCTTTAGACTTTTCTCAACACTCCATCTTTCTCGAGTACAGTGGTTAGAGATGGTCACTATTAGATTTTTTAAAAATTAGAATTAATGAATTATTTTCAAAGATATCTTTTAGCAAGGGACATCTTCTACCAAGACACCACTGACAGAGGGAAGTTGGATGGTAGAAACCACTTCATTAATGAGAAATGCAAATACTTCACTTGAAATCTACATAGAAAAAATAAGCATACATCATATGGATCAAGAACTAAGGAAATGAAGTAGGCAAATGAATGTGGTCTTTCCTCCCTCATTTACTGCCTTAAAAATTTGAAGAATATTACCACTATCCTTAAGAGCACATTAAGTGGTTTTTCAAATTGCAGGTAAGTTTTACAGGCAGGCCCTGATGGGTGTGCACCATCTCAGTTTGAATGGTTGGTGAGACCCATTTCTTACCTGATACTCATACTCCGTGAAAGGTAATAGTTCAGAATCCATAAATGCATTTAAGCTTCCATTGTAGGTTAGGACTGGATTGGATTTTCCAGGCTGAGTTGCTATTTGTCTTCTGTACAATTCATAGTATAAAACTTCTCCATTTGGCTGGAGTGGTCCTGTCCACAGAAGGGAAACAGTGGGCTGAAATCCCCCTGGGGCCATCTGAACCTCTACATGTGGAGGAGGCTGCATCAGAGGTGCAATCTCAGGGGTCTGGATGGATGTCCAGTCACTTGATGCACATCCCAGGGTAGTACAGGCTTGAATTCGGACTTCATACCTTCAGGACACAAGACAGTATTACAGATGACCAACAAAACACGTCTTCACAGGACAAATCTTTAAAAGACCAAGTATTTTCATAAGAAAGACAAATTTACATTTATTTTTAAATATAACTAACTTTTAAAGAACAACACGAACATTTTAAATCCTTTTGATTTTCCAAACTAAAGGGAAGATACTCATCTGTTTGGATGGCACAATTCTCCTAAAGAGGGCTATATGGAATAAACAAACTGTCAAGATTCTTTCCAGCATGAAACTTCTGGTTTTCTGCAAAATTACTTAACATAGCAATGAAGAATGCAGCTTGGAGAATAGGGACCCATTTCAGCAGCTGGGGACCCCTCCTACTGCAGCCAGGACTGAGTGATTCCCTGGGAATGCTTCCAGGTCATGAAGGAACATCATGGTGTTAAGGTCTCAGTGGTAATAAATCCCCTTACCTGATACCTGACATCTTAAAACAGGCCCTCTTACACCACACAAAGACCTTTTGGGGCCAAAGTTAACCCAGCCACACACTAGATTATCCATCATGGAGACACCTTATCACCATCCAGTTAAACTCAACTAATCAATTATGTTTTGCCTCATAGCTGGTCTCAGCCACTTGGAAAGGCCTATTTACATAACAGGGACTTTTCCCTTCCAACAAAAGGGACTTTGGTTAGTGTTCAGTGCCTGTGGCTGCAAAGCAGCTCTTTTTTCTGTTCCCCTGCCCCATTGATTTTATGACACCCCTAATTATCCCTCAACACTCAGCCTCCTTTCTTTCTCCCATTATTTCTTTTGATTCTGCCTGGTCCTCTTCTATCTTTCCTCTTTGCTCCTCTAATCACTGACTACTGTTTTCTTGCTTTCTGTTTCACACTTTGCCTTCTCAATTATACTTCATGCTTCCTTTGTGACTTCTTACATTCCCTTTTCTTCTTCTCATTCCCTCTCACTCTTCTCTTACCACCCCCACTGTGATGGAATGATCAGTTTACTGGCGAATAAATTCATAGCTGTATATGACAGATATGACTTCGTAGCAATTCTGTGAAGTCACTTTTGATTCTGCGCATAGGGTTGATTCACTTTCTGCATTAACTGTGGTAGTTTTTAAATCTTGGATCAGTTTTTTTCTGGTACTAGGGCATTCCAAGGCTACTTCCTACTGACGAGTTGTGGTCGTGTAAAGGTGGACACACTAATTTTCAATATAAATGTGCTCTAAAATCCACAACTCCCCCCAAACATGAATGAACCTCCACTTTATATAGCAATGATATTCTGTTTCATGTCATTAGTGTTATAGCTTAGAATGGATAAAGAGACCTCTTATGTGTCCTTTCATGTCACTGCTGGGTTTATCTGATCAATCAAAATTTTTATTTTCTAGCCTGGAAAAAGTGTCCCTCTCATATCTGGAAAACCATTTTCTTCTCTAAAATTCTTTTTGAAAGACAGTTTTAAAGAGGGAGCAAGTTATGATTTTTGAAAAAAAGCTTGCATGTACAATCAGATAAAGAGGAAGCTGATATAAAGTGTCCACCTCTGCAGCTAACATGAGCCTTTTTAATGCCAAGAGCAGGATAAAAGCCAACTCACACAGCATGTGGATTAGGCATGGAGGATACCTGAGAAGTTTTAATTACTGTTTAATATTTAATATGACCCTAAATAATTGTCATGAGTAGATGCATAAGACCATGAATGTTTCATTTAAATAGAACTATATATCAGAGATAATTATAGGGGATATCTGGTCTACACATCAGATTACAATTAAGTTCTATTTTACCTATGGTGGATGAACATCAACACTCAGCCTTTAATTTTTTTAAGTGGTTCTGTTCATTTTACTGAATTTTAAGCATAAAATGCCTTTTATTACTCTTCTCTCTGAAGATGTGAGTTACTTAAAATGTGATAGGGAAAAATGCCAAGCAATTATTTAAGCTATGGGAAGAGGACTGGTGGCAAGATTCCTTTGTGTAAGGAGCAACATCCCTCCATGCTTGTCACAGACCCCAAACAAAACTACCAGGAAAACATGAGCTAGCAGTGTGGTACTGCTGACTGAGAAGTCATGAGATGAAGACTGAGGGCAGGGAAATTGTCCTAGGTGGCTCATTATTCCTGGAAGAAGTGCTGGATTAGATAAGAAGGGCTGTCCCCAAAACACATTTTGGTTCTGTGCAAATCTGACTGGTAATAGCTATCATTGGCTGGTACTTTTTTGTACTTTAATACTTCATACTATTCACAACTTGGGTCAGGTAACCCCACTGGGGCTCTAAGAACTGTCCAAGGTCCTGCATATTTTCAGGAGGGACTCAATTTAGGGAACCTAACCCATCCCTGCACAACTTGTTCTAGACAGGATGATGAGTTGCAAACATTTCTGAGAAATTGACCCTCAACATTGCCCGCAAGAATTCTGCTTTCCAGAGGTTATGCCAGCAGGCTTTGGTTGGGATGAGGACATGCTTTTCCACTATAGATAGTTAAATGGCCAGGACGAGTTGGGGACATCACATTCTTGCTTTTAGAGTCTCCATTAGAACTGACCTAGGGTTCACACAATAGGGAGGACAGTGAATTGCTCTCAAAACACCAAGCTTGGCTACCTACCTGTGAAATGGTTTTAGATGCTTTACTATGAATGACTGTGTACCAGAAGAACTGTGAGTCGTATTTATGTGTATAGTTTTTGTTTCCCTCTCAAACAGCTCACGGAAAAAGAGGGTATAATTGATGATATTGCCATTTGTTTTCACTGGAGGGTCCCAATTCACTAAGATCTCCTGGGGGCCTTTGGCATAGAGTTTTGGAGGTTCCATGCCTGAGGGTGCAGAGGGACTGGTTTGATCTTTGACAAGTGGACTCAAAATACCCCCTTGGCTGTTGTTGGCAGTCACTGTGTAGCCGTACTCCACACCGGGGGTGAGGGTGAAGTCATGATAGCAGGTTTCCAGGCCAGTGTACACAATGGTTCCATCCCTCCTAAGTTCATAACTTCTGATCTGGCCATTTGGATTTCTTGGGGGTTTCCAGGTGATTTCTATTGATTCTGAGCCTGTAACTTGCAATGCTGGGGGATCCATGTTCTCTGGTGGGGCCTCCATTGTCCAGGTGGATTTTGACACACTTGTTGTACATCCTGCACTTGTGCAGGCTACAAGGGAGAAATTGTACTGAGTATAGGGCTGCAGATGGGAAACCAGTAGGGACAAGTTCTGCCCTGCAACGTACTCCTCACCATTATATTTAAGCAAATATTTAGCAATCTTTCCATTTTGAATTGATGGTGGTGACCAAGATGCATTTATTTCACTGGCACTAATGACCTGAAGAACTGGAGGGCTGACTCCTGATGGGGCAGCCTCAGGAGTTGTGATGTTGGTGGGTTTACTGGTGGAGCAGCCTCCACTTGTGCAGGCTTGGACTGTGTAAATGTAGGTGGAAAAAGGGAGCAGCTCCTCATCAGTATAATTGAAAGTCACAGCATCAAAGCTGAAAGGATAGAGTATTCCATTCCTTTGAAGTCTATAGGACTGAATGATACCATTAAACTGTTCTGGTGGGGTCCAGGAAATCAGCAGTTTGGGGGGATTCATAGATACATAGGATATTTCAGGTGGAGACAGACCTTCTGGAGGTGCTTGCAATGTCCTTACCACATTCCAAGAGCTACAGGTATGTCCCACTGAATTCCAAGAGCAGATTTTATATTCATACAGCATCCATGGCTGCAAACCTGTGTCATTATACATAAATGCATTCCTTTCAGAATTATATTCTGTGAAAACAATTTTCTCATTGGCCTGGATTGTCTGATTCCCCCAAGCCTTTCCCTCGAAGCATCTGCGAATCACTTCATAGCGAATTATCTTTCCATTTGGGTTAACAGGCTTAGACCAGCTCAGCTCTACACTTGTGGACTCCACAGACTGGACTGTAGGAGTCAACTGAGAGTCTGGAGGGGCTTCCTCTGTCCAGAGAGACTGGGGTGCTGAGTGGGCACAGCCTGCCCTGGTGCAGGCCTCCAGGGTCAGGGTATAGACAGTGAAGGGATCCAGGCGGCGGAAGAGAAACTGGCGATTCAAACCAGTGTACTCCAGGACAGTGTCGCTGAAGATGCTGTATTTCTGGAGGAAGAAGGGAGAGAAGCAAAGATAATAATTAGTTGTATGTGGTTTCTGGGTGTAGCTACTTAGCCCCTTTTAAACTTTTACCCACCTTATTCCTCATCTTGAAGACCCTAATCTAGTAGAAACATGCTGATATTAATTGTGGAAATGTGACTTTTTTCAGCTAATGTAAGGTCTACAGAAAGAGAAAAACACTTTTTTTTAATCGTTGGATAATAGTAAGCATTTAAATAAACCTAAGGCTATTGAATCTTATTCTTGGCCTAATAGTTACCATGAGGTTTCACTTATTTTTAATTTTTAAAAGTAGGGAAGAATATGAAAATCTCCTATTTTATAGATACTATGTGCTTCTGATCTCAACCTGACTAGGGAAAGTAAGTTCTTTCTAAATTTTCTACCATCCATGGAATTTTTTTTAATTGGCTCTTTTTAATTATACATGACAGTAGAACCCATTTTGATATAATTATACAGCAGGGAATATATCTTTTTTTTTACAATGTAGATTCACACGATTCATATAATCTTACATATACATAGGGTAATACTGTCTGTCTCAGTCTACTATTTTTCCTTCCCTTACTCCCTCCAGTCCCATTTTCCTCTACCCCCATCCATACTTCCTCCATTCTTTTCTTATCTCCTCCATACCCCCCCCCACCCCATTATGTATCAGCATCCACTGATCAAAGAAAACCTTTGGACTTTGGTTTTCTGGGCTTGACTTATTTCACTTAGCATGATATTCTCCAGCTCCACCCATTTACCAGCAAATGCCATAGTTTTATTCTTCTTTATGGCTGAGTAATATTCTATTATGTATATATACCACAGTTGCTTTATCCATTCTTCAACTGAAGGGCATCTAGTTTGGTTCCACAATCTAGCTATTGTGAATTGAGCCACTATGAACATAGATGTGGCTGCATCCCTATACTTTGCTGATTTTAAGACCTTTGGGTATAAACTGAGGAGTGGGATAACTGGGTCAAATGGTGGTTCCATTCCAAGTTTTTTTGAGGAATCTCCATACTGCTTTCCAGAGTGGCTGCACCAATTTGCCACTCTATCAGCAATGTGGGAGTGTGCCTTTTTCCCCACATCCATGCCAACACTTATTATTGCTTGTATTCCTGATAATAGCTGTTCTAATAGGAGCTAGATGAAATCTTAGGGTGGTTTTAATTTGCATTTCTCTAATTACTAGAGATGATGATGAGCACTTTTTCATATATTTGTTGATCACCTGTGTATCATCTTCTGTGAAGTGTCTGCCCAGTTCCTTAGCCCACTTATTGATTGGGTTCTTTGCATTTTTGGTGTAAAGTTTTGTAAGTTCTTTATAACTTTTGGAGATCAGTGCTCTGTCTGAAGTGTGTGTGGAAAAGATTTTTTCCCACTCTGTAGGCTCTCTTTTCACATTATTGATTGTTTCTTTTGCTGAGAAAAAGCTTTTTAGTTTGAATCCGTCCCATTTATTGATTCTTCCTTTTATTTCTTGTGCTCTGGTGGTCTTGTTGAGAAAGTCTGGTCCTAAGCCTAGATGAAGAAGATTCAGGCCTACTATTTCTCCTATTTGGTGAAGAGTCTCAGGTCTAATTCCTAGATCCTTGATACATTTCGAGTTGAGTTTTGTACAGGGTGAGAGATAGGGATTTAATTTCACTTTATTGCATATGGATTTCCAGTTTTGCCAGCACCATTTGTTGAAGAGGCTATCTTTTCTCCATTGTATGTTTTTGGCATCTTTGTCTAGTACGAGATAACTGTACTTATGTGGGTTTGTTTCCGTGTCTTCTCCATTTTTTAGGAAGTGAAATTGTAGTGCTCAATCATTGGTTATTACAAGGTGCCAGGATTGAAAAAGAGCATGGGTAATACGTATTCTACACATGTATAAATCTATATATGGATATATAATATACACACATGCACATATGTTACTTTGATGACAAGGAGATGAAAAAATCCACCCTGTTTTCTCTCACAGGCCATGGAAGTACTGATGGCTTCTTAGGGGGACAATTTCTATTTCTCTGGGGAAAACCATCTGAATGCTCATTATACAAATGTAGAGTAAGTCTTCATCTCTGCATTATTCATTGTTTTTTTTGAAAGGTGGAAAGTAACTAAATGTGAATGTGGATGCATTCAAGTAGTGGTTTGCGACTCCTTTCGTGCTTCAACACACCTGAGAATTAGGACACTCTCCTTAGATGCTGCCCTGTGATGTTGATTCTCAAGAGGAGACAGGATACACCAGAATCTCCTAGAAGGCACATCTATTTTGGTGTTTCCTGAAGAAACTTACCTTAGGCTGGATTGTTAATATCCTTAAATTCTGTTTAAGATTAAACAAGTTCAAATTTTGGAAATCTATTTATGTTGGAGTATCTGATTTTGGTGTGATTTTCTTGTTGGGAGTTCCAGGGTATGGAGGATGGAATATTTTTTGGAGGGCATTTAAATTTCATCATCACAAGCACCTAAAACTCCCTGGAACCCCAAGTGAACCCTGCTAGTTACCTGACAAATCTCTAATAAATATTAAATTCAGCTCTCCCTCTATACCTCAGCCCCTGTATGGTATGTGGAGAGCAAATTCAAATGCAATGTTATGGTTTGATAAGCATTCCCTAAAGGTTGATGTATTGAATGCTTGGGTGTTAAGGGTGGTGTTATTGGAAGTAGAAGAAAGTTTAGGAGATATGGCCTTTGGAGGGGTCCTAATCATTAGGGTGTACTTTTGAAGGGGAATAGCAGCACCCCAGTTTCTTCCTCTTCCTTTCTTAGCTCCCTGCCTCATGATGAGAGCAATTTTGCCCTGCAATGCTTTCCCATCTTGATGTGTCATCTTTGCCAGAGGCCCAAGGATATGGGTCCATGGACCTGATCTTGAACCTCACAAAACATGAGCCAAAATAATCCCCTTCATGTTTATAAGTTAATTGCCTCCTGTATTTCTTTGTAGTGACAGAGAGCTTACTAATACCCATGATGACTGGACTCACATTAAATTTCTTACCATAAATTTTCAATAGGCGATTGCCAAATTGTAATCCTATTTTATCCCCCTACAGTTTGCCTCTCATTTCTCAAAGTTGTTGTTTTATGTCTTCTTCTTTCCCCACTAACTGCCAATACCCTTTTCCCTCCCTCGCAGTTGGCAGCTGACATGACCACATATTTTATTGAGAGAGTAGAAGCAGTTAGAAAGGATGTTCTCATGCTATATTTTAGTACCTCCATATCCCTGTGACTCTAGGCTTATACTACAGATGGTCCCTGACTTACAGTAGTTCAACTTGTGACTTTATGTTGGTGAGAAAGTACATCCATACAGCCATTTTGCTTTTTGCTTTCAATGTTGTATTCAGCAAGCCACACAGATACTCTATGATGATTAGGCTCTGGATGAGATGATTTTACTCCACTGTAGGCTAATGTTATTATTCTGAGCACATTTGACATGGGCTAGGCTCAGCTATGTTGGTTATGTATAGTAAATACAATTTCAATTTACCTGTATCTGGATGTTACCCCATCATAAGTTGAGGGTTTTCTGTATTGACCTTTGTTTCTTTGGGCATGGGCAAAGTGCCCATGTCTTTATTAAAGGCCACCCAAGCTCTATATCTGACCCCTTCTCCTTCCTATCAACTTCACTCTTGTATATCCTTATCTCCTGCGTCACCAATGCATCTCACTTTCTGGTTATTCCCATCAGTGTTTAAATGTACTAAAGTATCTCACTATTTTGAAATAAGATTTCTCAGCACCACAGTCTCCTAGCTACAGTCCCATTTCTATGCTTTTCCTTTCATCTGAACTTCTTTACTTTTATGAGGTCGGTAAGTGCTGGAGATTAAACTCAGGGCCTCATGCATGCTAGGCAAGTGCTCTACAGCTGAGCCACACCCCCAGTCTAAACTTCACTTATGAGTTTATGTCCTCATTTCCTTCCTTGTCATTTTCTCCTTCAGGCATCCCACTCAGGTTCCTCATTCCATTGCTTCATCTTCTTGTCAAATCACAGTGACCTCTTCATTCCCAAATCCAGGGTTGCTGCTCCTCCCTCATTACTTGACCTCTCAGCAGCACTGGGTATATTTTCTCTTCACTTTTGGGGTGCCGCATTCACCTACTTTTCCTTCTGCCCCCTTCCCTTTTCAATCTTTTTTGCTAGCTTCTCTTCTTTCCTTTGACCTCCAAATTTTGTCTGCCTTAGGGCTTGATCTGGAGCCTCATGCATCTAGGTACATTCTCTCCATAGCTGATCTATTCCAGAATTATGGTCTTATATACCAGCTACTTACTAATGGACTCCAAATACTCATCCCAGTGAAGAGCTTTCTTGGGAGTTCCAGACCTGTACCTCATAACTGCCTACCTATTCCTTTGAAGCTCTTCATCTTCCAACTTTCCCTTCCTGGTAAATGACTCAAGGCCAAAACCCAGAAGTCATCCTGGAGTGCTCTTTTTCCTTTGTGCTTCATATCTGGTCCACTAACCCATTTCTAAATCTCTCTCCAATCCATTCACATTTCTTGACCTCACAATTCTCACTCTAATTCCAGTCACCAGCAATTCTACCCTGGATTCTCCCAGGGTAGTTTTTAAACTCAGTTGGTCCCCTTCTAGTCCATTTTCCACACAATGGCCAGAGTGATTTTCAGAAACATAAATTTGATCATGCTGTTCCTTCACTTAAAGCCTTCAGTAATTTTTCATTGCACTTGAAATGGATTCCCAGCTCCTCGCCACAGCCACAGGTTAGATATGGCTTGCCTCTGACCAACCACTCCAGCCTCTTCTGGTGTAATCTTTCTCTCCTCCCCAATGCTTCACCCACACTAGCTTTCTTTTCTTTCCTTGAATACACCAAGTTCATTCCTGCCTTCAGGCCTTGCATTTGCTGTTCACTTTGTCTGGAATATTTTGCCCCCATATCTTCACATGACTGATTCTGTCTTGTCATTCAGGGCTCAGCTCAAATGTCAACTCAATTCAAATGATTATCCATTCCAAAATAGCCTGAGCAGGCATAATTACATTACTCTATTTAGTTTTCTTTAGAGCATCCATCAGTCTCTGAAATTCCCTTGGTTGTTTATTTACCAGCTTACTGTTTGCCTTTCTGTCGCCCACCCCCCATTCATATACTCCCACACCTTATTCTGACACATGTAAGGGCTGTGACAACTGAGACCTTTTCTGTCTTGTTCACTCTTCGATAAGTGCATGGCACTTAGTAGAAGCTCAATAAATATTTGGTGAAATGTAAATGAAGGTAAAATGAGTCAATATTCCAAGTGTCAATCACGCTAGGGAAAAGCAGGCCCTGGAATGGGAAAGAAACACTGATAAGGAGGGTTCTCATGGGGGCTTTAGGGCTGTGATTCAGAATTTACAGGTGTGGGTCCTTAGGCTCAGGCCTCTTGGGCCAGGCTGGGGCAAGTCTGGTGTCTGTCACATGTAAGCAGGCTGGTGGAAAGCAACTTGCTTGTGTTAGTTATAGCAAGACTGGAGCTAGGCAGAGGAAGCCAACAGAGAGGCCCATGAGGACCGACGTGGGCCTGTGAGCTCCAGTTTCAGTTCTGAGTTATTGCTACATGTAATTTCCTGCCATTATTTCTCCACAGTATTTTCAAGGAAACTTCATTGCAAGTTGCAGCTGAGTCTTACTTGTTCTACATAGAAATAGCATGGGAGTCTCCATCACCTTCGGGAGACGAAGAGGTGAGGGCAGTGGCTATAGCAGCTGTGGGTTAGGGATTCCACAGTACCAGTTTGCAGAAGGCAGTGGAAGAAGGTCTAGGGGGTGAAGGGCCAGAGGAGACTGGAGGTAGAGGCAGGAGTGTGGGCCAAGTGAGTTGCCAACGAGCATGGGGAGGAACAACAGAAAGGGAGATGAGGTGTGGCTTTCATGTGGGTGAGATTTCAGAGCATCAAAGTGCAGATATTAAAGGAAATGCAACCTCCTTTACATGCATGGACTGGAGATGTCTGGAATACACATGTGACATTTATAAGACTGTTTCTCAAAGATCCACAGAGAAATTAGGGAGAGAGCAGACATATGTGACTTGCTCAGTGAGCGCTGTTCGAACTGAAAATCAGGCAAGCCTTAGGAAAAGAACTATGGAGGATCGTTGAGTTGACAGTAAGAGCAATCAATTTCAAATATGGTGTGATTTCCTGGCTTCTAATCCCAATTTGATCATTTACAATGTGGAGTTGAGGAGTTATTTAGTGTTTATATGCCTCATGAAGTTTAGCGGTACTACCTGGTGGGGTTGATGTGAGAATTAAATGAGATAATCTATGAAGAGCATTTAGCACAGTGTTGGGTTCATAGGAAGCAATACACACACATATGAGCTAGTTTTCTCTGATCTATGATTAAGTGCCCAGGGGAGCCATCAAGGAGAATTAAACAGGCTGTGAAAGGAGTTTTCCCACAGTGACCTGATGGCATGTCAGGGCTCATCTATTTATCTGGAGAACACCAAACATGATTTTATATGCAGGGTAGACATTACCTTAATCACTCCATTGGTTCTCTTAGGCTCTGACCACCGCAGTAGCAATGCCCGGCCGTTCTCCTTCTGTTCCACTGTGAAGTTGCTCAGTTCACTTGGGGACGATTCAAAGGTTTTGGTCAGTGTCCAGGGGCTTGAAACTTCTCCTGCATGGTTTATAGCTGTCACACCAATGTGATATGTCGTGAATGGTTCTAACCCGAACAGGTGTGCTTGATGGCTTGTTCCCTGTAAGAAAGTTGAAAGGTCAGTTTTCTTTCAGAAACTGGCAATAATGGCTGGATGCTCATCCTCTGAACTGTGCATCTCCCTAAAGCAGATCAGCAATGGGAACACAAATACCACAGCGGAGACTGGAACTATCACTAAGAAAATTATGTAGGGTTCTTTTCCCTTGTATTTGTTGAACACCCTGAATATATTAATTAATGTTGTATGATTTTAGATGCTGAGAAAGTGCAGCTCAGATTCCTTGCCTTTTCAGAGTTTGCAACCCACAGAATGTGACATATGAATTTAAAAAATAAAAACAAAACAAAACTATGTTGCCTCAGATCAGTGCTATATCCAGCTGCAATGAAAATCAGTGCTACCAAGTTGCACGTCAGAGACTGGGATAATTGCCCACCAGGTTAATCTTAAGCGTTTGGAGATTTAGCCAGAACAATCCTAATTCTCTAATCCCCAATGCTATTTGTTCATACATGAGACTCTTGCCTTCTCCCCCATCTCACTCTCTCATTCTCTTGGTGTACATTTATATCTTACGCATTTCATAAAACTAACACACATAAAAAACAATAACAAGCCCATTGAACTATAAATGTAACAACACCTTTAGAGAGGCCCGCCGTTAATATGAATATTCTCATTTTTTAAAAGCACCAAAACTAAAACCATGAAACATACCAAAAGAAGTTGTTACCTAACCTTGAAGAATTAGGTTTTTGTTGATTAAAAGGAAAAAAAAAAAGGGACAGCAGAATTAAGATCTTGGTTATTTTTTCCTTATTCCTGCTTAGAGAGAAACATTTAACATATGAGAAGTAAGAATCTTAATGTTTTGAAAGGCCCTGGGGTGCTCTTTCCACATCTGGACTGGATGCATGCATCTCTTTGAGGTAGAAATTATGTCTGCAAGTGGGGTAGTAACGTGCGTATAGGTAAGCACACACACGTTCAAGTTAACATTGTCTGTTGTGTACCATCCCCACTGGATATGAATTATCATGAGCAAAAAAATTGGGGGGGATTTAACCCAGAGGTGCCCTACCACTAAATCACATCCCCAGGTATTTTTATATTTTATTCTGAGACAGGGTTTTATTAAAGTTGCTTAGGGTCTCACTAAGTTGCCAAGGCTGGCCTTGAACTTGAGATCCTCTCTTCTCAGTCTCCAGAATCACTGAGATTACAAGTATGCACCATGGTGCCTGACTGATAAGCAAATTGTAACTGTGCTAGTAGGATATTTGTACTTAACAATATGTATAACTGACTTTGGTTTACTAGATGTTTGAATATGATAGTCCCTAATGTCTTCTTTTTTTGGTGTGTAAGGTAGGAGGAATGTGAGGTGGGGAAGAGGATATTATTTTTGGGAGTAGGTACCCAAGAACATCAGACATACATGAGGAAATTCTTAAGTTGGGGATATCCATATTTCAGATAAAATCTAAAAGAAGGTGGCAAAATCAAATTAATTTTCCAAACGAGTTAGACAAAATCCAAAACAGTATAGAAATAATTTTTGATACTATCCTCCTGCATTCTTGGTTATAGGTTTCAACCGTATTAATGTTCTTAGTGTTAAACACAGGCAGAGAAAATACAATTTCCTTTACGTATCAAAAACTTGGAAAGTCAATTTTCCTATTTCAATAAGTCCCATTATGAGATTACACGCTAACCTCTTGGAATCTTTTAATATTTAAACATTTACTAAGCGACCAGACTCTGAAACAAATTTTACAGAAATACTAATTTCTCTTTTTTAAAATATTAAAAGTTAGATCATAAATATTTAAAAACTTATTTCTCCACAACATTGGATTGGTCTTTTAGATAAATATAGCACAGAACTTGAATGACCATAATGAATATTAAATCTGAAGATGCTACAAGTTCTGATTACAAACATTCTTTTCTGATAAATGATTCCTTTTCTGTGGAAATAGGGCAAACATGGGGGAGATTAATAATGCAAAAAAGAATAATTCTTTGTTCAGAATATTCAGTAATAGATGCCAAGAAAAGCATAAGCTCCAAAGCAAACTTTAATCACCTCTAACAGATTATATATAAAAAAGGTAGGCTGTTGGGGGACACTTAGAGATAGCTTTTGTCATAAGACACATGAAAAGCATGTGGGCTATAAAGCAAAAACATATGTATATTGTCAATAGCAGCACCTGCTCACTTGCGGTTTATTTCAGAGCTGAGAATTCCATTCGGCCCCTAGATGGCAATACTATCAAACACTTCTGGTAACATGAGTACTTAATGATTAACAACCGGCATTCAGTCATCCAACACACTCCAGGCAACCATTAAAAAAATAACAAAACTGATTTCATTATAGATTCTTTTAATAAACATTTATGGCTCAGATCCTTGAAAGCAGAACTATTCAAAATGCCCTGGCCTCAAAACCTCCACCATCTAATGTAGAACATGACCCGCGCATCTCATGAAGTTCATTCATGTCTAGCACAGAAAATGTTTAGAGAGGTATGGCCCTACAAAGGGTGATTACAACAGTTGTTTTGCTTAATTGGGTCTGAATTTACCTTTAAAAAGCAGAATTAATCACATATTGGGATGTAAAGAAGAATTCCTGCATTGTAAAATTACACTGAGGACGAGTTCTTATATTATATTGACTTATTATTCCTGAATTGAAGACAGATTAGTAGAATAAAAGAAAGAAACCAGGGGAAGGGATGAGAGGGAAAGTAGAAATGCTGGGGAATGATATTGGCCACATTACATTTTTGTATTTTGTGCATGCAAGAATATGGAACAATGTGTCCCACCATTATGTACAATTATATTGTACCAATAAAAATATGGAAAAATAAAAAAATTATTTCTGAAGAGCTACTAACACACACACACACACACACACACACACACTCCTAAAAATCCCCATGCCTTTTTATCAATGATTATTAGTAGTGGCCATATGAAAAAGTAAAGGGAATTTTAAAAAGTGGCAAAACAATCCTTATCAATTTATTCCTTCTCATTTTAGGAAGTAATTTGTAGTATTCTCTCCTGAATGAATATCCGACACCAGCATTTGCTATTTTAGAATCCTACTGCAAAAATCTGAGTTCAATTCACTCTGTGAATTGAGTTGTGTCTTGTTCATTTACTCAGCTATTAGTTTTTCTTAAATTCAGAATTTTTGCTTGAGCACTGTGGATCTTAAATATGTTACGTGCAGTTCCTTCTTTAGAGATGCAGCATTCTGTCCTATTGACTAGGAAAAGTCTTCCTTAAAAAATACTTTCCTGCTGGGCAGCGGAGTGCAAACCTCTAATCCCAGAGATTTGGGAGGCTAAGGCAGGAGGATTGCAAGTTCAAAGCCAGCCTCAGCAACTTAGTGAGACTCTCTATCTAAATATAAAATAAAAAAGGTTGGGATGTGGCTTAGTGGTTAAGTACCTGGTACCAAAAACAGAAAAAAATTTCCTTCCTTTTGCTCCTTCCCTTTGCCTTTCTTCTTTCCCTTTTTCCTTGTTCTTCCTTTTCACACTGTCCCCTTCTTCCCTCCCCTCCTTTCCCTCTAGACATCCAAGTCAATAGCCTACTCTTTCCTCTTTCTTTCCCTTTGCTCTTGATGCTGTTGAGCTATTTTTTGTTATTTCTGACTTCTGGGCCACCAACTTACATTTGCTTTCCTTTTGTCTTTCTCCACCTCATATCACCTCTATATGCTTTTTACATTTGGAATTTAGAGCATATTTGTTATTTTTGATTGGAAGCAGATGAAGAAGACGGCATAAAAGAAATCAGGAAGAAACATTTTACTAAAGATAATCTTTCCCCCACAATTTAATATTTCTGATGAGATTTAATCTCTTTTCTTTCTTTCTTTTCTTTTTTTTTAACTTATATGCATGAGGGTCAGTCAGGACACAAATCAGTTCATCATTTTATGAGGCGTAAAGACAAGACTCTCTGGAACACTCTGCCAGTTGAGGTTCTGCTGGCAATTTGAACTACATTTTAACCTCTCAACTCTGCTCCTGGGGACACATGAAACTACTTGGAGTCTTCAGCAGCCTGACAATTTTACACCATCTCCTCTGATTATTTTTGACGACTTGAAGTGCCCCAAAGGTGGCCATGGGGTCAATAGGTTTATGTAGGTTGAAAATGATCAAAAATTACCATTGATCTGTAGCTGTCAATAAAAGGCTGCATGGGGATCTCCCTGCACAAATGTTTAAACTGCAGAAAGCTACCTAACTTAGTCATCTTTGAGTCTATTGATCTGATGATCCAGCAGTTTCCAGAGCTTTCCCTCTGGTCTTTGTGGTGCATTTTCACTAAACCCACTTACCTTAGCCCGCAGGAATCTTTTTACCCTGCTCCCAGTAATGAACCAAAATAGTGATGCATAGCCCTGCTGTGCTCATCAACAGAGTATTATGTGTGCTTATTACATGTTGGAAAGGGTTAATCTTCCTGGACTCCATCTACTTCATTCTAAGCCAATGGGATTTCTTCTGCCTTTGCCTTTCATTTGCCATTCTCCTTTATCCTGGGCGCCTCATCCTAAAATGGATGAGCTTTGGTTTACAAACCCTGACCATCTTGTGGTGGGGATCAGGAAGGGGGGAGGTTTTTTACCTCCTAGTTATCATAAAAGCCAAGACTCAGAAAATAAGTGACATCAAAATTTGCCTTTTATGCACAAAGATAACTTCAGAGCAATCTAGACTTAAATATGTCAACCACTCAGATACTTTGTCATAAGTTGTATTTTAACTTGTCATTATGATAACATAAAGGGACAGTTATAAAAAAGACCCAGAGTTTTTGCTTTTTATTACAAATAAAACATGAGAAGCAACTCCAGCTTTCATTTACCTTTACCTACAAACCACAGATCTGGAGGGTACACATTCTGTCACTTGGCTGACTTATACATTAAAATGTTTACAAATCAACACAAAATACTTTTCTAGATCTTTGAAAGCCAGATCATTTGAGGTTTGGATTCTGTAGGGCCATTTTTCTTTTCCCTCTAGAAAGTTAAAGTGTGAGTTCCTCAAAGGTTGATCAAGATATTTATTTCTGTACATAGTTTGCAAACATCAGTCACTCTCAATACAGAAATGATCTCTTTAACTATCCATTAACCAACTCTCAAACTTGAATACTTATCCGTGATTAACTAAGCATGGGCATTCCAAGACTGCAAACATTAACATTGTTAGAAAATTTTCACTAACTACACACACACACACACACACACACACACACACACACACACAATTTTACCAAAACCTTCTCTATGTATCTCTGAGCTGGTGGGAGGAAAAAAAAAAAGGCATTTATTAGTGGTAACACACAGACCTGCAGATTTACTCCAGAATCAACCAATTCATAGCACAAGAAAGGAAAACAAAATACCCTTTAGGTTGATGGCCTGTTGTTTCATATGCCTGTAAAGTGTGTTATGTGCTAGGTGGTATCACTAAGTGGTAAGACTGAGCTGCCAAAATGGTCAGTGGAAATATGCATCACTGGTCAGCAGCCCCATTCAGTTCTTTAGACATTTTTGAGCATCCTGGATATAAAAGATGCTGTAGATGGAGATACTAGATGGAAAGCACAGGCTCTTAATTTTAAAGAGCTTATAACCAGATAGAACCAATCAATAATGCACAAAGATACAATTCAGAGCATGGTAGCACTATGACAGCCAGGAAAGTACTAAGAGGATAGTAATAATTTGGAAGGGAGAGGGTGAAGATTTGGGGGAAAACTTGAGATGGCATTTGATTCAGACAAGGAAAAATGTGGGTATTTTTGTTTTGTTTTGTTTTGTTTTTTGGTACTGGGGATTGAACCCAGGGGCACTCAACCACTGAGCCACATCCCCCACCATATTTTTTATTTTTTTTAGAGACAGGATCTCACTGAGTTGCTTAGGGCCTCGCTAAGTTGCTGAGGCTGGCTTTGAACTCATGATCCTTCTGCCTCAGCCTCCCAAGTGCTGGGATTACAGGCATGTGCCACCGCGCCCAGCTAAAATGTCGGTTTTGAGTAGACAAAAATAAGTGAAGGACTGGAAGAAAGAACAGCAGGAAGAAACTATAAGATTAATTTGGGAAAGAACCGACAATTTAATGTAGTTCAAGTGTGATGGGTTTAGGGACATAGTGGGAATTAAGACTGGGAAAAGATTGGTAGCAGGAAGGGAGAGGGCTATGAATACCACCTTAAAGGTTTTGGACTACATTTATTAGGAAATGATAAGTGGCACTGGGAAAAAAATAGAAACTGATTATGTGTCTTTACACAGCTCCCCAGGGCTGGGGTTGTAGCTCAGTGGTAGAGCACTTACCTTGCACATGTGATGCACTGGGTTCGATCCTCAGCACCACATAAAAATAAATAAAGTCAAGTTATTGTGTCCATCTACAATTAAAAAAATTTTAAAAAGAGCTCCCCAATATAATTTGAAATAATAATAGAATAACTTTTAAATTTTGCCTTAATGTAGTATAGACCATGGTCAGTGAATGATGAAATAATAAATATGCTAAGAATTAACTAATTAATTAATTGTTTACTTAAATTACCCAACCAAAAAGTTTAGATGGTACAAGGGAGTAGGAAAGTATTTTCCTAGGAATAAGGTTTTTAAAAATATTTATTATCTTATGTTCTATTTCAAAATTTGTAATTGTTATTTAGAGACAGGTTTTCTTTTGATCTAAAAATAAAGGGGGACTTATGAAAACTGAACTGAATTAAAACCAATAGTACTATCCTTTGTCTTCACCACTATCAGAACCACATGCACCTGAGCTGTGTTTTTTCCTAATAATATAGACATGTTCATGTGGAGTCACCCACATGCCTGCACTGGTCCCTTGGACAGATCAAACAGCTATACAACACCCAAAAATGTTATTCATAGTACTTATGACTGGGAAACAGAATGAGGTTAGCTCAAAGGAGCACATGGGTCTAACACATTCTTAGCTTTGTATTCTAACTAATGTTAGGAACTTAATTTCAAAGATCACAAGAAAGTAGAAATGCACATCCTCTCTTTGGGTGATTGTGACAAATAAGGTCATAGCTGATTAGTCAGAAGTCCTTTGTTGTAACAACTGCAAATTTCAAACTTAAAATGTTACGTTTAGCCAGAGGCATATGCCTATAGCCTCAGCAACTTGAGAGGTGGAGATAGGAGGATTTCAAGTTCAAAGCCACCCTCGGCAAAAGCAAAGTGTTAAGCAACTCAGTGAGACCCTGTCTCTAATTAAAATACAAAAAAGGGCTGGGGATGTGGCTCAGTGGTTAAGTGCCCCTGAGTTCAATCCCTGGTACAAAAAAAAATGTTATTTTTGGAGTATTTTTGTGTTAGTTTTGTGTGCCTTTATTTAACAAATACCTATGCTCAGAAAAAAGAATGATGTCTGAAAAGGGAGGACAGTACTTTCCCCTCTCATTGGAGCACATCATTTTATAATGCTGGGTCAATGTAAAAAGAAGGAGCTACTTACATTTTCAAATTGACTTTATCAATTTAATCAATAAAGTAAAAGCTAGAGGCCTTGTAAAATGAACAACGATGCCTCAGTTACCATGAAAACATTGGTGGGAAAAAGAATGGTTTTGAAATGGCTCATTTTTCAGTGGGGAAGAGGAAAAAAATTAAATTTGCGATAATTAAATTTTAAAGTGGCAAATCAGTCACACTAAATATTAAAAAGCAGTACTTCTGATCTATCAAAATTAAAAATGTGCATAGTCTGTGACCCAGCAATTCTACTCTGATAATCTATTTTATGGGAATATTAGCAAAACTGTAATAAAATGTAAAAAATATCTTCCAGCCTTAATGTTGCATTTCTTCAATTCATGATTACACACATATTTATCGGGGGCTTACTATGTAATGGGAACCCTCCTAAACTCTGAAGGTACAACAGAAATCACAGGAGGCAAGGGCACTACCTTATTAAATTTTGTATTATGATACAGTCAAATAAGCAATCTATAAAAAGAAAAACAATAGTGAGAGAGAGAAAAAATAGAGAATTACACACTGCTGTAAATTATGAAGAGAGTAAGTCAAGAGAGACACTAAATAGTGTTTGGGCTTAGGTGATGGGGAAAAGTTGAGAGGGTAAGAGGTCCTTGAGGAAGTTGCATTTTGGCAAGAAGAAGAAACCAGTCATGTGAAGAATCAGGGGAGAACCTTTTAGGCAAAGGAAGAGCTTGAAGCTCTAAGGTGGGAACAAACTTGGTGTCTTGTTGACAGGAAGGAGCTAGTGTAGCTGAAACCCCAGAGTGAGAAGGAAAATGGATGAGTAGAGGTCACAGTGACAGGCAGGAGCCAGATGGTGTGAGTCCTATAGGCCAAGGTAAAGCCTTAGAGCCTGATTCCAGGTTCAGTGGAAAATTATTGAAGGCCTTTAAGCAAAGGAGTGACATCATTTTCCATATAGATTTAAAGAGATCCTTCGGGTGGCTCTGTGAAGAATGTATGTTAGCAGTCGTATCAATCTGCTCTAGTTGCCGTTACAAAATGACACAGACTGAGTTGTTTAAAAAATAGAGATTTATTTCCTCACAGTTCTAGAGTCTGGAATTCAAGATCAGGGCAAGTCAGGGGTGGTTTCTGGTGAGTTCTCACTGCTTGCCTTGTACCTAGGCAGCTGCCTTCACTTGGCCTTGTCTCTGTGCATGTGCAGACAGGAGAGATCTCTAGTGTCTCTTCCTCTTCTTATAAGGACACCAGTCCTATTGGATCAGGATCCTACCCCTCTGGTCTTATTTAACCTCTGTCATTGCCTTGAAGGTCCTGTCTAAACACAGTCGCAGTGAGGGGTGGGGCTTCAACATATGAATTTGTAGCAGACGGGGCATAATTCAGTCCACAACAGAAAGGGAGCAGGAGACATTAGCAGGTCTTTACAAAAGTTCAAAAAGCAGTGACATGACTTTTATTCCTATAATACCTATAATAGGTTCCCTCTCCCCAGGCTCAAAGTGCTTGGTTTCCCAGATTGGAATATGTCTAATGTATCTGCCAAAGTACCAAAACTGCTTCACCAGCAATCTATATTTCTCTTCTCTTCTCTTCTCTTCTCTTCTCTTCTCTTCTCTTCTCTTCTCTTCTCTTCTCTTCTCTTCTCTTTTCTCTTCTCTTCTCTTCTCCTTTCTCTTCTCTTCTCCTTCCTCTCCTCTCCTCTTCTCTCCTCTCCTCTTTCTTCTCCTCTCCTCTTCTCTTTCTCCTCTCCTCTCCTTTTCTCTTTTCTTTTCTTTTCTTCTCTTCTTTTTTCTCTCTCTCCCTCCCTCCCTCCATCTCTCCTTCCTTCCTTCCTTCCTTCCTTCCTTCCTTCCTTCCTTCCTTCCTTCCTTCCTTCCTTCCTTCCCTCCCCAATGACAATTCTATCCTTTCAGTTGTTTGGTTCAAAAACTGTGGATTCATGTTCTCTTTCTCTCACATCTATATCTAGTCTTACACAAAAAACATTGGACTTATTTAACTTCAAAACACATCCAGAATCCTACTAGTTCTCACCACCTCTACTACTACCAGCCTGATCCAAGTCATTCTCTTCCACCTGTACCACTATGAGAGTTTCCTTAACTGCTCTCCCAATTTTAAAACTTGAACCTCATTCTTTACTTAGTAGTTTGGACTTTCTTTTGAAACGTAAGTCAGCTCATGTCACTCCTTGGCTGAAGATCCTGTAGTGGTTCCCCAAGTCATTCACAGTAAAACCCTATTCTTCCTGCCCACTCTCACATTTGCCTTCTCATACCTCTACTACCATTCTCTGCCATGCAAACTACACTGCAGCCACACATGCCTAGCTGCTGTTCTTCAAATACACTAAACAAGCTCCTGCCTTGAGACCTCAGTACTGGATGTTTACTCTGTCTGCAACTTACATCACCCACAGTCTGCATGGCTAACCACACCTGGTTTTTGTGAAGAACCACTCCTATTTAAAATTGTAACCTGCTGACTCCCCTCTCTGCATCCTCCCATTTTTAATGACCTTTACCTTGCTTTATATATTTTTTCCAAAGCACTCACAACTTTCTAACATACCACATAATGTGTTTATTATGAGAATTGCTCATTGTCTCTCTTCACCAGAATGGAAGCTTACTGGGACAGGTGCCTGCATTGTCTCTGCTGTGCCTCCAACAACTAACTGTGGCTGGTATAGGGTTAATGCTCAAAAAACATGTATGCTATCAATGAATGTGGAGAGAATTTAAACTGCAGGGATGGGGTAAAGAAGAGGGTATAGAGTAAAGAGAGTCTAAAGAGAGATGACAAACAAGCATGAAAGATACCCTCTATTATTATATGGGTAATCCTAGGCACTGAAAAACGAGGCACTTGCTCAGCATCCATTTATTTCCCCCCTACAATCCCCAGTTTCCCTGCACCTAAATAGGAGTTATGCGATTAACACTTGTCAATGAGATGTGGGCAGAATGGGTGAAGTTACTTTCAGTTCTGAACCTTAGACATGTCTTGCAGAACTCTCCAGCCTGTTCTTTCTGTCTTGTATACAATTGGAGAAGGGCAGTCAGACTTGCCTATGGCTTTCCACAATTTTATCATATCAAGCACTGAAATTTAGAGTTTTATTTATTGAAACAGGCTATCTTACCCTACCTTATCCTATCCTAATACAAGGTTCATGAAATTTGAAATGTAAGAAACAGTTGTTGACTACCCCCACATTCTGATAAACTACTACTACAGAGTTCAACAATGTTAGGATAAAACACAGAAGTCAATCACATTTTCTAATAAAAATATGATGTCCAGACTCTAAAACTTACAATCTGCAGTTACAGGAAAGGTGAGAATTGGCACAGTCTATATTTCATGCAAGAATATTTAGTTATGAGGAACAGAAACTCATTTTGACTGGTTTTAAAAAAGAGAGAAAGTGAAAACCCAGAACCCAAGCACATAAAATACAACTTTGGTTTCTTGAAGCGGGAAAATCATCAAAACTTTGGAGTTTTCTCCTGGTCTCTCAAGGGCTGCATGATATTTGTGTTTCCCTTTCTCTGAACTTGTTTTCTTTCTTTACTGCCCAGCATGGCTACCAATTCCCAGTCTCAACAGCCTTACAGTGGTAGTATCATGACCATTTGACCCCCACCTCTGATTCTGCAGAGAGGATCTGATTGGCTGTTTACTAGCCAATGGACTTGCTGACCTTGGGTGGGTTGTTGCTGAAGAGGGAAGGGTCAAATGATAGAGACTGGTGCCCCTAGGTTTTCGTTTCTTAGCATAAATTATACAAGATGGCAGATATCAGAGGATAGAGTGGTTATCTTCAAATCAAAACTTTAGATTCAGTCCCTATCTTTGATATTAGATGGCAACATGACCAAGAATAACTTTCTATGGCTGTCTTTGCAAAGATCTTTCCTCTAAATCTGATTATTGATCTGACTACCACTGAATTTCTTAGATTGAGAGAGTCCTGAAGCCTTTACTTGAAATGAATGCTGCAGGATCAGAGAGTTTAATGTTCAAATCTGAGTATCGGTGGAACTTCAAATCTTTTGGGTTATTCTATTTTTTGTAATCTCACTTCTGCTTTTACATGAAAAGTTCATGTCTTGCTTTTCAATTTTGTTTTCTTCAAGGAAAGAAAATCAGGGTAACTTCAGGTAGAGATAGCTAATTGCCCTCAAACTTCTGAACACTATTCAAACATCATTCTTCTGACCCGACTAGATTCTACTAGATCCTATTTAATTGCCAGAGTTAAGTGGAAGAATCACATTCTGTTTTCTCTTATTTGAAAGTCTGGGGGATGCCAGAGCCTGGATCCGGTCAGGAGGCACTCGTGGTTTGGACTGCCAGTCCTCATCACCAAGGACTCCTAAAGCCTGCCTCTCCAAGCACATCCTCCACCACTCCAGGCCCTGTCCTTGTCATTGGCACCGTATGTCCGAGCTTCTTGACTCTAAGGGACCAGTTACACCCTGCACTTCAATGAAGACTTGCTTTTTCTCACAATTTTCCTTTTTCTTGGAATGTCTTTCCATGACCAGCAACTTCTGACCATTCTTAAAAACACAAACTTAATGTCACCTCCATTTGGAAGAGTTTCATGACTTCCAAGACAGAATTACTTGCTTCTTTTCTTTGCTTTTCTGTTGTTCATGGCATTTTTGCATTGGAGTGATCTGTTTACCTGTCTTTTCTCCCAACCAGACCTTGAACTCTTAGAGGACAGGGACTAGGGATACAAAATGTGTGTGGCACCATATGGGTGCTCAATAGATGTCTGCAGAATGAATAAATTATCTTTTATTTAAATACATTATCTTATTGGCAATATGCTAGCTGTTTAAAAAAATTATCATGGCATATAACTATTTTTTTTAATCCAGAATTCCATCTATTTAAAAAAAATGTCACTTTAAAAAAAACTATTTTATATACCCCTTAGAAAGAAAAAAATACTTCTAATTCAATGAGAATACAATGCTTTTTTATCACTTAGATTTTTGTTTCTATTTGTTGAAAACTCCTTTATACTTGTATGGGTATAAGTGTTTCTTTTTAAAAAAATATATATGATATGGTATTTCTGTGCTATTTTGTATGTATAATAGCTTTTCATTTAAATGTCAAATGATAGTGTAATCTTTTATTTAAAGTGGCAATTAAGCTCAACACATGTAGTTGCCAACAACACACATAACTGAATTGATGAGAATAGGATCAGCCGTGGTCAAGTTTGTGCAGGCATAGGAAATAACACGTATGCACCAACTGCCATCTAGAGTGGATGTGAGATTGTTAGAGACAGGGAAATTTGAAAAAATGTTCATCCTAAAAATCAATGAAGCTTCCTTTCTGTTATCTGACTACGTTCTCAGAATAGAAAAGGCTCCCCTGTGGTAAACAGCCAGTGCATAACTTCTAGTTCACATATTCAAGCAAAGTGACTGACTTGTTCTTGGTTATAACATTCTTGGGACCAAAGAGCTGAAGTTGGCTCAGTTAAGGGCAGCCAAAACACACTGCCACCCTGGCTGTACTGGGACAGACATGGCACAAATAACAATCCAGACCCAAGAACTCAAAAATGATATTGTGAGGATGGGAACAAATGAGGTGTTCAGGACTTTGGCTCTGCACATGTAACTAACTGTTCTCAAAGACATCATTGACTGATGCTGCTGTTCTCAAAATTATCCTCAGCATAAGTTCTTTATCCTTTTACTTCTTTTCCTAAAGAGCATCTCAAAGGGTTATTACAGTGAGTGCTTTTCAAGTACTTTATGTATATTAAATTGTTTAAGCCTTAAAACAACCTCACAAGGCAGACAGTATTATTACCCTCATTTTTCAGATAAGGAAATGGATGAAAAGATAGTTGAAGCAAATTGTCCATGGTCATATAGTTATAAGGGACAGAACCAGGATTTGACCGGAGGCATTCAGAATGGAGCCTGTGCTTATAACTTTGAAGGTATGTTGGATATCACATCAGATTGCTCTCATCACCCCCACAAACACCACCAGACTTTGGAAGGCAAAGCCATTGGGTACCATTTCTCAGTGCAGATAGCTTCTCATATATTTCTTTCAGAGAACAAAGAAAGGCTTCACTGTGCTGTTTAACCTAGACCTGCCTACTGCTTTGCTTTTGGGGGAGTTAGTCTGAATCTTAACAAAAAAACAAAAACAGAGAGATTGCTTTTCTAATGAAAACAACCCTAATAATATGGCTATAAGTCAGGAAAAGCAGACATTGACAAAAATATAGTGACAATTGAGGCTAACATAAAAGCTATTGCAAAGACGAACCTCTAAGAAACTTCCAAAATTCACTTATGCCAGGCTCCAAAGGGGTTAACTGGTTAGGAACAATCATAACCCAGGTGACTGGGTAGACATCGGTGCCACACTGAAGCAGTTGTGGCATGATATTGAGTTGTTGCTTGGAAAATATTTTAATATAATAGGATTTAAATTTCCTTTTTTCTTTGGATTTTTCAGTTAATATTGGAATTAAATTAAAGCATTAAGTCAACCAGCTTAGTGCAAAGCAAATTATGTCAGGTTCAGCATTGAGAGCTTCGTTATGGAATATCTATTGACTCAAGCTTATTAACTTGTAAATCCTCTAGTTTTAGATTATGATCTATTGATTATCTGCTTTTATTTGTGTTTTAAATGAATAAACAAAAAGAAATGATCATGGTTTAGTCATTACACCTTAAGAGAAGATGTACTTAAGCTAAGCATACTTAATTAAAAATAAAAACAACATTTATTTGTTCTGAGAACTAGAAGTTCTGGCTTTTATTTTCATCCAGGCAGACCAAAGATTGTTTTTAACCTTACACGATCATTTTTTTACCAGAATTTTGGGCAAAATAGGAAGAGAAATTCTCACTGACAACAGAAAGTATGCCATGAGTATGGCATTGGAGTACATTATTAATTGTTCTAGAATCTAGTATTTTGCTTGTTTTATCTTGGCAAAGAGGCAAAAATGAACTCCTGTCTCATGTGCAAGGTTTCTTACTTGTGACTAATGTTTGGGAAGAGGCAATCTCACAGCATCCAAGAGATGATTTAGAAGAACTGATTTCAAGTCCTGGCTCTAACACTCACACTAAAGGGACTTTAGACAAATTAGTTACTTATTCTGAGTCTGTTTCTAATAGTTAATATTTTTCTCATGAGTTTTCTGAGGACCAGATGGCCTTTGTGAAAATACCTGGCATGTAGTTGGCACTCAAGAAGGATACTCTGGAAAAAAAAACCACATAATCGGACAAAAAATTAAAAAAAAAAAAAAAAAAAAAAGAAGGATACTCTGAATCTGACCTTTGCTAACAGGAGCAGTTAAGGAAACATGGAGGTCCACTCATTCCCAAAGGTAGTAGTTTAAAATCAGTTTTATGCTTTGTTTAATATTCTTAGCAAAGAAAATTGCTGAGACTAGTTTTTGGTCTCAGGGTTAAACCCAGAGTCAAATATTTTATTTAGTGTCTACTCTTTTTATATCATGGAACTAGGCACTAAAGGGAGTAGGGAAAAAGCAGAAGACACAAATGCTGAATTTTGGAAACTGGAACCCATTAGGAATCTAAGACTCATAGCACAATCAAGTACCAAAGATATACATAAATTGCTCTGGGCTTAGGCAAGCATAAGATATTTCACAGAATGGATGAACTTTAAACATCAAAATGTAGGAAATGTACTAGACTTGTGTGATAGAAGAGTAGAGTTATTCAATGCAAGATTAAAAAAATTAAAACACATTTAAAACCCACAGAACTTTAGAATCAGAAGGAAATTTAGAGTTAGCACTTTGATCTTCATATCTGGTGTGGGAATCCCTGTAGACAGGAGGTAGAAGGGTGGGGAAGGGAGATCTCTCTTTCAATACAATAAGAACTAAAGACCAACTTGCTCAAGTTTTATTTACTGTAACTAAGACTCTGGAATCTTCAAATTTGGAGATTTAGGGGAGGAATATTCTCATAATGGTTCCATTAAATTGAATGTATAAAATTATTGTCTTGAAATTTGGATAACTTTGAGTCACTAGGCAAGGAAACAAATAACAGCAGTGAGAGAGAGATAGAAAAAAAACTTAGATTAGTGCCTGAGTGGTTGATAAAATAAATAGAAAGGGACACGATATATACTGGAGTTTGGCAAGTTTAGGCAAGAGCCTGGAAATCTTTGGCCTTCTCTCTTTTATGAATCTCCTTTCCAGTTTAGTAGAAAACCAGTGCAAATCCATGAGAGAAACACCTATCAAGAACTCAAATCATTTAGCAATGAGTCATCAGCCAAATAGTCCTACTCCTCAGGGAGATGTCATAAGTATCATTACTGGTCTCAAACTTATTACAGGAATAATTTGTCAACATTATATCTGTTTTTAATTTTTGTCGTGTCATCCATGTAAGTACTCATTCTCTTCTTTTGGCCCAATACTGATTCTTTGGCCCAATGGTGATTACACTTATTTATTTTAGAAGCTAGAGGTGGTCAAGATGGAAGTATGAAAGATGCAGAGAAAGACTAGGAACATGAACAACAGCTCCTGTGCCTGAATATGGAACAAGTAATTAGATCAGTCTTCTATTGTGCAATGAATGAGTCCTATTTTGATTAACCTGGATTATGGGGCATTTAAAAAAAATATGGGAAGAAATGAACGATGTTAGGAAACCAGGGAATAGACTTGTACTCAAGGAAGACTTCATTACCAGTTTGTTAGGATTATGAACTCAAAGAACAGATTTGGACACCAGGAAAATGCCTATATTACACAATTTATCTGATGGCTGTCATATGTTGCTTAGCAATGAAATGTTTATCTTTTCCTTGCATAGGTGTCAAAGGGATGTCAGTAGTGGAAAATGACCTTTCAGAATCCTGGGCTGAAGGTCAGTGCACATGCTGATGGGTCCTGCAGATTAATTGGACCACCCAGGGACCAAACCCAGACTTTGAAGCATAGAATTAGGTTATACATTTTCAAACCTGAACTAAGATTCTTCTAATTAACTGCACGGTTTGTTCGTTTTCCACCTTCAAATATCTACTTCAAAGTCATATTCTTGGGAGATGGTCTTCCCTGGCCCCCCTAAGGTCAATACACCTTCCCTCTACCAACAGAGCAGCATCCCTGCCTCACCCCCAGGATTGGACAACACACTTCTTATTCCCCATCTATGCTTTTGTTTTCTCCATTGGACTTATCTTCTTTATCTCCTCATTTTCAAAAAAGCTCCAAGAGGGAAGAGTTTTTGTCTGGTTACTTATTGCCCTATACCCAGTGGGCCTATGTCAGTTGTACACCCATGGAAGAGTGAATGAATGAGTGAATAAATGAAGTTCTAAATTAGCCCCTAAAAAGAGAATAGGAGTTTTACAATGGAAAAAACTGGTGATATTCATCCCAATTATTTATTTTTAGTGTATAGTGATATGTTAGAGTTTATGGTTCTATGCAAGGTGGGTTTGTGGATTATATTATCTGGTTCTAAGTATACTATGCTTGAAAACATAGGTACTTCCAGAATTCATGAAAGAATGAAAAGACATGGTTTAAATATAATACTAACATAAATGAAGAACAAATGGCTAATTAGATACTTGTTACTTCAAGCTATTAGCAAGTTATGAGATATAAACATAGATGGTCCCACTGCATTGGACCAAAGTAGGCAATAGCTTTTTAAATTATCAAGGGACCACTTAGAAAATAGAGACATCTATAATTATTAGTGATGATTCTTTTAGTGAGTGTGTACCGTGCCTTGAGGTATCATTGATAGCATTAGTTCATGATAAATATTTTATGATTTATCTACATCTACTTCCTTAAACATGTCTATATATGGTATATTAGCTAATTAATACATATCTCATAATTTATAAATAAGCAAATACACATATTCTGGACCTATGTGCTTTAATATTACTATTGGAATACACATTCCAAAATGTTTAGAGACCGTTGACCTATATTAACATTTTTTCTTCAGCAAAGTGATTGTTAATAAAGAAAACAGAGCAAAATCTTTTTCCCCTTTGAAAATAAAATAAAATTTGATTGCTATTATATGATGAATAAAATTCTAAAGTAAGAACAAGTTAATCACTTAGATTTTTGCCTTGAAATGGACAGTTTGGTAACACTTTTTGAGAGATAAATGCTTGAAGATAATTTGTGAAAAAAAATCTCATTCCCTTGACTAATTTCCCAGTGGGAAGTGCTGACTATTATTGGTAAAAATGATACCAATGGTCATTGCCCAGATGGCACTTTGAAGAATCTAGTTGGAGACAAAGGCCCTATAAAATGTGCATGTCACAAAATCATGCTCAACCTCTATTATGCACTTGGGCTATTTTAACCAGTTACACTGTTACATTTATTTTATTAGTTCTTTTGACTATTTCTCAGGTTGAGTGATTTGATTTAAATTTTCTGTGAAGCTTAAAGACTAGCGTGAAGAAGACCAATGCAAATATAAGTGGTTTGGGCAAGGTGTAAAATATTTACACTGCCTCTCATTCCTGTGTTACTTACAAGATTGCAAGCAATCAGTTACACCGCCAAGGGTTCTGTACTGGGAGGGAAGCAGGGAGCCATGGGTACACAGGGAACTACCCATCCCAGGGAAGCAATGTTCAGTTATCATGGTGACTGTCATCTTAACAATTGTGCAAGTGCATCATTCACTGTGGGTGACTAGAAACAGATGAAGAGGAGCTGAAAAATGGAAGAATTTTCCTTGTCTCTTGTCTCTTTGATAACTAGGCAGACTACAGAGCATGAAAGATGAGGGCTGCCCAATTCAAACCAAAGCACGTAGCCACCATCTGGGCATTTTAAAAGTAGGACACATGAAATGCTCAGATGTATCCCCCAACAGGGTGCAATAATACAGCAGTAAAAAGAAAACTACAGCCAACTATGGCTTTTTCCACACTTGCAGTCGTTCTAGTACAAGAGGGGGCAAGGATTTTCCAAAAACCTCCTCCACAGTGCATGACAACTGCTCGCATGTTTGCTACACAGGATTCCAGTCTTAGCAGTGGTTCGGAGACACACCCAGCAGGGGGCGCTCTTCTAGGGGAAAGAAAGGGATCTGGGGTGGAGTGTTGAGCTTCAGGGCTCAAAAGTGAACATTCTCCTTAAAGTACAAAGACTAATTTAGCTATTTTCCTTAAAAAAATTCACTGCTGAAATATTTTCAAATAATATATTTGACATTCAATAGACTAATCGATCATTTCTTTTAGGTGCTATCTTGATGTAGATCTTTCATTTTTGAGATAAGAGTGACGAAGTTACTCAAAAGAAAGGGAATAAAAAATCTTAACACTATCTTTCTGGATCTGTCTTTGAAGGTGAAAGTTCAGAACTTCTTATTTCTGGAAATCTCCCTCAGCTTAGCTTCTAGATCCTGAAGGCATGCAATCTACTAACACTGCGGGTAAGGCATGTGGCAGCCATTGGAAAACCCCAAGACTTCACTTTTTTCCAGCTTTTTCTTCTGATGTACATTTTGCAAAGAAAAAAAAATATATATACATATATATATTATATACATATATACATATATTATATACATATATATACACACACACATATATATATATATATATATATATATAGAGAGAGAGAGAGAGAGAGAGAGAGAGAGAGAGAGAGGGAGACTGAAGGTTATTTATAGGAATCAAAGGTAGATAGAAACATATCATCTTTGGGCCATGAATGAAAATGCATGATTACTCTGTTTACTTCACATTTTTCCGTAGGATTTTAATCATATAAATAGAGCATTTTATAATCCCTTCCCATGTTCTTTCATATTTGCAAAAGCTTATATTCACAGGATCAAGGAAATTCACAAGCTTCTCATTTGCTGGGTTGTAGCTCGGAGATGAATAAAGAAGCTACTAAATGGCAAATAAAAAGGGAAAAGTGTGCCTTACTGTAAAATGAGGCATCCAAACAACCTAATGATATTAATAATGCTGGAAGTAATTTAAGATTGTCTTTCTTAGGAGGCAAAGGGAACTCTAAGCAAATACGAATGAGGGAATTGAAGAGAACGTGTTTTACGAAGATAATTTATGCAAAGGGAATCTTTCCATTTAAATTTTCCTGCTTCTGTTGAAATTCCACATACACTTAAGAGTTTCTGTTGAAATTCCACATACACTTTTTTTTCTGTAAGTCCCCCCAAATTTTTTGTTTGTTTGTTTGTTTTTTCGGCCTTTCCTAGTGCATCATTTTTTATTTTACTCCTTGCTAAGAATTCTTATTAGCTAATCTAGCCATTCAATTTACCCTGCCTATTTTGTAATGAATAAATAGCACATACTGTTAATTGGCCACCTGGGGTTCAAAGAGGGGAAATATAGAGTTGATGTTTGAACACTGTAATGTGCTGACAACATATTGACCGCACTCTATTTCACAAGATTTAAAATCCAGTTTCCTCACCCCATTCGCACCTCCCTCCCTTTGCTCCATTCTTGACCGTCTGTGAGACTAATATAATTTTTTTAAAAAGTGATTTATTTCTAACAGATGTGGTCCTCCAGCCACAGGGACCTGGATGCACAGTGTCCCCTAACAACTTTAATTTCTGAATATAATAAGCATATATTCCACTAATAAATAATTATCGCTCTGTTAAGGAAAAAATGCCAAGGCTGGTGGTATGATGACCAGGTACGAGAAGCAGAAAGGACAAGGCAATGGACTCTCCCGAGACCCTCACTGTGTTCAGCCCAAATGTGCTAATTATGGTATTTCTAAAACATGGTAGGCCATAAAGGAAGAAAATTAGTTACAGTTTAATGTACCCAGTGATATTTAGAAAGCTACTTTTAGGGGCACATTTTTTTTCTTGTAATTTCAATATTACACAAGATTAGGTTAAAAAAAAAAAATTGACAGCCCAGGTCCTGGTACAGAGCCAGGTCTACAAGATGATACCAGAGGGGTGATTTTCCTTCTTCCCTGGGTTCTTTCAGGGACTCATCTAGCATCTTGAGGGCAGGTGCAGGCTGTGTGTTCTCATCCCTTCTGACTTTGATCAGTGCTCTGTGCTTGAAGACTGATGAGCTGGCCCCAGGCAGCGTTGCAAGCCCTAGACAACATCACAGGGTCCTCAGTGAGGTTGGGGTTCTCATCCAGCTCTTCCTGGGATTAAGTGAGGTGCTGCGGGAACACTGTGGCCTTTGGGGACTCTTCTACATGAGTTTAGTTTCTCCAGTTGAGCTTCTGAGAAGCTTCCTCTAATTCCCCAACTATGACTGTGACCTTTGGACTGTCTTTGCTTTCTCTATCCCACATCTGGACTCTAGGGTCAGCTGCCATAACACCATTCTGCTAATAACCAACATATTTCACCAAATAGTACATGCTTTTAAGAAAAAGGTTGTTAGGTGTTAGGGAATGAAAGGGGAACAAGAAAAGGAGAACTAACACTCACTCTCTCTCTCTCTCTCTCTCTCTCTCTCTTTAATTCTGGACTAGTTTTCCAGACAGGATACTCAACACATGGCATGATGACATCTTCATGTGTTGATTTCCTCTCTGAAAACCTTTTGCAGAGCATACTGATCCCTGCTTTCTGAGTGCTGGCTCCCATTCCCCGCTAACAGTAATGGTCCTCTGAGGGAGGCATCCTTAGGGAGAAGCTCAGGGAAATAAGCCCAACCCCAGCTGGGATCCCTGTTTGCTGACCCCAGAACTGGGCTGCTGACCTGCTCACCTGACAGTCTTGTTAGACATCTGATAACATCTGGATATTTTAAAAAGAAATATCAGTTGTTTTAACATCAGCCCAATGAATAGGGACAGATAGGAAAGACATCCCCTGCCCACTTCTGGAATTAGTTCCCTTAGTTGTTTTAAACTCAGACTTCTGCCTCTTTCCCTGAATGAACTACTGCCTGCCCCACTTCTCTATTTCTGTTTGAATCCTACCCATTGTTCAAAGCACAGGCCTCTCCCAAGACTTCTCTGGACTTTTCCAGTCCACGTGATCCTTTGACTCTTGTGTCTTTTTATAAATTGTTTACTATATTGGTACTAGGCAGTGAGTCATATCAAGCTTCGTGGTTTCTCTTTGTCCCACTGAACTATAATTTATGGCTTTCATTGATATTTAGCTTTTCATAAATAACATCTTATTCCTCTAGGCGATCACTTAAGAGAATAGCCCTGAATAGGAGAAATAAAAGGTTTAAGAAAGAGAGAGCCCAAGCAGCGCTGTTGGCGCATGCCTGTGATCCCAGCAATTTGGGAGACTCAAGCAGGAGGATTGCAAGTTTAAGGCCAGACTCCCCAACTTAGCTAGGCCCTAAGCAACTTAGCAAGAACCTGTCTCAAAATAAAAAAATAAGAGAAAGCTGGGGATGAAAGTAGCTCAGTGGTGAAGTGGTAAAGTACCCAGGGTTCAACCCCCAGTACCAAAAAAAAAAAAAAAAAAAAAAAGTAGGAGAAGAAGCAGAGACCTGCTTTGAATCATGGTTCCAAAGCTAGTTGTGTGACCTTGGACATGTTATTTGACATCTCTGAGTTTCTGTTCCCTCACTAATAAATTGTGGATAATAACATTTCACAGAATAATTAAGATGAAATGAGATGATAAGTATAAATTCCCCACAAAATATTTTATGTACAAAGTTCTATATATACTGAAATTAGAACTTATAAATGATTCTTTCTCAGGTTGTTTTAGCTATGAACATACAGGTTTCCTTTTGGGTTAAAAAATATTATTGAACAATTATAAAAACTCTCTAATAATAGTGTAAGTGCAAATCATAATAAAGTGCAAGGCACTTCTTGCTTATTAGTTCGTGCTTATTAGAGACTTCATCAACTCATTACTTCATTTACTCATTACCCAAAAGTCTGTCTAGGTGTTGGAAATAAGGGAGTGGAACTCTCTGCTCATGGGGGCCTCCACGTTGGTGGGAGACAGTGAAAAAAAAGATAAAAGCAATATATATACACTGATAGATAAAGGTCTGTATGAAGGAGAAGAGTAGAGCAGAGCAAAGGAATAGAAAGGGTATGTGGGGGAAAGGGGGGGACACAAAGTAGGCCGGCCAGGAAAGGGCTGACTAAGGGGATCATGTTAACAAAGCAAGTGTAGGAGTCAGCCATGGGAACGTCTGGGGCAAGACCTTTTCCCTCAAGAGGCGGCATGCAAACATTTTGGGTTTCCTATTCCCTTCCTCTTTTTTTTTTTTTTTTTTTTTTTATAAACCTTTTTAGTGTAAGGGCAAATTATACTCTAGGCTTTTTTCCTTTGGAAAACTGGAGAAGAAAAAAGAGCTTAAAGAAAAGACAAATCTCTATAAGGAATTAAAAATAGTTTATATGCTAATTTTTTTCCTGATTTTTTTGGGGGGGAGTACTAGAGATTGAATCCAGGTGTTCTTTAGCACTGAGGTGCATTTCCAGCCCTTTTATTTTTCAAAATAAAAAAAAAAAATAGCTAGGCTTAGGGCCTCACTAAGTTGCTGGTCTTGAACTTGTGATCCTCTTGTCTCAGCCTCCAGAGTCACTGGGATTACAGGAGTGTGCCACTGTGCCACTGTGCCCGGCCTCTTCTGACTTATAACTTAATAACCTTAGTTTCCAACATCTTAGAAAGTCAACATGTTGGAGGGATGGCACAATTTTAGAGAACACAACAGTTTCATTTTTGTAGATCTATGCGGAATTTTTTTTTCAGTGCTTCAAATAGTTAACTTGTCTTTTAGTTCAGAATTGGTCAGCTCTTCCCCCACCTGGCCCGTTTCACCTTTGTGCATACCTGGGGAAGGCAGCGCTCTGAGACGTGTACCAGGAGGCACAATGGGTTGTGACGCTTGCTTTGTGGACCGCTGCTGTCGGGCCACATAAGAGAGGAAGGATAAAGGACTGGACAGGGCTCTTCCCTCCCCTCGACAAACTTCAGAGCGGACAGTGCTCTTGACATTACAGAATGAAGAAGAGAGTTTTCAAGACACTTTCTATTTCCACACGAGTTCTTTTGTATGCTGGGTTGCCTGCCATTATGTTTATGTAATTCTGACAGTGTTCTTAATGACACACTAACAGATTGTAAAACACGCTGCTGGCATTTACTTGTTTTTTATATTTTTAAAACAATGTCCTTCATGTAACAGTAGTTAAGCGCGGCAGAAGGACATCATTAGAGCCATGGTTAAACTGTAATTTACACCATTAGGAAGGCAGGAGCAATTTTTATTGCCTGGCAATTTTCTTGCTGAAATATTTGGACCATATGGCTCAATTTGTGTAATAACCTTAATTTCTGCACCCTTCAGGTCTGCCTCCATCTCCCACGGAATGGTAAAATGCGCTTTAGCAGAAAAGGCAACTGTCTATACTTAGAGAGTTGAGATTAATAACATGTCACGTCCTGTTTTTGGTGAAGGAATTCGAACAGCAGCCAGATGGTATCTCTACAAATAACTGTCAGGGGTCTTGATCTAATCAATACAATGTATTAATACATCTCCCTTTGCTGTTTCTCCAGGGGCTGGTGCACAACATCTGGAAAGAGTGGGGGGGCCCGCCAAGTAGAAAGCCGATTCTTTTCAGAATCAAACTGAGCCCAATTAATTTTTCATGTATCCTTGATAACTGTTTCATAATGAGCTATGCGTCTTGACGGATTTGGGGTTGGCAGAGCAGGCTGCCCCTGCTTTCTATCCCCATTCAGTCCACTTATAGAAACCAACCCATTAATCAAGCTATCTGGCATAAAACCTGAATCTCAGCTCAGCAAGAGATCAATAACCATCCTAAAAAAACACAGAACCAGCCACTAATGGGCACAGGTATCCAGCCATGACATTAGTAATTGCTTTAGCAAAAATAAAACTCTGTATCATAATCACCCAATAGGAACTTATATGATAAAATTCATTACTTGTGTCTTGTCAAAAAGTAACATTTACATCCGTTAAAAATGTACTGTAATTTTACTATCTAGACGTGACCATTATCTTTCAGATTTAGACAACCCACCTTTTTGGATGGATTAAAACTTTCTGATTTTGTAATGTGAATATTTAATAATCCAAGTAGCATATAAGATGTTTAAAAATGAGTTATTACACTTATTTTAAATTCAGAGTACCTAAGGGGCTCCTTAGTACGATCGGCAGCCTGGCTGGGTATGGCACAGGTGAGCTGCTATGCAAAGAGTCCTGGTGTGATGTCAGATCAGTCAGATTTCTGTACTGTTTGGTTGGCTTCAAGGCAAGAGTTACAATTTACTTCATAAATTCGTATCATTTTCCCAAGTGGTATGGTCTCATCTCAAACCCCCACTTTCTTACCAAATTCAAGCCAGTTATTTCAGTTTTTAGTTAGCACATCTCTTTTGGCTTGGCAGAGACTTTGGCTCTTTGATTTATCCCAAAAGAGAGATGCAATGACTTTGTTTATGGAGAACCCTGAGCCAAAACAGGGAGAAGGAGGAAACCTATTACCTGTTTGGGAAACCCATTACCTTATTGGCTCTTAGACAACAGGTGGAAACCTGTTTTGTCCCTAGGAGAGCCTGTGGTTTTGATTAGAAAAAACTGAAAAATGCTGCCAAAAAGATAGTCATTCATTGGCTGATCATCTGGTCATACCCTGCCAAGATGATAGAAAAGCCTAAGGAATCATCCAGGAACTTTAAGGTGATGTCACATTCATCTTCTCTGACAGCATGACTAAGAATCATGATGCCTGTGTTTGTCCTGTCAATGGTTTGTGGTCCTGTAGGACGAGTACTGGGTTTGGAATCGGAGCTATGAGTTGAGGTCCTCTTTGGTTCTTTTAGGCATTTATAAATACAACGAATGTTTCTGCATGACCAAGTAATTCCTTAGTATGTTGCAGTTTGTCTAATTTTCTCCAACCCTACCCAGTGTTCCACAGCGAAGATTATTTTTTCTTTGTATCCATGAAGTTTCTGGGCACAGTAGATTCTTAAAAGAAATGTGGTGAGCAATTGATTAGGGGATGAACCCTGTGATATTTCTTGGTCTCGATCACGAAATTAGATCAGGTGTGTCTTGGTCCTCAGTTGAAAATAAAACAATTTTCACATTTTCATGATTTTTCAAAGAAGCAGTAGTTCAGTTTTTCAGCTTTATTTTAGTCTGTTGATATCTAGTGTAGATAAACAAAATACCCAGCAATGGAGTGGTTTGTAGCAGAGTTGAATGACATTGGACAAGAAGGTTACTTAAACAATTGAATTACATAACCATATAATATTTGAAATGTGGGATTCCCATACATGGCATCTAAAATTTTCACTGGTGCAATGTTACATCAAAATATTTATTCATGCAAATTAAGACCCTCTGTGACAAACAGAAAACAGCTCCTCCTATTCTGGGTCTTCCCAGTTCACAGATATGATCAATGATGTTAGCAGCTTCTGCTTGGTAATATCCAGATAAAGCACTAACAAGACATTTCACCTTAAAAATGGTATCGAGATAAAAAGATTCATTTGCAAGCCCATCACATATGTGTTCACAGGTGGTGGGTGTGGGTCATTGCATTTGGATTAAAAAGCAAATGTCTCTCTCTACATGAGAGGTCACTAGCTTGTGTAAGGCAAAGTCTTTTCACTGTTCGGCATAATTAGAATATTCCAACAGTGGTTTCAGTAATTTAAAAATCACAGTATTGTTGTAATATTTTTCTAGGCTTCAGGAGCTCACAATTGTTTGGCCCAATCAAATCTGGGAACACTAGAGAAGTTATCACCCATCAAGGTAATTACTTTCAAGTTGAAATAATTACTCTATCAATGTTAATGGTCTTTCAACTTCAATAAAGCACTCACCTGCCGATAATCACAGCTAACCTCTTGCTCTAATGCAATTCCCTCTCTATTTAGTAGGTTATATTACAGCCGTTACAGTGGTCACTTGTCCTGAACAGCTGCTGAATTTCACTTTGATCGGCTGTGAACCATAAAAAAATTGGTCACCTGTGTATGATTCCCCCTCACCCATAAGCCCTTGCAGAGCGGAGGATGTGATCTCTTGGCTGTAATAGGGTACTTCAGGGGAAGCCATCTTGTCCCAGGTAGTGGCTACTCTCCACTTGTGACAAGACCTGAGTAGCCCAATTAACTTCTGCCCTTCACTGCCATTTACAGCTTGCTGTCTTTGCTAAATGGCATATATTCTGAATTTATGGACTGGGCCTGTTAGTATGTGGACTACTTCATTTTACTTTTATATACATTTTTGACAAAGTTCCTTGGGATTCCTGAGTATCTAAATACGGTTTCTACGTAACTCTTAAAGACCAGAAAACAGCAACACACTTGGCACAAAGGTCAAAGAGTGCCCCCACCAACTCATGCATGGAAAACTGCTATTTGGCATTCTTGAAGTTGGTAGATGCCAATTTGGCAGCAGCTGCTTGTGTGATTTAGAAAGTGTGTGTTTGTACAAGAGACCAAAAGACCTCATGTCACTGCTGATATGATCCCAGATCTGAGGGAAAGGGCAGGGTCCTATGATTATCATGACAGATAAACAAAGTGGTATGTAGAATGGAAATTTCCAGAGGAGACCTCTTAGAATTGAAGGCAGGAGATACTAGGGTGGCAGGGAAGATGGGACAGTACTAAACCTGTTTTTTTGTTTTTGGTTTTTTTTTGGTACTGGGGATTGAACCCAGGGGCACTTCACCACTGAGCCACATCCCCAGCCCTATTTTGTATTTTCTTTAGAGACAGGGTCTCACTGAGTTGCTTAGGGCCTCGCTAAGTTGCTGAGGCTGGCTTTGAACTTGCGATCCTCCTGCCTCAGCCTCCCAGATGCTGGGATTACAGGTGTAAGCCACCACGCCCGGCCTAAACCTGTTTTAAGGAGACAAAAAAGCATGTTCTTACTCCAGAAAACTTAGGAAACAGAACTAAAATCAGAACTAAATCTAGTACTTGGGAAATCGCCTAGAAATTGCTAGTGTGGTATCAGGAAACCTTCAGATTTGTAAGGTTAGAATTTTGTTGCAAGGTGAAGAACACATGAAATATATAAAACAGGGTTTTCCACTCGTGACTAAATTAATATGATTACTTTCTACAAACCAGAACATTATCTACATTTGCTAATTCATTCATCCCAGCCCCCATTTTTCAAGTTTTACAGTCTGCTTATATTGCCATTGCAATAGCTCTATGAGATACATAATGTTTTAGTTCAGACTTGGAGAGTAAAAAGGAGGACAGATGAAGTGCAGGGACATAATCATTTCAGGAGGAGGAAGCTACATTTGTGAAGATCCTAATGTGGTCCTCAAAAGGAAAGAATCAAGATAGAGTTTAGAAGTAGAATTGATAGGACTTAGTGAAGGACTGGATATGGAAGTAAGGAAGTGGGAGGGCTTAAAGATGACCTGGGTTTAAGCAACTAGAGAGATGATAGGAGCTGTTTAGTCATTTAATAGAATGTGAAATGTGACTATATTAAGGAATAATAAGTGTAGGCCAGACTCTAAGCGACTCTACTAAAACTGTAGGATTTATAGGAAGAATCAACCTAACATCTTCGAGACTCTTTTTCATCTGAAGATCTGTATAAAAAAACCTATATTTTAAAAGTTCATGAAAAGCAAATCAAAGAGGATAATTCAGTGGAGAACTGAGATCCTTCGCCATCCCCTTCCTTCCTGTGGGAGGGAACAAGGGTCCTCCACATTCCCGTATCAAGGCATAGGAGGGTAATTCAAGAGAACCACCTGAAGAAATTGGAAGTGTCCCAAAAAAGTGGCATAGACAGTTTACTCTTTCTTGGGTACTTGGGGGTTGAACTTAGGGGCACTTGGCCACTAATCCACATCCCAAGACCTATTTTGTATTTTATTTAGAGCAGCGTATCACTGTGGTGCTTAGTGCCTTGTTTTTGCTGAGGCTGGCTTTGAACTCAAGATCCTCCTGCCTCAGCCTTCTGAGCTGCTGGGATTATAGGCATGCATCACAGTGCCCAGCCAGTTTACTTTTGCCATGAGGTTTCCTATTAAGCTGAAGAGACTCATGGGACAATTTTGGCATAGCCACTAGGATGAAGAAGGATCCTCTGATTCCTTAAGTGATGCCAGGATTTGGGGATATGGCCCAACCTAGAAATTGATATATGCTTTTTTAATTCAATGAGTTCTGAAGTTGGGAATCTAGCTGTGATCTCACCCAGGATGATTGGTCCAGTAGAGAAGAATTTTCATCAAATTCTCTTTTTGCCACGATTTTGGGGAAATGAATAAAAGAAAAGGGAACCAAAGGAGGAGGAAGAAAAATACCATCTCCTCTCTTCCTCACTATAGATTCCACAAGTCAGCCTTCTATTTAGACAGGATTGTTAAGAAACACCTGTAATAAGTCTTGATTTCCAAAATTGGGTGGGTCCTTGTGATTTAAAAATGACTAGAAAGTCATAGGACCTGCCTTAAGACATAATCAACCATGGCAAGGGCGTCCTGACAGAGGTGGTTGGGAGAGTTAATGGAGAGAAACAAAACTCTTTCAAAGAAGACATACAGTTTTCATCTCCAAGAATACTGAGCAAAAAGCAGATCCCCCAAGATGCTAGGGTATGAATTAAAAAGGGATAAAGATCACGTAAGGCTAATAAATGAAAAACTAATGTCAAACCATATACATCTTGACACAAAAAATAATGCACAACATCTTGTGCAGGTATTCATTATTTTGTATGACATTTACCTGCCCCTGTATTGCTATCTTTTGTATAAAAATGATGCAGTTATCTCATAAAATGTGAAAAATCTCTGTTTATAAAGCTGAAAAAAATATGGTAATTGTTTTCATTTCCAAACTTTTCTTCACATAAGAAAGACAGTCACCAAAGGAATCCTCTCAGAAGTCTCCACCTCCTGGAGACAACCACCTCTGTTGTCTAATAAATAGGGAGGAAGGGGAAGAACCATGAAAATTTAAGAGCTGTAATTAATTTAAAATTACACATAAAGAACAGTAGTGTTTTATGTTACAAAAGCCAAAAGAAAAAAGGGACCAAAATGAATTCACCAATTTGTTCACAGACTCTCATCATATGTCAATTATGAAGTATCTCATTTTTTTTTTTTTTTTGCTATACACAGAGTCAGTGGTAAAAAGATTTAAGACATCTGCATGAGGAAATTTTGAATACCTCCTCCTTGACATTGGAGAAGGGAGTTTGGCAACTAAAATCTAGAAACTAGAGCTTGTAGTTCTGGATTTTATTCCCAGGTTAGAAGCCAACTTTTAGTGACCCATATAATTTGCTTACCCCTCAGCTCCTTATGCTTGATTCTATACACAGAGTGAAGTACCATCTATCTCTCAAGGTACTGGGAAAATGTATGTTCTGGGATTGATGTTTTTTTTAACCTGTGGGGCAAGCAGGGATAGACTCAGAGCACAGACTAACAGGTAAACCACCTTTGCCTTTAAATACCAAGTTATTTCTGCCAGCATGATGGCAGGTGCCAGTGAGAAAAAGCAAACAAACCCGAATGGTGGTAGCAGTATCGCCAACCTCGCCAGGAGTGTTCCCTGTAAACACCACCATGGAACTCTTGCATGCCAAGCAAGGCTAAATGCAGTTTCTCTCTTGACACTGCACAATTCATCACAGAGCTAATTGGGAAGGGAGTTTAAGGACTTCTAACTAAAGCTTGTTTTCAGTAGTGAAGGGTATTAGTCTGAAGAGCCCCTAGGAATCTTGATATTTCTGTCTTCTCTTTAGGAGAACCTACTTAGACCCAAAGGGAGGTGACTTTTCATGAGCTTGGGAGAGAAGCTAGTGATGCATTAAAACCCACACTCTTTCCATTTCTCCTCTCCTGCTGCCTCTGCTGCTGCTGCCACTGCTCCTGCCAACACATACGCTCCTCACCCCCATGGAGGGCCCCCACTGCCAGTTCTCCATCCACTGCCACCACTAGCAGGATTCACGCCTTCACTGCACCTGTTTTATGTGGCTCTCCCAGCAACATCCACCTGTCTATAAACAACTCTGGGGGGACCTTGGGACAAGCTAGTGATGGCTCCACACCATGGGCAATTTATTGGTGGGCTCCTGTGAAGAGATGGGATCCCAATAAACAAAGGACTAAATGAGCAGCATTAGCAACATCTTTTGCAAGTCTGCGGATTGACTGGAATCCTGCAATTGGGGGATGGACTTTGTGCCTCAGTAAGAGTAAATGTAGTTCCTTTGCTCTGAAGAATTTCAGCCAGAATGGACAATGGTCGAAAACGTGAAAAGTTTCCTAGGGCAGGCAAAGAAAGGGATGGAGATGGTGATATATAACTGAATTAGAGATGGAATTAGAGATGGAAGTAGATCCAGAAAGGAACTCGGAGAGAGATTTAAAATGAAGTCATCTAAACACCAACAATAGAAAAAACCAAGAAGCTCAGAAACCCCCAATGCCCAACAGTAATAACCTGTGCCTTGAACTCAGTTACCCGTCTTCTCCTGCAGTTGCTGCTCACCCAAGATCCCAGTCTCATAGTAGGCCTCAACAATACAGCTGAGCATGATACTAAGTATCGACATATTGAACATAGCTCTCAATGACAATTTGCCAAATTTGATTGAATCATCAATAATTTCTTCTTTATCCTGAAGGCCTATTGCACTAGTGTAGAGAAGTCATGCTGTTGTGAACAGAAAGAGATGGACTTAAATTATAGGAGACGGATTTGGTCAGAATCAAAGGAACATTCTCTGCTGGTGAAGAGGGAAGGACAGTGGATAAAAGATAGATTCTCCTTCTTTGTCTTTCTCAAAGGGTTGAACACCATTTCTATGCAGGAAATGTAGGAATAAATGAAACTCAAAGATATTGATCTATTTTCCTCAAAACCTCTTTCAAAGGTATCAGTCCATAAAAAGCCACAGTGGCCTTGATGCCCTGGGTACTTGGCCTGGGTGATCTAAATGTCTGAACAGTGGGGTCAGACAGCTTTGTAGAAGATGTCCTTGGTTGTTTGAAAAGCTCAGATGGGTCCTCCCTGATGAATCTAATGAATACTTCTCTGGGGATTCTCAGTGCCCAGATTTTGGGGGATCACTTGGAACCTATAAATACATTCAAAATAACATAATTATGATTTTTGATTATTCTGGTTATTTTTGGCATTACAAAGAGTAATCTTTAGGACTGGGGATATAGCTCAGTTGGTAGAGTGCTTGCCTCGCAAGCACAAGACCCTGGGTTCAATCCCAGCACCACAAAAAACAAATAAATAAATAAAAGAGTAATCTGTAGAAAAATGAACACACATCAGGAAAAGCCCATGTCCAAAGTATTCCATGCAGCCTGTGGTCAGGGTTCAGGGTCACAGGCTTGCCTCTTCTCAAGGAAATTTTTGGGGTGATAAAATTAGAACCTACAAGATTAAGAACAGAGTTTATAAATTCATCAAATAGTTTAAATAATATGTTTTAATACAAAACCAGCTATGAAGGAGGGCATTCCAAAAGGGAATTTCAATAGAACTGTTTGAGGAATTAAATGGTTAGGCTTATACTCCAGAAAGCCATATTTTGAAAGATGAGAGGTTTAAAATTATGTCAATACTGGTTCCTTCAATCAAAACCTATGTAAATTAAGGTATCTCATTCAGAAATCTATTATCAAGAGTGTTTTCACATTTTCATGAAAAGTTTTACTCTAAGCTGAAAGTTTAGAATACAAGTTCTAGGGACATGGTGAGAAATGACTAATTTCCCCATGGATAACACCAGCTGAAAAAAGATCTTTACACTAAGAACACTGCTTCTAATGCTTATAATGAAGCATCTAGAAGATGTAATTTGAAAGATTCTGGCATATAAAGATAGTATGAAATAGAAAAACAAAGTACCAATCCTAAAATAAAAATGAAGATTTCTCTACTATTATTACTTTACTCACATGCTGCTTATTTTTTAGTCATATGAGAATTAAACATAGGATGGAGGGAAAACATTATCTTTAAACTAGTAATTTATAAAGAGTATTCTTGAATTTCATTAAAATATATTTGTTGAGTATTCTTTAAGTATTTTGATAAACATTATGCTGTATAAATCTCATGTAAATTGGGCTTCCCAGACTTGAAGAATAGAAACATAGTTTGGTTTTTTAAAATAACAGTTCATGCTGTCTGTTCTTTCTGTTCTTATTTATAAGGGTTTTTCATATTTAATAATGTCTTGGCACATTTTGAAAACTATGTATATTCAACTCTTAAGACTGTAACATTCATCTTCTCCATGAAACTTCTTCAGTATGAGGGCTTCCTGCAGACCTCCTGGAACATCTATTGGCTAACACTTTGGTATTTGATATTATTTTCTCTTATATTGTGGTTTATGACTATTATTTTTTAATCATATTAGGTGGTGGAGGTCCCAGTGTAATGTACATTATAGATTGTAATCATGATTTCTTTTATTTTTTTTCTTATGTGGAATTCTCATCTTTGTAATATTGTAAAATAGAATGCTAAGACAAGAACTATCAAGTTTCTGTGTCTCTCATAGAACATCTGGGTATACCCACCATAAAGAAAGCTCTCAGGAGATAATAAGTAAACTGAAGTAAATTGTTTTGTGCATCAGAGGAGGCCTGACCCCCCAAAATCATACAAAGTTACAGTACATGTGACTTTTATAATGTATGTGACTTTCATTTTATATATATATGTATAATGATATATGTATGTATACATATATACAAATATATGTAATTAGTTCTTTGAGGAAGTAGAACACTAAATATTCTGGCTAATTTTATGTTAACCATATTCCTTTTAGATATAGAAGGAAACATTGCATTATCCCATTTAATGGATGTGCAAGTGGTAATCAGACAAAGAGAGATCCATTTGTTTGCTGGCAGTAATACAAATTAGTCATGGCCTACAAACTAGTCTCCAATATTCCTCAAACTCAATTCAGTATCTTATCCTTGTGACCACATTGCTTCTTTTCAGATGTGAAATTTTTTACATATTTAAACTGTAAGCAAACAAAAAAAATGACAAGCAGGATAAGAAAATGAATTTCAACAAATTAACTGAATGATCTGAGTACTGGTTATTTTTTCTAAGTTCTTACCATCACTGTGAAAGCATGCACAGAAGAGCTGCTAAATGTTGGGTCATCTGGTCTCTCTTGGTAGACTACACGGTACTGGGAGATAATGCCATTGGGAAATTCTGGTTCTGTCCAATTCAGCAGAACAGAATGAGCACTTGTGGCTTGAACCCAAGGAGCTGGCAGAGATTGTGGTGGGGCCTCCAGGGTCCTTGCAGATGCCCATGGACTGTCCACTGAGCCCTTGGAGTTATGGGCTCTGACCCGGTACTCATAGAGTGTGAAAGGCCTCAGAACCTCCGCATCATCTGTAAATTCGAGGGCTCCTGCCGACCAGACAAACAAAAGAGACTCCTCTTCCAAGCCAGCAGGACGTCTAAAAAGAAAGCAAGCAAGCAACCAGTGATAGATGCATACTTCAAAACAAGGTTTATAGAGGGAGTAAGAAATTACCTTTTGGAAGAATTTATTAACTCAACTTTTCAATTGCTTCTTCCTCGTGTCATGATGAAGAAAGACCAGATACCTGACTCAGTATCACTTTCTTAATATGTGGTGCATATGTGTGTGTGTGTGTGTGTGTGTGTGTGTGTGCGCGTGTATCTTTATACATATTTGATTCATTAAAAAGTACATATATTTAATAGAAAATGTGGTAAATACAAAAAAAGTAAAACATTATCCATAACCATATTTTGTTATATTTTCTTTTAGACTTTTTTCCTTAAAAAATCATACACAAGGAAACATACATAGTATTTTAAAATTTTAAAAATACAGAAGCATATGTTAAGCATTATTGACCTATTTTCTATGTATTTTTTATTTGTGTGTGTGGGCATGTGTGGTGCATACATGCAGTCATGCAGCTATGTTGGGGTTTTAGTATTTGCACATCTGGAACCATATGATAAACAGTTATTAGAGGCACATTGGGAATCCTCACACTTTCGTGGTAGTTAGTCTGCAGTAAGGGTCCCAATTCATTTAAGTCTTTCTGTATCCATGCCTTTTGCACTTTGAGTTTGGCCATAAGATTTTCTTGGGCTCACAGGGCAGCAGCAAATATGACTGCAGCGACTGGAAAGGTATTTGAACACTGAGGCTGCCCCTTCTTGCTACTGTTGGCCATGAGATCACTGTGTGAAAAAACCCAAGTTAGCCCGCCAGAAGATGAGGAAACACCAAGAGAAACCCACAGCTTTTACTCTTTTCCTTGGCACATGCAATTTTGCATTTGTTTCTAGGGTAGTTGAAAAAGTGTTTTGAACTCACATCCCACATGTCACTTAATTTCTCTCCCTTTGAATCTTCTCTTCTTTAATTAAACCATAACCTTTCAAAGTAAGGCCACTATTTCTTATATATTTCTTAGGTATTTATTGTTATTATATATCAATAAACCTTATTAAGCACTTACATACAAGATCTCATCTCAGCGATACATAGATGAACATTATCAGAAAGTGGTGATAGCTAAGTAAAGGAGATAAAGCTGCATGCAAATCAATGAAAACACCATGATAAGTAATATAATAGGAATTAAATTTAGACAAATTTAAAGGGAAAAAGGCAATTTTTTAGATGTCTCCTTGAAAACCTAATAAAATTCAGATTATGCTAAAATATTCTTTCAACATCCAGAGAATAAGATTGTTTAGTTTTATCTTTGGATTTTGTTCATATCCAAAGTAGTCCATGCATATTCTTTAGGTACTGAATATATAAAGCATTAAACATCTAAGTAATAGAAATGGAATTGTCCATTTTTTCGGATGGCCCTAAATATCTGGTGTTTCATTTAAAAGACTTTTTTGTTCATCCAGATATAAAATCATGATGCAGTCCGACAGAAGTTCCTGCAGAATTCTCCTCTGTGTATCTCTGTAATCTCAGCATCTGATCCCAGTAAGTGTTCAATAAATTTTTTTTTTCAAATGAATGGGTAAAAGGCATATAATTTCATGACTTTACCACATCTTTACCTCATCTTTATCAATTTTTATGTCCTATTAGAGTAGAAATCTAAGTTGAGGAAGGATATAACCAAGAGATGGACCCTCTTATTTCAGTTTACTTTTAATTGAGTTTATTTTCCAGGCTGTTAGGAGTATTTAATTAACATGCTCTTCAGATGCTGGAAAATGCACATGCTGCCATATCAGATTAACCAGTTCCATCAAAACTTAAAGGGTGATTAAGATGAAGTAAATGACAGTAACTTTCACAAAAAGGCAGGATATGTACAAGGTCTGGCTTTGGGAATTTGATGATTCTCAAGTTGATAAATCACTATGACCTAAGTATGAGCAATGACAAGCCTCCTGCTGGAAACCATGGAGGCTTCAAGGGTCCCACTCAGTGACCTGCAATTACAGTTCGGCAAACCCCCTCATTATTACCAGCTACCACGTGTGGACCAGATTCTGCACTCCATGTAGTTTTGCAGAGTTTGGCCTTTGTACTTGCTGCAGATCTCAGGTACCAGGTGTGTCATTGGGAGGGATCCATTCTAATGAGAACCCCAGGGCTCATAGCCAAGGACTCCTCTCTGTGATTTTAAAAAATGTGTTTTCCAGGAATATAATAGAGCAAACAAACCTATAAAGATCTACGGGAAATATCATTTTCTATTTTCTCTTACTTTAGCCTTACTATGACAATTCAATTAATTTTCATTAAACTCTCCTGAATTCCCAAATTGAGATGTAACCATGGTTTTGATGCAGCTGACATTCTTAAAAATTTTGCTTGAAAGAATGAATTTTTAAAATCTCTAGTATTTCAGAGATTACGTATAAAGTTAGCCTCAAGTTTATCTCTCAAAACAATAAAAGGATGCAGCATTCTCAAGTATTTGTCATTATTAAATGCTTAATAAATTAATGTCATGGAGGGGAAATGTCCCCTCTATGGGCTAGGAAACACAATCTATGTCTGAACAAACCTCGAGTGGAAGCAGTTGAATAGACCAAAATTCTTCTTTTTTTAAAAAATATTTTTGTTAGTTGTTGATGAACTTTCATTCATTTATTACTATGTGGTACTGAGAGTCAAACCCAGTGCTTCACACATGGTAGGCAAGCACTCTACCACTGAGCCACAATCCCAGCCACAATCCCAGCCACGATTATGCTTAATATACCTAAGATTTAGGCTTCAATTATTTATTTAGCTGGAAGTATTTTCTCCTAAATATTCTGTGTTTAGAGAAATCACATTTTCAGAACTCTCCGAATAGTCAAATGGTTCTTCTTTGCTTATGCTGATTTGGGAGATACTTCAGTAAAGTATTATTCCAACTGAAGTTAATTTAATATTGCCTAACACTAAGAGGAAAATAAGAATAAGCATGCAAACTAGGAGCTATATGTTTCAGAAGACATTAATACTTATGTCATTTCCATAGAGGAGTTTGGTACCGCCTCTATTCCCTCAGCAACATCACTGCTTATAGCAGTGAAATAGCAATGAAAACATAATCCTAGAACCCAAAGCAATTCCAATAACAATTTTAAGATTGTGAAATTGCTATCCTCACCCCATGAAGAATTTTAAACATAGCCTCAATTTAAATAAAAAGGCATAAATACCTGTAGAAAGAGGAGACAAGTAACAGGTCTTGGCTCTGTAATTTAGTTTGATGATCTTTGACAAACTAGCCTGTGTTCTCTAGTTTCCATTTTATTTTGTAAACTGGAATTAATAGCCTTATAGTACATAACTAACCTCCCAGAATTCTTGTAAAAATCAAATCAGACCCAGTAATGCACATGCAAATCATTGGGTAAAATGTAGTGTATGATACAAATGAAGTTGTAGTGATGATGTTCAAAGTTGTGCTCAGGAAGACTTCTGGCAATTATGGAAAATGACTCTGAACAGGCTGATCACCCCAACAGTTCACATGAGAATACATGCAGATCCTGAACTAGATTGCCAGTAGAAGAAATGGAAACATGATTACTTCACAAAATGCTTTGTGAAGGTATACTTGCCAAGCTTTGTGTTGTGAGTGGATGTTCTGGTATTAGGGGGAAGACACATCAAATTCCCAAAACTTTTAAGACGGTCTTTTTTGAAATCTTTAGAGATTTTCCAGGCCACTGGTCTATGCTTATCCTTCAGGATTACCTCCTAAAATTTGTATTCTTATTTTATATTCTGGACATAATCAAGTGCTGTTTATAGTTCCCTAGTATTTCATGATATTTCATACTTCCATGGCTTTGGCAGCTGATAATTCTTTTTGCAATGCTTCTTCGCATTTTCTTTCCAATTCTTCTCCTTTCTGTAGTTTACTTTTAAAAAATTTACTTTTAAAAAATTCACTACCATACTACTTTTTCCAAAAATATTTTTCCTTTGCTTTTTCCTTAAACCTAACCTTCCATGTTAGTTTTCGTGATTTTGAAGCTGGGACCCTGAGGTCTCATTTTGACTTTGCCAGCTGGCTGTATGTTGGGCTCTGTCAACAGGAGTATGAGAGAGTGATCAGGAAGCTGAAAGGGAAAAGAAACTTGCTCCTTCCTATGTGCTTTGTTTGGCAAGTGTTAATGTGAACATCTCCCCAGCAAGGATTCTTCACCTTGCAAATAGTGGTTTCTTCCCCAAGAGGAGAAGATATTTCCAGTATGCATTTTTTTCCTATGCTTGGAAAGCCAGCTCTATTTTATGCTTCCCCACCAGATATCTGCACCAACAGTAGGGCCTTCCTCTCCTCTTCAGATGTCTGGCTCCCGGCCTCCCTCCTCTGAATTCCTAAATTTTAATAATTCTAACCACTTCTCTTTGCTCCCTCAGTCCTAAAGGTGGCAGCTGTTTCTTGCAGCTGCCTCCATCATACCTTAGAGTTCTCCTTTTAAATGGTTTTTGCCTAGTTAATAAATATATAGCTAGTTAATAATTACTTACATTAAATTCTTTCTGATAATCTAACTGGTGTGGCCTCTCTTTCCTGATTATACCTTGATTCTTACAGAAAGAGATGGTAAGGTTCATGGAAAGAAGGAAATAGAAACATTATAAGGAGGTTGATGATAGACTTTTCTCTGGATTCACTGTAAGTTAATACTTTACCTTTACTATGCCATGTAATATAACAATTGTTAAAATTAATTACACCCAGGTGCAGTGGCATATACCTATAATCCCAGCAACTTGGGAGGCTCAGGCTTGAGGATTGTAAGTTTGAGGCCAGTCTGGGCAAATTAATGAGACTGTATCAAGTTTTTTTTTTTTTTTTTTTAAAAAGGACTAGGGACTCAGTTTAGTAGTAGAGCACCCCTGGGTTCCATCCCCAGTATACTGGAAAAAAAGTTAATTACAAGATACAGAAGAAAAATAGAAGTATCTCTCCTAAACTGTTATTTGGAGACAAGCACTATTAACATTATTTTGGTGTTTAACTTTTCATATATTTTTCATACACATATAACTGTGAATAAAATTATATGTGTAAAGAAAAACAGACTCATACTAGGCATACTATTGTGCAATATAGTTCTTTTATTACCAAGAACCTTTTCCTTTGATATATATGAGGTGTCCAACCAAAACTCCTGTGCTAATGCAAAAATATTAGAGGTGAAATTATTAGATTATGAGAGTTATAGCCTAGTAATTCCATCCCAGTTTGAATAGACTGGGTGGTAACGGTAGTCAGGTAAGATGTGCCTGGAGGAGGTGGATCACTGGGATTATGCCTCTGGCATAATCTGCTGTGGCCCTTTCCCTTTTCTCTTTCTCCTTTCTAACCACTATGAGGTAAGCAGATTTTCTCCATTGCTGCCCTTCTACTTTGGTATTCTGCCTCACCTTGGGCCCAAAGCAATGGAGTCAGCCAACCATAGACTGAACCTTTGAAACCATGAGCCCAAAATAAATTTTTCTCCCTCTAAGATGTTCTTGTCAGATATTTTGTTCACGATGATGAAAAGTTGACTAACAGAAATTGATACTGAGAAGTGGTTTTGTTTCTATGACTAACATGAACATGTGATTCAGAAGCCTTTGGAACTGGTTTGTAGGAGTTTGGAAAACTTGGGAGATGAAGGATGAAGAAGCCTTAGAATGTTGTTAGCAGAGCTCAATGGGCAATTCTAGTGGGAGCACAGAGGACCAGAATGTCAATAGGAATGTGGAAAGTGAAGACTGTGCTCATGAGGTTTCAGAGAGGAATAGGGGCTGTACTGGGAATTGAAGTAAAGGTCATTTGTGTTACATTCTGGCAAAGAATTTGTCTACATTTCCCCCATTCCCTGAGATATTGTGTGAGGTCAAATTTAAAGGTGATGGATTAATTAATCTGGCAGAGGAAATTTCAAGGCAGCATAGCATTCAGCCAGTGGCATGGATATTACTATCAACAGGATTTCTGTGAGAATCAGGAGTAAAAAGCAGAGCAGAAGGATTTTAAAACTTGTAGTTTGGTCAGAAAAGTGTGTATAAAATTAGGGTTAAGGAAAATGTGGTTGTTGAAGAGATTATAGCCACTAAAGATATGCTAAGTACTACAGAGATAATAGGAATGATGCCTTGAGGGCATCTCAAAAATTGGCAAAACCATGCTCATTGCATGTTCAAGGATGTAAAAGTAAAAATTCCTTTGAAAAGAAACTGGGGCCCCCTATTCACATTTGGGACCTAGGAAACTGTTTCACCAGGCTGTTATCCTGACACTCAGAAACCACTATAGCTGTGATTCCAGAGGGCCCAGCTATTGCTGGAACTGGTAACAGACCTTGGCATCATCCACATGGCCTCATTCTATAGAAATGCAAGATGCTGGAGTTAAGGGCTCTGGGAGGCTTCTGCCAAGATTTCAATGGAAGGCATGAGAGGTCAGGAGGTTTTGCAGGTCAGAATCCCTGTGGGCTGCTCTTTAAATGTCAAAGCATTAACCTATGAAGGTGAAGCCGAAGTTGGAATGGAGACCCCAGGAATTAAATAGGACGATTCAGTAACATGAATTGTCTGTCAAGAAGAGCTGCTGGTTGCAGAATCAGCAAGGCTAAGAGAGAGGCCATGGGCATGGCAACTGACAAGGCTGAAGGGGTGTGGCTGCCCAAACCTTTTTGGAGAGACCATCTTGCCAGTGCCCCAGATGCTAGATTCAGAACTATAGGACTTGTTTGCTCAGCTGGGTTTCAGTCTTGTTTTGGTCACATCACTTCTTTTTATCCTCTATTCCTCTTTTTTAGGATGAAAGTGTTTACTCTGGGCCACTGTATATTGAATATATGTTACTTGCTTTGGATCATTACAGGGGCTCACAGTCAAGAATTTGCCTTGAGTTGATTTTGATCATTACAGAGGCTCACTGTCAAGAATTTGCCTTGTGTCTCAGAGGAGATTTTAAATGTAGATTTTTGGGCAATCCTAGAACTGTTAAGACTATGGAGACTTTTGGAGATGGATTAAATGTATTTTGCATTGTGAGATGGTTGAGCTTTTGGAAGCCAGGGTCATAATGTTATTATGGTTTAGATATAAGGTGTTCCACCAAAGCTCCTGTGTTAATGCAGGAATATTCAGAAGTGAAATAAGTACATTATGACAGCTGTAATCTAATCAGCCTATTCTAGTTTGAATGAACTAATGGGTAGTAACTACAGGCAGGTGGGCCATGGCTGGAGGAGATGGATCACTGAGGGCATGCTCTGGAAAGGTCCATCTTCATTATGACTCCTTTCACTTTCTGTGTCTGCAACCTGGCCTCTATGAGCTGAGCAGTGCTCTCCTATTATGCTCTTCTGCCTTGATGCTCTTCCTCCTCTCAAACACAGCAATGGAGTCAGTTGACCATGGACTGAACCTCTGAAACCATAACCCCCAAATAAACATTTTCCTCTGTTCTTCAGGTATATTGATCACAACAAAGAAAAATTCACTAGCACAAAATTTATCTTTCTAAAGCAAAGCTTTGGGCAACACATCTAGGATACTATTTTATTTTTATTATGCTTCACATTTAATATAGTACTTTTGCGTGTATTATTTCACTTAATTCTTACAAAAGTCTGAGAAACTAATTATCTCTGATGTTTATTGACCTAGCTTTATAAAAAAATGGAATATAAGGTAGCAAGTGTTTTGTCCAAGGTCACCTAACTAACAAGTGGGAGAAACCACATCCTTTGATCACAAATCCCATGCTCTTTCTGTATATCACATTGCTGCTTCATTTTTCCCCAAACCTTCAATGGCTCACACTGACTTAAGCTAGAAGCCTATATTCCTTAGCCTGGTATTTAAAGTCTTCCTAACTCTATCATTGAGTGAATGTAAATTTCCCCCATATACAGCACAGGCTCCAGCCAAACCTGACCATTACTTCAACCCTAGGCTATCACTGCTGCGGATTTTGCTTATTTTGTTGATTTTTTTTTTTCACCTGAAATGTCTTTATTGTCAGGCTTTGTTTGTTAAAATTCTATCTACCACAAACTAAACACAATGCAAAATTCTGAAATGAACCAGATGACACATGAGAATTTGATATGGTTGGCATATCAAATTAGTGATTTATGAAACAGAGGAGACAAATTAGTTTGTTTTTTTTTTTTTTTAAACAAACACCTGGAATTATATCATTCTGCTTGTTTTTCCAGTACTGGGGGTTGAACCCAGGGTCTCAAATATTCTAAGCAAGCACTCTTCTTACTGAGCTCTGCTACCAGCACCTCTCACCCTGATACTTTTTAAAAATTTATTTTGAGACAAGGTCTTGCTAGGTTGCCCAGGCTGCCCTTGAATTTGCTATTCTCCTGCCTCAGCCTCCTGAGTAGCTGGGATTATAAGTATGAGCCACCACTCCCAGCTTGATGTGTTACTTTTAATAAGATCATAAAAGTGAGATTTTCCTTAACACAAAAAGAGCATAGGCAAATTAACAACAAATATTCCAGTAGAAGAGAAAGGGTAGTATGATTCCTTTTATGTAAAGGAAAATGTAAATAGAAAACAGCAATGTTAATAGTGTTTATATTTGTTGATGGGAAATATATATGTTATGGGTAAATCATAAAGAGAAATAATAACCTTTGTAATCTTCTGTCCTCCTAAATCTTCTTTTTTCAACAAGCATATTTCTTTTGTAACTTAAATAGACACTAAACTTTAGTTGTGGAAGGTCTCATCCCAACAATGTGGACTTCATGAAATCTTCCATTAATATTCCAGAGTGAGCGAAATGCTGTCTCCTGCAAATTTTGGGGTAAATATTTATAGTTCTCACATTATATTGCACTTTTCAATTTGTTTATTTAGCTTTTCTTATATCTTCTACCATAGTGAAGATCATGTTAATGGGGTCAGGTCTCAGATTGGGTGTCTCTTTTAGTAGATCCATATATATATATATGTATATATATATATATATATACATATATATATATATATACATATATATATATATGTACGTATTTGTCTATCTCAATATCCCTTTTGATATTTTCCTATACAACTCAAATTGAATTACATCAAAATTCTTTTGTCTTTGAGTCAATACTCACCTTCTCTGAGTTAATTCAGTCTTCTTAATTATTCATTTAATAGTTATTTTCAGTTCATTGTTTCGAATATCCTTCCATATCATCATCCTTCAGAACAGTCCAAGATTTTACAATTTAAAATCTTCCAGAATACTCAGAAGGAAGGTTCATATGCTTTTTTCTATTTTTACAGTTATGTAGGGTGTTTGCATATATTTTTGTCTTTTAATGCACATTACTCAAATACTTTTGTTTATTTCAAGGAAAACTTGTGAAAATATAAACCCCAATGCAATTGCATTATGATTAAAAGGGAAACTCCAAGGGGGAGGAGATAATTTTATTTTGTGTTTTATAAAGCCCTAAGCTAATATCCTTGATGGATTTTGTAGACAGAAGTCTTGAGAATTTTACCATTTACCTGGTTAAACCATATAAGATAATGAAGCATCCTGAAGAATCATTTCTATACCAAATGAACTCAATGAGAGGAGGCAGCTGATGTCCAAGGTGGCCTGTCTGTATGTAGCCTGTCGATAAACAGGTTGCAAAACACTACATGAACGTTGTCCCTATTCTTTATCAAAGGTTTTGTAGAGAATCTTTTTTGTGACTTCAGGTAGCCACAAAGGAGCCTAAATTAACAGGTAGACTTAGCCAGTACCATTACCTTGTTTGTTCTAAAGAAGTTATTTTGTTTAGTTTTTTAAAGTCTTGAACATCTCTCTTAATTTGGGCAGGCGATTTTTAACAGGATGATGTGTAGAAGCAATATTTAAACAATAGAACTACAGAAGGGAAAATAATGAGAGGACAATGAGAAGCATTTTCAAATGAGATTGGCAAGTCTGTTCCCTGCGATTTAATGAAAATATCTGCATAGGCCAAATCCTGTCTCTGGTTTGAGTTAAATGCATTTCCTTTGGTGGTGATAGAAGAAAGAGGAGGCAAATGATGAAGCAGAAATTACATGCCATAACCTCCTCAGAAATACTGCAGGCTTGTGGCTCTAACTATACAAGGGGCCCTCTGTAGTCTCAGAATGAAAAAGAACTATGTGTCTACATTCTATTTCTGTCCTTACAAATTTCTGATTTTTTCTGTAGCTATCTAAGAAAAATTTGATATTGTTGTTGTCTAAGCACATTTAAACTTCAGCCGAAATAACTGCCTAGTGATTCATGCCTATGTAGGTGAATATAACGATTGTATCTGGAGCCCCAGTGCGCCATTTTCATTTCACTTTAAATAAAAAACAAAATGTATCTATGTCAGTCAGTGCCCTTCTGCTGTACTCAGAGGTATCAAACAGGCTACAATTATGATTGTGAAGTGATTGTGTCACATTGGAGGAAGGTTTATTGCTTTTGAGTCTGCTAGGCAGTAACACATTCTGTTTCATATTACTCTTTATATCATTGTTTGGCTGTGACTAGAATAATCAAATGCCATCAAATGCTGTCAAATTCAATTTACAGTATTTTTCATTGAAGCGGGCTTTCTGCATTATATTTCCTGTTTTCCTTCTCTGGAGCTGCCATGGAATGGTGACTGTAATCATGAGCTTTATTTACAAAACCAACAGAGTGAAGCCACGTCCTGGTCTCTAACAGATACTTTATTTCCCTTTATTCAGAATAGGAATTTGATGTGCTTTTCTCATACAATTAGCATTAAGTAGATGAAAGAAAACTATTTCAAGAGGATGGGCATTTGAGAGCCTGCACTGATGTGCTTAGCGTAAAATGTAAATTCACATTAGCCATTTTTACATGTTCGCGTGTACTTGAATCAGAAATATTATTCTTCAAATTACTGTTTGCTGAGAAGAAATTTGGTGTGCTCATTTTCGGTAATGTCATTTACATAACCAGAAATGCAATCGTACTTCTTTCTCCTTTCTCAGTTTTCCTGCAAACCCTTACCTAGTTCATCATGGAGGAGAGCTATGAACTAAAAGGGTTTCCACACCTGAAGTTGGAGGAGGAGACTGAAATAGTTTCACTATGTGTCCTGGGTGGAGGACCAAACAGGGAAGGCGGGCGTGGCTACTGGAGAGGATGACAAAAGGTACTGAAGTCGGCAAAAGGAGCCAGGGAGAAAGGGTCCCTCTTGCCTGCATAATGTGCACGCGTCGCTTTCAGCATGGTGTTGGCCCTGGTCTGACTGGAGATCCAAGCTCTCAGTAAACCTCCTTCCTTGTGGCACAATCGCTGGGAGGGTCTTTGCCCCCTGACTCTGTGTTTCACTTTCTCCTTCCCTCCTCCTCTCTTTCACACGCCTTCATCCCACTTTCTCCCCATTTCATTCTCTCTCCCCTTCATTCCTTATTCCTCTCTGTCCCTCTCCCTCCCCTTTCCCCAGCCTCCTTCTCTTCTTCTGTCTCTTCCTGATCTCTCCTTTGCTCTCTTCTCCATTCCTTTTTCTCCTCCTCCTCCTCCTCCACCTCCTCCTCCTCTTCTTCCTCCCCCTCCCTCCTTTCTTCCCCCTCCCCTCCTCCTCCCCCTCCATCTTCACTTTAGGCAGGATTCTCATCCCATTTCTGGTTCCTCCTCTGGAAACACTTAATTTTTTTAGACTCAGCTTTCAAACAGATCTCAAACAAAACTGTCATAGAGTAGCAGCTGTGGCTTTTCCCCTGGGATCACGTGTAAAGATTTCCAGCACCAGTGATAGTCTTCACCAAAAAAACCATGATACCCCTCCATTCCCTTATTGAAACCAAAATTGTAATTGACTCTACATACCTAGAATAGCACACATACCTAAATCACTAAAAATAATAGTCAATTTTTACCTGTGAATCAAGTAGTTGATGATGACTCCATTTGGTTTTTTAGGGAGCATCCATTTAACCTCTACACGAGATGACCCCAGCGCTTTGAGAACAGGGGAATCAAGATCCATTGGGGCTGCTTCAGAAGTTTTGACAAACATCCTCCTGCTAACTCCACAACCTCCTTGAAAAATAATTGAGGACTTTAGTAATTTGTCCAGTAAGGGAAAGAGTTACAAATGCATATAGTAAGGTAAGATATAAAAATATTTTCATCTGAACTTTTGTATACATACTTACGAATTTTAAATCAGTACTATAACTCTCTGTACAATTTGACATTTAAGTAGGGAATCACTTTTGGATCCATGAATTAGCCACATATTTATACATTCAAAGGCAATGAAGCATATGTTTGTCTGAAGTTTCTTAAGTTTATTGCAGTCTTTCTAGCCAGAAAGTGATAATGTGTTTGAATTTCACAAATGCATGTTTGACCTACATATATTGTATAATTTTTTTTTTGTACTGGGAATTGAACCCAGGGGCACTTTACTCCTAAGCTACATCCCTAGCCCTTTTTATTTTTTATTTTGAGACAGGGTCTCACTATGTTGCTTAGAGATAAGTTAACTTGCTAAGTTGCTGAGGCTGACTTTGAACTTGTGATCCTCCTGCCAGGGTAGGGTATATATATAAAATATATAGCTATACTTAATATAAAATGGAGATAAATCAAAGAATCAATGTGTAGCTCTCTTGATTCCCTGTTCTTTTTTCTTAAATCTCAGTGTACATTTAACCACTTATCCTTTTGGAGGGAAGATGGGAATGGGGCAGATGTTCCTTAAGAAAACACAGATGATGGTTTCACTGGCTGCAGGCTGAGCCATGAAACTCCAGGTAACAGTTTAGGTACGTGACTCAGGGTTTCAAAAAGCCCTATAAAATACTTAAGATTCATTAGGGTATAACTCAAATAACTTTTAAATAACCTCTTCCTCCCTCCTCCTGAATAAAATTTCAATAAAATGGAGGTGAATACATTTCCTATGAAATTTTTGTAATAACCCATTTTGTTTTATATTACCAGTGACTCCTTTGTGTGAGCTAGGTGTTTTTCTTTTAAAGGGCCTTATAAAACAAGACTTTACAAAACTACCATTTTAATATGTTTAAATATTCATGATTTAATGTGCAGAAATGCAAAATGCTGTCCTCCATGTCAGGTTCTGATTTTCTGGGTAAACAGTCCACTACAAATAAGCGATGAAATGTTAATCTTCGTATTTGAACTGAGAATTGGTTCCTTTTTAATGAAAAAAAATTTTATGAAATATCTTTGCATAACAGCCCAGGCCAGGTGTCTGAAAGACTCACCATGCTGACATGCTTGTATCCTTATCTCGTACTGTGTGAATGGCACCAAGTTCTCCAGAAGGGTGGACTGATGGTGACCAGTGGAGAAAGTCTGGGGTGTTTCACTTCCGTCGCTGAGTAAGACGTTGTACTCCACAGGAATTTGGGGAAGAAGGACCCCTTTCATACAGAGGGAAGGAGAGGGAGAGAGAGAAGCATATGTGTTCATTATACAGAAGGGTCAACGGCTGTTCTTTAAGAACAATGTATATTTAAAATGTTATAATTGAAAGGTGAGTGATTGCTTAATACAGCAATTAAAAGCTGCACAAAACTCAAGTTGGAAAGTATCAGAACATACATATCAGAAGTAAGCAATGTACATCACCTTTTATCACCTTTTTTTTTTTTTTTTTTTGTGGTGCTGGGGATTAAAATCAGGCATGCGAGGCAAGCACTCTTACCAACTGAGCTATATACCCAACCTGGCATCACCTATTTTTTTTTAGAAACTGTAATAGTCCTATTCAAGGATATAGTATATTGGTAAATAAAAACAAAGGCACATTTCACTTAAAAAATACAAGGCAATTAGGAATGGTGTCCTATAGTATTCCTAAGCTTACTTACTCTTAAAGTGTATTTTAAAAAAAACAACCAGTATTGCTTGTGACAATATCTTTTCTGAGGAGTGTTGTATAGGCATCCTGTCTGACATGGATCCTTGACATAATAGCCCATAAAATATCCAAATCACAGTCTAAGAATGCTTTAGCATTCTTAGTGTGTTAATTATTGGCTCAGGACAGTATACTCTGTCAGTGAGACTTATGTACCTTAAATAATATGAAATTTGGGCCCAGTAACTCTCATTTTCCACCAGTGCTTCCTAAAAACAAGAGGTCTTGTCATTTTAGCCTCTTTAGAATCTATTCATCTAATTATGTGCCTTGCCAGTTGTATTTGGTTATGAACAATATGTACACTTTTTCAAAGAGGGAATAGGAGCTTTGATCACAGACTATCATGGAAGCTCCTACTACATTATCTCATTGATCTGAGAGTTTTCAATATTTATGGCTTTAGCTACTTACCTTATACTTAACAATTTTGTCTTTACTATAGAAGCAAAGGAAGGGACAGGCAACAACACTAAGGAAACAGCACAGGACTCTGAGACCCAAGAGGAATGCAGTTTAAAGAATGAAATGTGTTATGACATGTGCAGGTAAATGGATGGAGTTGGAGAGTATCATGTTAAGTGAGATAAGCCAATCCCAAAAAACCAAAGGCAGAATGATTTCTCTGATAAGTAGTTGATGGCATGTAACTGGGGGCGGGGGGAGGTAGGAGAAGAATGGAGGAAGGATGGATCATATAGAGGAAAGTAAAGGGAGGGGGGTGGGGAAAGAAAGATAATAGAATGTGACAAACATCATTATACTATGTATATGTACGAATATGCAAATGGTGTGATTCTACTTTGTACACAATCAGAAAAATAATAGTTGTACTCCATTTGTGTATATTGAACCTAAATAAATAAATAAATAAATAAATAAATAAATAAATAATGAAATGTGGTTTTTCTTTTTGTAGATGTAGTTCCAATGTTCGAGGAGTGGAAGAGCTAACACAGACCAAAGATGCTCAGGATCTTGTGTAGGATGGATGTAAATTAAGAAGTCTCTGAAGAATATTTTGATGGTTGTCAGGAATGGTGAACTCTGTTCTGTGGAAAGGTGGTAGTTTGTGCTGAATTTGGCAACTTAGATTGAGAAATTTTATTTTCAACCTAGAACATCCTACTTCAACTCCCTGTTGCATGTCCTAATTGCTTCATCTATCAATCTGTCATTGATTACTGAATTCTTTTCTTAGAACTGATTAGATGGAAAAAAAAAAAAAAAGATGGACCATTTGGAATCACCACAAATGGTACAAGGTGGATATGTAAAGTTCAGAAGACCAAGCTTCCTAACACACTCTGTGGGTAGTTGTGGATGAACGTCAAAATATATTCAGAAAAATAGTACCTATTTTTGGAATATCACTTTGGTGAAGTTTGGGAAATGCATGGTTTTCTTATCTGAGCCAAGGAAATCCCACAGGATCCCAATTTTTATTGTCCACAAAAACTGGCTATGTATTTCTTCCCCAAACATCTGAGACTTGAAAATGATGTGTATGTGAGTAGTTAGGACATTTGTGAGATCCTTGTAGAGGTAAAATCCCTGATGTCACCTCAGAGTGAACCAGTTGACTGCAGAAAAGGTTCATGGTGATGTCCCAGTGCACTGAAAAGTACTGCTTATGATGTAGTCCAAGTGCAGCATGGTTTTAGTCACTGGCTATTGCTTTTGAAATGAATTCACTGTGCATAATCTGCCCTAGACACAGGATGAAAAGTTGGTTCAGCTCATGACATTTTTGCTCAGAATTCCATATTATTTTTTGCCCATAAAGGAGAAAAAAAAGATGTCATGATAAAGATTAAATGCCTTAACATCTTAAATTCATTTTTCTCTTTATTGGTATAGTGAGTACACATAATGGGCTTATTTAGAAGGTATTCTTTAAGGCTTAATTCTCCACTGTAAGACAAAATGGGGAATGTTTTTACAGCTCCCAACAAGGCTGCTATAATTAAAACGAAGTTTGAGAGTTGGATGAAGAGAATTGATTATACAGACCATTTGAGACTCTCAGTTCATTAATGGGTGAGGAAAACCTAAGTACTGAGTTAGAGATAAAATAAAGAGCAATATAATCAGGCTTTTCCCCCACTTCCTCTAAAAATGTTCTTCAGAGAGTACTGCTTTGAGGTAGTAAAAAAGATTGAAGAATTAATCAGGGACCCTCTCAGTTTGCAATTTGACCTTTCAGCAAGAAGATGTGTTTATGGAAATTTGTGTCTGGAGTATTCTGGAATGTCACAGCATTCCCACCTCACATTTTGGGCACTTGTCCTTATTGTAAACCTGATATGGACTATATAGAGCTGTGGGAAAAGAGGTTGCTGTTTGTATCTGAATGTTTATAACGAAATGAAGAGAGGAAGAACCACTTGGATATCACACCCATTATGGAGAATAGCGTTCTTCAGAGCTTCCAGCTGTCCTGGAATGTAAGAGCACATTGCTTTCTAGTCACCACAAGAGTAGTACAAAACATATCCCCAAATGATAAATGGTATAATATGTTGGTTTTTTGAATATAGGCAAACACAATGGAATACAGTGCCAAATTTGCAAGATAAAAATGGAGACATTAAAGAAATTGCAAGTTTATGGTGACTACTTTAGATCAAAGCTCCCAGGATTACATGGTCATTCTGTCTTTGTTTCTCGGGTAGATCTTATGGAAAAGTATGTCAAATACACATTTATGAGAAATATGCCATCAACCTGTTGAACTAGACAATCCAGACAGAAGTTGGACAGATCAAATTTCCCTTATTTTCTGACTTATCACTGGTATTCTAAGTAACCTCTAGGAATGCCAGTTTTTTTCTTCTGTAAAATGATGATACTTTTAGCCACTTCATAGAGAGTTGTGAGGATTAAATTAAAAATAAATGTAAAGAATTTGAAAACATTCCAATAACAGAGAAGGTACTAAATAAATGATAGACATCTCTACAAAACAAAATGAAGTGGAACAAAATGAAATAAAAAACAAAAACCAACTGACACTGTTTTCATGTGCCCTCAAACACCTCTGAACCCTTTTAAATAAAGTAGATATTCCAACTACAAGTAAGCAATACATTCAGTGTATCGTCTTTATAACAATATTTTGCTTTTGGTTTTATTTTTCAAAAGCATACTTGGATATGAGCAAGTTGCATTCCTATGAAATAACCTGTTCTTCATTCTCAGTAGTACTTGAGAGTGGGCTTTCCTCCAATCCATCTGAGGTTCCTTTACTATGTTTTCAGTGTGTATCTACTGGTCTGCTTCCAGGACTTGCATCCTTCAAGAGGAAATGTCTCCTTTCTAAAGGACAGGAGGGTCAGGGAACAAAACTGTACTTCCACCAGGTTTCAGATGGAGACACGATCTCAATTCAGGTTGAAGCGTGGGTAGCCACAGCAAGAACCTGGGATGTATATTTTTCACACCATGATTAATCAGCAATAAATGTCCTATACATATACCGATGAAGTGTGGATCCAGAAAGTGCTCCTTCAAGCCGTGAACATGGCAAATACTGACATGCATTTAGGAAAGCCGTCCCCCCTCCACTGTCATCATTTACAGGGCGGTGACAGGAAAGTCTCTAGCGCTCCTGTAAACCCTATACCATCTGCAGTGAGTCTGAAACGACTGGGCCCCCTGGTATTCTGATGACTAAATGAAATGAAATGGGCATATTTGTTAGAGTCAGCTGGGAAGCCACACGACTTGGTTAGTTCCTGAGTTCATAAATTTATGTCAGAGCAAGAGGAGCCTTGGAAGCTCAAGTGAACCAATTTACCCTAAGTGCAAATGGCAGTTTTGTTATTTGGTGTCAAAGTTACCAGTCGCACAATGACAAGCTGCCATAACACATTTTCTTGTTCGCTAAAGAACAAGGATTTCGTCGGTTAATATTCCTTGCAATGCTCCTTTTCATAATTTACAACAACTAGATGCTGATAGGTTATTTAACATTTATGAAGTTAAGATGTAATCAGAAAAACCCTGATTATCTTTACAAATAAAAAAGTTAAATTATTCAACTTTTTTTTCTTTCTCCGTGGCTTCATTTCACAGCAGGTGCAGACTTTACAATGGGACAAGTCAATCAAATAATCCTTTTTTAAATCTTTTTTTTTTTTTTCTTTGAGAGCTGGAGCAGGAACAATTCTAAGAGGAAAACTATTAATTCTGTTTGATAGTTGCATTTGCTTCAAAACACTGCTCGCACTTAAAACATAGTGCTTTTAGCAACCTGGCCTAAATTCTCCTCCGTAGAGGGAGGGTATCTCGAGGATGCCCTGTGTGGAAGGGAAAAGCCGCGCTCTTGAACACATCCATACCAATTGCATGGAAATTTGACATATGCATATAATAGTTATCGTATTCAACCCTTTCTACCTTACTAAATGGTAGGTTTCCTGTTAGGAGGGACAACATCTTATTTCTCTTTGCAATTCTGTGTGTCCAGTATCATGCCATGAGTAGGGCTTAGTAAATATATTCTTGTTGAAAAACAGGAATCAATCTAGGAGGAGATGAAATACATCCCATGAAGTTTTGAACTACAAATAAATTAACCTCCTGGGTTACTGAATGGACTGTCCATGAGTTATACTGTCTTCATTCACATTTTCTATATCTAGAGCAAAATTATTTAACTTTTTAAACTGAATCATAGAAGAACTCATAAAAATCCATTTGCTTTCTGAATTGTTTAGGTAGAAAATTAATAAGAAAATATGGTCCATGTGGATGATATTTTATACCTATTGGATGAATAACCTGGAGAAAATAGCGTAGAATATCTAATTTGACTTTTTTCATTAGTAAAATGAGGAAAACAATTGGGCATACTACATTGTTATGAGCATTAAGTGAGATAAGTTGTTTATCTCTTAGGAAAGTACCAAGCATATATAAAAATTCAATAATGTTAGATACACTTGTTAACATGTAAAAGAAATCCAAATCATTAAAATGAGCTTCATATTTTCTTCTGAAACTCACTAATCCTTGTCATTTGGCTATTGCATTTACAAGAAGAGTAAGACAATTGTTAATGTTGATCACCCCAGTTAATGCAATATGAAATTTTTAGAAAGCTTATTGCCAATTTTGAGTTTAAATAGAAAGTGCATGATCTAGTACACTGCAGCCAATGAGCTAACTGAACTCTAAAGATGTCTAATGTCTTCAGATGGGCCATATTGTGGCTAGCTAACCTTTAATCAAACTTGATTAATAAAAATCATTTATATCCCCAAGCAATATTAATTAAAATGATTTCTCAGCAGAAGCATTGTTGCCAATTCTTTTCTCTAATGGACTAAAAGATAAATGTGAGAAGAAAAGCACCAGTATTTCGATTTTAAGCATTAAATCTAAATAATTCACCATCCTTGGTGAGAAAAAGTACATGTTGAACGCAGTGACACTGTTAATTAGAACATGATTAAGGGCTGGGATAGTTCAAAATATAGTCATCATCTTGATAAATTAGAATGGCTCATTATTATCTTCAGAGTTTAAATAATTTTGAATGTTTGGATTCTTAAGCAGCAGGGATATCTATCTCCATCCTTTTTCTGAGTAAACCATTTATGTTTCATGAAGTCTTTTCTTCTTAATTTTCTTTAATTTTTCACCCATTAAGGTGACATATATCCTTTGCTCTCTTTAATATGAATATGTAAGTTCTGATCCAAGGTTTTGAACTGGTAAAAAACAAAAAACAAAAAACAAATGGTGAGGGGGAATGTTTGGAGTACATTAATCTGGCTTATATGTTGTTTGTAGGTTCAAACAATAATGGCCAGCAGTTATTAAGAACTGCTTTACCATGCCATCTCACTTCATGTAACAACAAAGCAAGTTGGGCATTGATTATTCTATTTTATAGATAGGAAATCTTAATTTGTTGCCTAAGGCTATAGGAAAACTAAACAATGGGACTCATTCCTCATAGAAACCAATGTTTCTTTTATCAGATGGTAGAAAAAACTATGCATCCATAAGACAACATATGGTTTTTTGGAAAATATATGTATGTTCCCTATTTGTCTTTAAAGAAGGTGTGTGTGTGTGTGTGTGTATGTGTGTGTGTGGGTATGAGTGAATGTGGAGGGAGAGATAGGCTCTATACTAAATCAAGTATATGATCATTTTTTTTTCTGTTAACCATGTGATATGATCATTTTTAAGCAGCAGATCATTTCCAATTTATTTGTATTTGTCTGCATTGCAAATTGTGAAAACATGTTACATCATTTTGTCCCTCCACGAATTTAGCAGATATTTTGTAAGGATATGTCATTTGTCTATCATCTGATTTGGAAGTGCAACTAATACACAATAGTAGAATTTTAGTTGATTTTTAGAGGTTGTTTTGTTAATATCAGTACTGACATCAAGATAATAATGAGACAAAGTGGAGCATGATTCACCTGAGAGGTAAAAGAATAGTTAGCAAGGCTTTAAAATAGTCTTTGAATTATCTCTTTATAGACATTTGAGAGATGACTCTTCCCTCCTCCCACTAACTACAATCTTCTGCACCTGGAGTCTGGTTTTGCTAAGGAAGGGTTCTTCCTTCTGGACTTGTTGGGTAGGTAGAATTTATGCAGGAGGTAACTGTGGCCAGGTGGATGTTTTCCCTCCAGGGTTCACCATCTTCCACAATCAATTCTTGTGTTGACATGCCCAGTAAAACATTATTCTCCCAGAATCACTTGGTTTTTCCACTAACACCCAGCTCAGTTTCTTGATCCTCTAGACTTCTATTTCAAGAAGCAGAGTTGATGCATCATACATCTGAGAGATTTTGAGTCATAAACTTTTCATTTGAAAAGTTTGATTTGGATTTAAGTGTTAGAACAAAGATAGGAAGAAATTACTCCAAAAGGGTAGTAGTAGAGAGTGGACCTGGATTTGAATCCTGACTCTGCTATGTGACTTGAACATATAATATTATTTCTTTGGAGATTTAAATTTTTTAATATGGAGATAATATTACCTGTTCCTTGGGGTTTGCATAAGCATTAACTGAGGTGAGGCAGGGGAAGGCTTATTAAAGTGTTTGACACATATTAGGAATTTAACAAATGCAAATATAACAAGTAATATAAATGCATGTATATGATATTGGCTATCAGTATCACCATTACTCTTACCCTGGGTATTCTCACATACTCCCTAGAACTTACCCCTTCGATCAGTAGGATTTATGAAAGTGTTTATTGATAGCGCTGGAACCATTCGGTTTATCAATAGCACTGCAACCATAATTTGAAAGCTGAATTACAGTTAATTACCTAGGTAATTTTTTGGTTGTAAAGTAACCACATAGAACTTTTTCTTCCAGCAAATTACCTAAAGGTTACTCTCCTCATATTGACCACAAAACAAAATGCATGTGAAAAAAAATCAATAAATGTAAGTATTATTTTGACTTTGAACATTTAAGAGAAACTTGTTTGATTTATATTTTTAGAGAATTATTAAAATTGACCACTATTTTGTTTTGTGTGATTCACAGTTATTAAAAGTAAAACTGAATTAAACAACTACACTAAAACAAGTAGTCAACTAAACTATTAACCTTAAAGTCCCATGCAGAACTTTTTAAGAAGTCTAAATTTCTTGACTCTATCCCTAAAGATTCTTATTCAGTATGCTTGTGGTAGAGACTCTGCTTTTGCACAAGCTTTCTAGATGATTCTAAATTTTGTTTAGGTTTGAGAACCATAGAAATGGGATGTTTGGCTAACTATCCAACTCTGCTTATGATATAATCATTTTGAAATGCCAGGAAATATGATAAAAATCTAGAAAACTTCTGGTTTTGAGTATATAAACAACCTCCTCTTATAACAAGTTTGTTTTCTTTCTGTTGAAAATATATATTTGTGACTATTCAGCAACAGAAAAAATGTTTTTGTTATCCAAATCAAAACACAGCATGAGGTACTTTCCAATAAAATCAACTGTAGATTATACACAAGTCAAAATCATTTGACTGTTTACTGAGTTTGAAATCCTTCTAGGTACCAGGAAAAAGTTTCATTTCAGATTTTAATCTTTCCATATGTTACAGGGTTTCTGTAATGGATTTTGTGCATCTGAAACTAAAAGATTGACAGGTCTGGATATTATAAATTTATTAACCATTGGTTAAATGGTCAGAGTTAGCAGGTAAGCTTTTTCACATTTTCTTTTAGTCTGGACTGGAATGAAAAAATTTTTATAAACCTTGTGGTAGGCAAGAGTTAAGGTTATAACATACAAACAAAAGGTATGTTTTATTCCACAATGATATTTTTCTCAATGATGATGTCATATATTCAACATAAAAATGTGATGTTGAATCAAAGAAAGAAAATGACATAATGTTGGGAAATTTGAAAGAAGTCTTGAAAATTGCAAACCCCATGATGTTATCATTTTGAAAATAAGAGCTTCCAGATACAGTAAATGCTGGAGCAAGTGCATTTAAAAAATGAGTAAAAGCAAAAATTAATTTTTCAAAAGTAATCATGTCTATCCATGGGATAGTATACAGAACCAGGTAAATTAGGTCATTTGATACTTACAACAGTCCTACTTAGAGATGCATTTGTTATCTCAGAAAAAAAAAAGAGAGAAATAAATTGAGTGTTTAAGGTCTGATTACAGGTAGCACTGCTAGGGTATGACTCCTGGTTTTCCTATTCTTTTTACTTTGGCAGTCTGTCTTAAAGTAAGATATCTTCAAATCCATGCCAAGTCTGAAGTCGTCTGATTAGCAAAGGCAATCTGTATGTTTCATAATGTAAAAGTAATAGATAATCTGATAAACTACAGGACTTCCGAACAAATAGCTAGAAAACCATCAACTTTGTTTATCATCATGGACTCTCCCTTATTGTTCTTTGAGAATTGGGATTATGGAAAACCCTGGTTTGATTCTGAAAAATCTCTAGCTGACAGACTGAGTCTGGTCTTAAAGCGGCTCTATCCAGCCTCATTTTGCTTTGTGGTGCTGAGACACAGCAGCACTATAAAAAATGCCAAGGAAAAATATGCAAATAGGTTGCAGGATAGCAATGCTTCACCAAGAATGTAAGAACCCAGGTTCTCTAAAGGAGAATGTAAGTTTATGTCTCCCCGTGAGAGGATTTGTCTTTTCCTCCATTGAAATTAAGAACAGAGTTCGGATATACCCATGCTCCTAAGACTTAAAGATTACAGTGTTTAGTAGCATATGCTGCTGCTACTGGTTATTCCTTTATGTTTGTTAAATATGTTGTATATTTACTTTGAAGCAAAGGTATATGGGGTCATTTATACTTAAAATCTTAAAACAACTTGCATTTTTCTTTGCTTATATAGCTCTTGGAAGATTTGCTCTTGTGAATTTGAACAAAAAAAGATCCTTTAGATTATAACATCGGAAGGATGTTGGTTCATGATAACTGAAATTGTACATATTAGGCTTTGACATTATCTGGATGATTATATAACCTTTTCTGACTGAAATAGTTATTGAATTCAATGAAAAACAGATCTTCACTAATTATTTTATGGAACGGATCTGCTGTCATGCTGATCTGTGGCTAAACTTACTCTGATGGGGACAATATGTGTTTGTTTCAATTTAATTTTAAGACTACATATTAAAACTTGAATCAGGTATTTCTGAAGTACATTTAACATCTTAATCAGTTTTAAATTTTACTTGGAAAAAGAGCCCTTCTTATGTACTTTATGCTAAAAGATAGAAAAAGAAGATTTCACTCTAATCTTTATTCCACAGTGTTGATGTAATCAGGATTTTACCTGAGGATGATGTCAAAAGTATAATAATGCACTAAATCACACAAGGGACTCAGTGCAGAGAGGCAAAATTCAGCTACCCCATCTGGTCATGACTCAGGTTGCACAAACAGAAGGAGCTGTTGTCTTTCCAAATTCCGGGGTTCATTGATAAAACATGGAATGTTAGAATGCCAATGATCCAATCTAAGAAATCCTGAGGAAATGAATATTCAAAGTACTTCTGACCTAAATAACTTGCTGTATGTGTGTGTGTGTGTGTGTGTGTGTGTGTGTATACACACACATCCATACACATACACATACCTTTTAGGCTCTTGTACTTGAAATACAGTAGTGCTTTGATAGGAAAGTATATATATATATAATATTTTATCATTTATTATATTATATATTACATAGATTATATACACACATCTACATGCACAGCTATACTTACCTATTCATACATGTATACTCACAAGTTTATGCACTCAGGAATATGGTTTGGATTATTCTGTTCACATTATCCAGGAGATAGATTACACCCTTACTGATTAATTTACTACGTTTACATTTCTATCCTTGTCTCTATTAAATTTCCTTTAAAATGCTACACACACACACATTTTCTTTCTTTACCTGGTGGTGTCCAGGCCACAAATACGGAATAAGGCCCAATCACTGTGATGTTATATGGAGTGTGAATTTCTTCTGGTGTTGATTCAGGCATTTGGACTACGTAATCATCACTGGTATTGCTGCCGCCTTCAGTTTTGGCTTCTAACTTGTAACTGTACCTAATGAAAGAAGAATTGCAGAAAGTAGGTGCACAGGAGACCGGGACAATGATTGCTGGTTTTTCTATCCAATGCTTAGTTCTAAATGTGTGACCAACTATAAGTTCTTTGCTCCCTTTCCAGAATCTTTACCTTGGACGTGGTAGTTTTTCTCACACGGTCAGCCTTCTCTCCAGACAATCTCTGTCTGCCACTCCCAGCTTTATTTTTAAGCTTCTAGTAATTCATGATTTTTCCTGAAGATTTCAGGAAAGTCTTGGAGTGTGCTGGTGGACCGTGAAAGACTCAAATTAATCTTCTCTATTTTTAAGTGGATTGAGGTTCAGGAAAATATGTTTAGAAGAACAGGCTTTTAAATTGATCCATTATTCTCTACAATAAAACTAAATTGTTCTCTATTCTCTACAATAAAACATCTGTTGATGTAAGATCTATTTTGTCTCTGCTGAGAAATGAATGGGAATGAACCACAAATATGTGGAACTTTTCCCCTCTAGACCTACATTTAGTTACCATGCAGAGAATACATAAGAGAAGAAAAGGTAGTTGATGTAAAACAAACTCTGAGTCTCTTTTATTGCTAATTTAGGAATACATGTCTTTAAAGATAATTTGATAATTTTTAACTTTTAATATCTTGAGCATTTTGCATATTTAAAAATTCTCATGTTTGCATTCAAATAGAAGATTACTTATTCACATTTGTTTATACTTTAAAGGAATTTCATGTTGTCTGAACAATGCCATAGCACTTTTACCAATAACACTATGGCTAATGAAGAAGATGATTAATTAGATATTTTAATGTCATTTCAGGGGAATGTTTTGAAAACTTAAAAAATCTCACTGGATGATTGGTAAAGTTTTCCTTTAGTTACCTGCTATTGGGCTCCAGGTGTTTATCAGTGAAATTCCGTTCCTCACCGCCACCCAGGAGAAGCAAGGTTCCATTACGACTCAATTGATATTGAGAAATGAGGCCATTGGGCTTTTCTGGAGGACTCCAATATAATTCCACTGTTGTAGAATTGATGATAATGTGTCGAGGTGTCACCCAAACCCCTGGCAAAAATAACACAATGAGGTTTTATTGTAAGGATAAAATAAATACCTTATCTAAAGTCATGTCCTCACTTCATGAACTGATATTTTCATCTGCTGATTAAAAAAAAAATCTCACTGTGAGTAACAAAAATACATTTTATTTAGTTTGGAGAGGAAGTACATAAGCAGGCATAAATAATATTTTTCTTAGAGCTCTATTTTATTTTTGAATGTCATACCACTAGTAGTGGAAAATGTCTCTCTTTTGTCTGTCACTTTGCATGTAACTTAACTAAGGCCTAAGAGACATTTTAAACTTTAATACTCTTGACCTGGAATATGCAGAAGAAAATATTATCTAGCATTTACCTGAATTATACAATTAAAAATAAGCATGCTTTCCCTTACTCTCTCATTGCATGTGCTATACTTTGTTTTCCTTCTTTCTCTTTTGCTACTTTTTCTGGTCTCACTTACTGGCTCCTCCCCTCTGGCACCTCAAAATAATGTAGTGCCTCAGGGACCTACCTGATCTCTGCCCTATTTCCTCCTCTTTATTTCCCTCTCCTCCTCTGTCCTTTCCCCAACTCGCTTTTCTCTTTTCTAACACTTAATAGGTGATGTCAACTCAGTCTCAATTTTTAAATATCATCTATATGCTGAAGACTCTCAAACACATATCTTTAGACTAAAACTCTCTTCTGAGCTGCAGACTCATAAATCCACTTACTTTTTTTTTTAAAAAAAATTGTTCTTTTTGTATATATAAGACAGTAGAGTGCAATTTGACATATTATGCATACATAGAGTATAACTTATTCTAATTCGGATCCCATTCTTGTGGTTGGACATGATGTGGAGTTCACTGGTGGTATATTCATATATGTACATAGGAAAGTTATGTCAGATTCATTCCACTGTTTCATCTATTCTGTTTAATTTGTTATCTCTATTTGGATGATGACTTACACACTCAAAAGTTAAAGTATCCCAAACAAAACTCCTGGTTTTCATGTCCACAATCTGTGTATCCCTCAATCTTGTCTATCCACTCATTTTCTTGTGCAAAAAAAAAAAAAAAAAAAAAGAATTATCCTTGAGGCTTTTTAGGTTTTCTTTCTCCCAAATCATTAGGCTCTGCCGATTCTGTCTCATTCCCTGTATCTTTACTGTCAACCCTTCTACTCCAAACCAAAGTTCCCTTTCATGAACTCCTGTCCCAGCCTTTAAACTGATCTCCATGTTTTAAATCTTAGTCTTCTCTTCTACTGGTATCTTTCTAAAAGTATATAAGAATATATGCAAGCCAGTAGAATCTTTTTGAAATACATGCCTCTTTTGACTTTATTCAGATAACACAATTCCTATTGCTAGGATGATCTGTGTGGTCCTACATTTTTCTGGCTCTGGACTACCTGGCACCATTCTCTCCATCATTTATGAACCCCCAACCACACCAGACTCCTCTCTATACCCAGAATGCTTCAACTTCTTTCCTATCTCCCAGCCCCTGCACTTTTATTCCTCTGCTTGGAACATGATTGCTCCCAGCACTAAGGCACTTTTTTTAAAAAAAATTCATTTTTACAGAATGCATTTTGATTCATTGAACACAAATGGGGTACAACTTTTCATTTCTATGGTTGTACAAGCTGGAGAGTCACACCATTCATGTAATCATACATGTACATAGAGTAATGATATTTGTCTCATTCCACCATCTTTCTTTCCCCCACTCCCTCTCCTCCCCTCTTTTCCCTCTACATAATCCGACACTCCTCCATTCTTCCCTTATCCCCCCCTCCCGTTATATATCAGCATCCACTTATCAGAGAAAACATTTGGCCTTTCGTTTTTGGGGATTGGCTTACTTCACTTAGCATGATATTTTCCAACTGCATTCATTTACCTGCAAATACCATGATTTTCCTTATCTTTATGGCTTAATAATATTCCATGTGTATATATATCACAGTTTTTTTTTTTATCCATTCATCTGTTGAAGGGCATCTAGGTTGGTTCCATAATCTAGCTATTGTGAATTGAGCTGCTATAAACATTGATGTGGCTGCATTACTGTAGTATGCTGATTTTAATCCTTTGGGTATAAACCAAGGAGTAGGATAGCTGGGTCAAATGGTGGTTCCATTCCAAGTTTTCTGAGGAATCTCCACACTGCTTTCCAGAGTGGCTGCACCAATTTGCAACTCCACCAGCAACGTGTAAGTGTGCCTTTTCCTCCACATCCTCATCAACACCTATTGTTTATATTCTTGATAATGGCCATTCTAATTGGAGTGAGATGAAATCTTAGGGTAGTTTGATTTGCATTTCTTTAATTACTAGAGATGTTGAACATTTTTTTCATATATTTGTTGATCAGTTGAATATCTTCTTCTGTGAAGAGGGACACTAGGATGCTTTCTGCATTTTATTCTCGTAGTGAAGTTATCTGTGTAATTTCACCTGATCAGTATGGCCTTCTTTGACCATCATACCTAACTCTAATCCTTTCTAAAGGAATTTCAACTGAGTTCATCTCTATCACATACCTTTCTCTATTTCCTTCTTAACGTTCAAAAAAATCTTCTTTCCTTGACATGTCTTCATGTTTCTATGACCGTGAGGTCTGCTTTCAAAGCAAAGTTAGTTCCATGAAGGCAGGGATCTTACTGGTCTTATTTGTCAAGGTATGTCTACAAATAGCACAATGCCTAATAAATATCAAATGACTTGAGTTTCCTTTGTAAATATACTACCTGCAAATACAATGTTAGGTACTGAGGCCGTTTTAGCGAATGAACAATGTCTAAGATGTGGCTCATTCTTTCAAGGAGTTTGCCCTTCAGTATGAAAGGCAAAATAAACACACAATCTTAATTCAAGGTCAAACATTCAAGTACTCTTTTAGATGTGCAAACCTATTGATGGAAAATCTAGCAATGAAGAAGATCAATCCTACCACTTCATGTTGCCATTTATTTATGCTCTGAATAGACATTGTAACTCGTCTAAGCTTTAAAAACCTCTTTCATTATATTAGGTTCCCTTGAATCAATAGCTTTGGGTTGACTGTATCTCTGTAAAGGGTAAGATTTTGATATGTTTAGAAGGAAAAAAATTCAGGACTTTCAAATATGATTTATTTAGCAGCATCCTGAAAAAAAAATCAAGGTAGATTTTATAATGTTTCAAGCATACCAACTTTCTAAGAAGCAACATAATCTTGAGTAGAAAGTAGTCCATTCTCTTCTGAGAGCTTGTTCTATGCTAGATACTTAGAAAAATCCACAAATCACAGTACACATTTATGTCCAGGTTTCTCTGCCAACAGCTGCTAGGTGATTCAGACAATCATTTAGAGTTCTGACTTAAACATGATATTAATGTGTTGATTCGAGAGATAAAGTATGAAGGTTTAACTTATAATCTGCTTCCCGTAGTCATATGTTTCTCACCTTGAAGAATGTGTTAAATAAAAATCACCACAGTTCCAAAAAGGCTGTTGCTTAGTTTCAAATATAAATCCATCAGTGCAGCTTGTGGATATGGAGGTGCTAATGACATAAAATGAAATCGAATTTGGGGGTTTGTTCCAAGTTTTTAATAAAAGTTGACTTTTATATGTATACAGGCTGGTGAAGTTCTATTCAAGTTGATGATAGCTCTGTGTCCATTGATTTGATTGATAAGATAAAATACAAACATGTAAATTACTAGTAAGCAGTGCATTTTTAATTTGAATAGTGAAATGGGAACATTGTTACCTTAACAACTGTGAGAAATATTTGATAGAGGAAGATTTGTCTTAGGTGAGATGGCTTAGTAAGTCCAGGTGGAGAATTTGCCCACTTCATTTCCTCACTCCCACTCCCAAGTCTCCAATGGCACTAGAGAAAACCCATTCTGTATAACTCAGTAGGATACTGCTATGGTTGAGGCACTTCAAAGGAAGAAAGTGGATCATAGCAAGAGAAATGCCTTAGGAGGACAAGGCAGGGGAAAATTCGCTGAGAGGTATAAAGTGGAAAGATCAAAAGGTAAACCTTGGTGAGCATTTTGATGCTAGGACTACTAGAAAAGGAGCATGTCTACTGGATTTGTTTTGCATTTATCTTGAGATCCATGCAACATTGCCCATTTCTCATGTTCCTATCAATCTTCATTCCAATTCAGGAATTCCAACATTTATTGTGAACGGACTTTCGCCTGAAATTTGGTGATGCGAACCAGTTTGGTATTGCTCATGTCAGGGATGCACTGGCTTCTGGACTATTTACCATTTGCTAATTTATTCATTTAACATTCTTCCTAACTGTGTGTCAGTTTCTGTGATAGGCACTGTGGCTATGGGTGAAAAGATCTAACATTTTCACCCTTCAAGAAGCCCACAGGATCCTGGTGAATAAATATGTATAAATAAAAAGTTATAATCCAGTAATGATAAATGCCTAGTGGCTGGAAGAACACTTAGGAAGGGTGAGAAGAACAGATTGCAGGGTGAGAAGGGAAAGGGCATGAGGAGATGGCCCTAGAGGCAGACTTCCATCAAAGGAGACATATGAGCTTAGTTTTGAACCAGGGGGAGTTAGCAAGTGAGTATGTGGAGGAAGGATGTCCAGCTGAGGGGAACTTACATAAAGCACTAGGGAGAGGGGAAAGTGCAATAGGATTGCCAGCATGTCAGCATGGCTGCTGCTTGGCATGGTGTTATGGTTCAGATATAAGGTGTCCTCCTGAAACTCATGTGTGAGGCAACATGGGAATATTCAGAGGTAAATGACGAGATTATGAGAGCTGTAACCTAACTGGTGAATTAATCCATTGATATGGATTAACTGGGTCATACCCTAACTGGGTAGGAAGGTAGGGTGTGTTAGAGAAAGGAGGTCACTGGGGGTATACCATTGGGGAATATATTTTGCTCCTGATGAGCAGAGCTCTCTCTACTTCCTTGTTACCCTGTTCTCAGCTGTGTTCCTCTGCCACACCCTTCCGCCATGATGTTCTGACTCAGCTTGGACCCAGAGCAATGGCACTGGCTGTCTATGGACCGAACCTCTGAAACCATGAGCCAAAATAAACTTTTGCTCCTCTAAGTTGTTCTTGTCAGGTCTTTTGGTCCCAGTGATGCAAAGCTGACTAATGCTAATCTGGCATGCACAGAAGATCAAACAATCACAAGTTTCACAGAAATTAAAGTCTGTGGGGTCTATTTTGCTTTACTAAGAAGATATGGATTCATGTTTCCTTGGATGGAAGTGGGATTTTTTGGAGGTGACTAATATGAGATATGCCCTTTCTGACAAAAGGGGAAAACAAATTGTAATAGGAGACATGAGAAAGATAGAAACTGGATAGGGAACCTAGTTAGGAGGATCCAGAGAAGTTAGTATGATCCTTAACTAATGCAGTGGCAGAAGGGATAGAAAAAGAAAAATATTTTTAAAAAGATAATTTTAAGATTTAAAATTAGCAAGGTGCAGTGGTGCACACCTGTACTGCCAGTGGTTCAGGAGGCTGAGGCAGGAGGATCTCAAGTTCAAAGTCAGCCTCAGCAAAAAAGCGAGGTGATAATCAACTCAATGAGACCCTGTCTCTAGATAAAAAATACAAAATAGACTGGGGAAGTGACTCAGTGGTTGAGTGTTCCTGAGTTAATCCCCTGAATCCCCCCCCAAAAAAGATTGAAAATTCATAAGATTTGATAAAGAATTACATACCACATTCTGAGGAAAAGGGAAGCATTAAGAATGTCAGGTGTCAGGTTAGGTGATAGGTGGAAGGTTGTATTTGAGGGGGAAACAGGAAGAAAAGTAAGGTGGGGAATAGTGTGGGGAGAGAGAGATTATTTAATTGTGAAGTAATGAGGTTTAGGTATTTGAAAAACACCCAAATGCAAATATCTAGTAGATCAGTACATGACACAGGCCCTAAACTGATGGGCATAGCATGGGTGAGAGTTTTAGTATGTGGGAGCTCTCAATCTTCATTAGGAGATGAAGCCTGGACTTGAGTCACAGAGGAGACCTCAGAGTTAATAAGTGCAAAGAGAAGAGCAAGTGTCTAAATGAGCACCAACAGTTAAAAGAAGGGCAGAGGAAGAATAATCTGAGTGAAAGGGAGACAGATTAGTCTTCTATATCTTTTCCTTTTGCCCATTATTGATGCTAGAGGAAAGCAAGCCTGAAATTTTGCATGATTTAACTCTGAAATGAATTAGAGCTTGCTGGGATGGCAGTAGTTGCAATAAAAGAGAGTAATAATCCAATTCAAACTCTTCTACTATTTGACTATTCCCACTATTGGACTAAAGGTACACAATTTTCTATGAGGATAAAATTGTACAGAACTGTGTCCAACTTATCATGAAGTCGTAATATATATTAAGATTTTTTTTTAGATTGAAAATGGAAAAGAAATGAGAAGAGTTTGGGGTGGCTATGAACAAATGTGCTTTTTTTTTTCTATATCCATTTAGGAATCTCAAATACTAGACCTTCAAATTGTGTCTGGTTTATTCCAAAATTGGCATTTTAAAATTAGTTAAATCTAGGTTAGTGATATAAAGGGATATGATTTTCTTGTTTCTAATTTGCAGTAAAACAACAGTATTTAAAGCTATTGTTGATTTGTTCCTTAAAACCCCCATGCTAAGCATTCAACTCCATTTATTTCATGTGTAGATTATGCACAAATGGCATGTATATAGCCAGAAAGTGAATCTAAATCCATGTTTCTTCTGCAGAGAAAACCCTGCTTAGTTTATTATTTATCTGCATGGTTGTTTGTGTTAAAGGAATGGTGCCTACAGTTAAAAAAACCTAAGACAACATTTCTCATATGATACTTTCCTGCACTGTTGAGAGGCATAATTTTTAAGTCATAAAATCTGATCCCTTTCAAGAAATTTTGTTGGGGGAAAGCAGATGCATATTTTTAAAGAATTTTAAAACAGGAATTTGGTGAGTGAACTGGAACAAGAGACCCTATACTTTGTCAGGCTTGAGTTTCAGCCAAAACTGGTTGATAGATCCTTTAGAAATTATCCATTATCATCAAAGTATCCATTTGATAGTTTACCTTTCCAAAAAATCCACTGCTGGTTTCTTCCTTTCAAAGGAACACTAAGCTTTTTGACATGAAACATTCTTTATATAGAAAACATCATTAGTGAATTCCTGGTGAGGAGCCATATGCCCCATATGTGGAATTTTCCATTTTATTCCCCATTTACTGGTAGGAAGTTCAGGTCTAATATTCTGAGGTACAACAATCCCTTTCATTAGAAGAGTAATGGACAAGTAGTTCAGTACTCTACCATGGTAACTAATATTAGATTTCTGTTAGAATCTTATTTATGCCTCAGTTTCCCCACAGTAAAAACAGGCAGAAAATAAAGATTAATAAATAACTAGTGGATCCCTAATACAGGCCACTAAGGATATTTTTCTCTTCAAAATAAATGACATCACCTCTCCTAGTTCTCAACCCATGGGTAACCATTGTCAGCAGTTGGGTGTTTTTACTTCCAGATACATTTTCCTGTACACATATTTATTTGCCATTAGAAATGAATGCTATTTTCTAAATGTGCTTTTATACATCAAAGAAATTAACACACATTGACATAACTCTATAACTTTCTTTTTATATGTAAAGATCATCTTATTCTTTTACACTAATATATGGAATTCCACAATATGAGAATACCTGAATTTACTTAGCAATTCCCCTATTCATGGATATCTAAATAGCTCCCAATATTAAGCAAAAAAACCCAAACAAACAAAAATAAAAAACAAAGAACAAACAACTTTAAAAACCATTCTGGTAAACATCTCCTTGTGCACGTGGAGTGTGGGGTATAGTTCCTGGCACAGATAATAAATAGACCAGCTATGCCATGAAGAATTAAGATTTAAACTTTGAATGGACATTACTGATTTGCCTTCCAAGCTGAAGAGCCCACATTACATTCCCTCAGACTGTGCTTGAATGGACATGTCATGCACTGTGTCCCTGTCAACAGTCTGTTCCTTGTGGTCCACCCCAAGTTACCTGTTCCATTAAACCTTTCTCGATACCTGTGCTGGGTTGTGAGTGCTCACTCCCCAGGTTAACCTGTGCACTCTGTCCATATGTTCTTTCTTAACAGCACCTTCCAGGTTCTGTTTTCATATATGTTTGGGTAATTATCCGACTATCTTTCCTACTTAATTACAAGTTCTTGAGGGCAGCAAGTATTTTAGTCAACTTCAGCAGTGAGCACAGTGCTTATTATATTTTAGGTGCTCTGGAAATATTTAACTTTGGGGTCTTTCGAGAAACTTCATATTCAAGTATTTAATTATTCTTCTGCAGACAAACAAACCTAAGAGGCTTAAAAAATTGAAACCAAACTCAACTTGAGAATCAGTCAATATATAGTTCAGTCAATCCTGGAGAAGGGAACCAGAATATATGTACATTTTTTTGTCTCTGTCAACTTTATTCCTCTTTCCTTGTTTGTTATGAAAGTGTTTATGGAGTTCACTGTAGAATGCCATATGAAAACTTCTTCCCCCAAATCATGGATGTTTTTTCATTACCTTGAGGGGCTGCCTGCAGGGTCTGACCTAGAAAAGGCTCACTTGAAGTGCATCCAGCAGATGTACAAGCTGTAAGTATGAAGCTGTAGTTGGTATATGGCTGGAGACCTAGAAAGAACAAACAGGAAGTGAAATATATCATGAGGGTATTGTTTCTTATCAATTAACCACCAGAAGTAGCATGCAGAGTTGTAGATGTGATATGCAAAAACTTTAACACCCTCTTGAAAACACACTTTCTTTTGTGGTGCTGCAGATCCAATGCAGGGCCATACACATGCTAGGCAAGTGCAACACCTTTTGAGTTACACACCCAGCCCCTAAAACACTCTTCGATGAAGGTATGAATTTCATAAGCAGTTAAATATTAATAGAAATTTCATTTTCACTGATAAATATAACAAATTATCAGCCTTAGAAGAGACTTTAAAATTCATGTAATCCATCCATCTCCTGTTTCCCCTTTAAATATGTCATTGAAGATGCTGTCCCACCTATGTGACTGGAGTGCTTCATCTCCCTAGGAGCCCATTCTGCTCGTAAAGAGCTCTAGGGGTCTCCTTATTTTGTTTGAAAGTCCTTCCTTATATTGTGGTGAAATCATTCTATTGCTCCCATCCTTGGGGACATATAGAACAAATCTAATTTCTTTTCCACATGACAGTTCTTTAAATATTTGTAGACAGTTATCCAATCTCCCCCGAGTATTCTCTTCTCCATGCTAACCACCTGAGCTTCTGCAACAGCTTCTTGTAAAAATAGGGGCAAGAAAAAATAAAAAGAAGGATAGTGTCAATATTTTCTGGACCCAAGTCACATTCAGTTCATATTAACACCAGTCAACACTTCTTTATTTTTTAACTGCACTTCTCCACCATAAATGCCCAAAATGAATCATTCACTCATGCTGTTTTTGCCTTTATACACAGGTTAAGGATAACTTGATGGGGGATATTACTTACTACTTCTTTTGTATTTAGAATATGATACCAACAGTAACTGTTCAATATGTTCATAGGGAAAAATGACAATCCATTTACAAAAGAAGTTGTATATTGTTATATTTCACCACTCTGGCTGGTGACCTTGGACAAGTTATGTAGCTTCTCTTTGCCTTGGTCTACTGATCTGTAAAATGGGGAATCACTATAGCATGTAGCTTATATGAGAAGATGAAATGGGATACCCAGAGTAGTATTTTATATTAGCAGGAGTAACATTAAGACTCAGCACCATTCAACAAGGGATATATTGAGACTAATAAGATATCTCTTCCTTTGATTCTTAGAAAAGTTCAAACAATATCAAAGCTTTCTTTAAAAAAAATCTTTTTAAAAGAGCAGTCCTTAGTGTACATGTTAAATAGTTGAGCTAAGTTATAGCATGGATCCAATGATTACTTTACACATTTTTCATAAATTTCAAACTACATTTTCACGTTATTCTTTTGGTGGAGTGACATTCACATATCACCCTGTCATTTTATGTAGATTTTTTGTTCAAATGCTACTTTTAAAAGATTTTGACCACTCTATCTAAATAAGACACCCATCCTTTTTTATCTGCTTAAATTATTTTCTTCTTTCAGGTCCATCAGCACTCTCTGATGTTTCCTTAAGTCTCTATTTATTGTTTGTGTTCCCCTGTATTAATTAATCTCTGAAAAGTCAAGAATTTTGTTTCAAATAGCAACAGGCACAAAGTAGGTGCTTGTTAGATGGGGAAAACATTAATGATCTGGTTCATTTAGAACAGGAGCAGTAGTCTGGGTTCTCTACTAAAGCAATCATGTTCTGCAGCGGGAGGATTCAGTCTCAGGCCCTTTGTGTTTCCTTATCAATTTAGTGATAAGATGCAGGTACTTATTTGATTATAATCTTCCATTTGGTTGCTATGGAGGATTTGCATAATTTTGATATTTACCTGATGCACAGAAGAGGAATATGACTAAAGATCCAAGCCATACCCAAGCCACATGTTTGATAAAAGCTTATGAGAAAATGCTAAGATTATAAAATCCAGAGCTCAAAAGAAAACGGAAGAGGATTTCCAAGAAAGTCAGAGGCTGCAGTGGCAAACTGATTTAGCCTGACAATGTCCCCCTTGCACTCCCATGACTGGAACAGGGGGTCTTGACCGTTGTAATACCATCTTATCTGAACATCTGACTTTCTCTGTTAGAATGCAAGTGCTTTGAGAGTAGGGATGGATTTTTTTTTTAAATTTTTTTTTATGTTTTTAGTCTTTAGTCACTATAGTGAGTATTTTAGGAGTTCAATACTAGTTAAATATTGTTTAAAGAAAAGCAGGTCCACAAAGAGCCCCATAAGGATGGCCTGGTTAGAGGTTGTGAGGCTGTGATGACTGTCACCAGGAGGATTTTCCTCATAATTCTCTGGGTATCCTTGCCCACAGCATCAATTTCACTGAGTTGGAGATTCTTCTCTAGCTGCAGAATATTAACAAAATAGTAACAAAAATATGTAATTTGCAAGTAATAAATATTTCTAGTTTTTTTTTTTTCTGAATGCCTGGTATAATAAATATGGTTGGTAAAAGTGAAAAGGTCTTTGTAGGTATTTTTATCTATTTTTCCTGGAATATCTGAGAAATAAAAAATGGCCTTGTTTCCTTGTTCTGTGTTTTGGCTGGTCTAGTTTTAGACAGGCAGTAATGGCTAAAGAAAATTTTAGAATGGGTATTAGGAAAAGAAGAGAAAAATCATCCCAGTAGTGTACTAAGCTTGATTAGAGGATTAAGGGTATTTGTAGTGAAGGTAATGGTTCAGAAGAAAATCCACATATATAAAAATGTAAATTGTCATTTCCTTACAAATCTTTCTGAAGCAAGTCAAGTGGCATCCTTTTTACACAGAGTCTAGAATTCCAGCAGGTAACTGTTTAGAAATGGAGCATCAGGTAAAGAATCTAATCCTTAAAAATTTCTGATAGACTGAGGGATGTGCCCAAAGAGTTTGTTATAGGTGTTTAAATTGGATGAGATGAGTTGGTACAGCCACTCTGGAAAGCAGTGTGGAGATTCCTTAGAAAACTTGGAATGGATCCACCATTTGACCCTGCTATCCCACTCCTTGGCTTATACCCAAAGGACTTAAAATCAGATTGCCTCAGTGATGCAGCCATATCAATGTTCATAGCTGCTCAATTCACAATAGCTAGATTATGGAATCAACCTAGATGCCCTTCAGTAGATGAATGGATAAAGAAACTGTGGTATATATACACAATGGAATATTACTCAGCTATAAAGAAGAATAAAATTATGACATTTGTAGGTAAATGGATGATGTTGGAAACTGTTATGCTAAGTGAGATCAGCCAATCCCATAAATCCAAAAGCCGAATGGTCTCTCTGATAAATGAATGATGATGCATAATGTGGGGGGGAAAGATGGCAAGAATGGAGGAAAGATAGCTAGCATAGAGGGAAGGGAGGGGTGGGGGCGGGTGGGGGGTAAAATTAATAACAGAGTGTGTGACAGATACCATTGCCCTGTGTAAATGCATGAACGCACAGATGGTGTGACTCTACTTTGTGTACAACCAGTGAAACAATAGCTGTACTCCATTTGTGTTCAATAAAAAAAATTAAAAATTAAAAATTAAAAAAAAAAAATTGGATGAGATGGGATCACTTAGCAGAGAGTGCCACCGGGCTGGTGAAGGGACTATGCTTCTTTTATAGCTACTTGGGTACCAGAATTATGGGATGATTTAGAACTCAGCTTTGAACAGAAAGCCTCAGTCCAAAGGTCAGAGGAGCTCAAACATATTACCAAATCAAGAGGAGACCACAGCTGTAGGAATCACAATACTTAAATGCTAAACATACTACAGAGCCATAGTAACCAAACCAGAATTTTACTGGAATAAAAACAGACACATAGACCAATGAAACAGAATTAAGATCCCAGGATTAAAACCATGTATCTTCAGCCAACTGATTCTCAGAAAGGTGCCAGAAATGGACATTGAAGAAAGGACAGCCTATTTAACAAAAAACTGCTGGGAAAACTGGGTATTAATATGCAGAAGATTGAATCTCAGCCCCTGTGTCTCATCCTGTAGAAAAATCAGCTCAAAACCGATCAAAGACCTAAATGTAGGACCCCAAACTCCAAAACTACTAGGAAAAACACTTCAAGATAATGGTGTAGGGAGTGATTTTAAAAATGCAACCCCAAAGCACAGGGAACAGAAGCAAAGATTGTGTTAAATGAAAGATTATGTTAGAGAAAAGGGTTCTGCACAACAAAAGAAACAACAGAGTGAAGGAAGACCTATAGAAAGGGAGAAAATACTTTCCAACTATTCATCTGACCAAGGATTAATATTCAGAATATATAAGAAACTCAAAAAATTTAGCAACAGAAAATCACAAGCAATATAATTTAAAAATTAGCTAATGATCTGAATAGACACATCTCAAAAGAAGAAATACGAATGGCCAACGAACATATGAAATAATGCTCAATTTAATTAGCCAGCAGGGAATTGCATATCAAAACTACGATGAAGCCGGGCATGGTGGCACACACTTGTAATCCTAGCAGCTCGGGAGGCTGAGGCAGGAGGATAGTGAGTTCAAAGCCAGTCTCAGCAATGTCGAGGTGCTAAGCAACTCTGTCTCTAAACAAAAACAAAATAGTCTGAGGATGCGGCTCAGTGGTTAAGTGCCCCTGAGTTCAATCCCTGGTACCAAAAAAACAAAAAACAAAACAAAACAAAGCAAAGCAAAGCAAAACAAAACAAAACAAAAACCAAAAACTACAATGAGATATCATATCACCTCAGAATGACTATTATAAAAAATCATAAATAAATTCTGGTGAAGATGTAGAGAAAAAAGAGCTCTCAGAAATTGGTGGGAATGTAAATTAGTATAACTATTATAAAGAACAGCATGTAAATTTCTCAAAAAACTAATAATAGGTCTACTACATGATCCAACTGTCCACTCCTTGGTGTGTATCCAAAGGAACTGAAATCAGTGTGTCTGAGAGACATCTACACTTACGTATTTATTGTGCCATAGTTCACAATAGTCAGAATGAAATCAATCTAGGTGCTCACTGGTGAATGAATGGATAAAGACAACATGAGATGTACATAATGGAATGTTATTCACCTATAATGAAGGATGAAATCCGGTCCTCTGCTGCAAATTGATGGAAATGGTGGACGCTGATAGAGTGAAATAAGTCAAACACAGAAAGACAAACACAACATTTTCTCTTTCATAGGTGGATGTTAAAAAATTGTGGCTCTGAATGTAGTGCAGGATGACAGGGGCTTGGAAGATGCTGGGGGAGGAAGTATGGATAAAGGAAGATGGATTTGATCCCTGTTCTAGGTAATTATTGAAATATCACATGTAACTCCATTAACATACATAATTAGAACATGTTACTTAAGAATAAAATGACAGTATATATGGTACGAAGATTTGGTAAAAGCAATGAAGGTCTTGTGACATTACCAGAAGTTTGATAAATTTTAAGATAAAATAATTGAACAATTTGGGAAAAAAGAAAAATAAATTCGCAAAGTGAATGGGGGAAAGATTGAAGAACCAGAAAGATGGGACCTCAGGACCAAAAGTGAAGTTGTGAGGTGGATGATCTTCATTTAATTCATAGGCAATTTGTTCTTAACAGCTTATATCAGACTCTGAGTTGTGGGGATGCTGGACAATTTAAAGAGCTGTGTGAGGCAAAGGGCAGAAATAACACAGACCTGTTTCAACAGATGTGTGCAAGTATGTAATCCACATATTTGCCTTCCAGAGTCCATTCCTGATCCTTTTTATAAGAAAGCTCCAATTTTCCATGGAGAAGCCAGTCTTTTGACAACTCTATCAAACTTTGTGTTTTATTTAGAGTTGACCCCACATGAATCAAGGAATGGCTATGACCTAGATGTGGACCCTGCAACATATCCTCCTTGCATGTTGGGGGCTCTGAATTGAGTGCATGTCATAGTTCAAATCATGAGAATTAAAGGTAGGATCAGAACTTTTGTTTGAACTGTTTGGAGTTACTATGAGAGCTTGAAAATGGAGCAGAGCTCAGAAATGAAAAGAAATTGCCTCTTGGAAATATCATTTGGCAGCCTTGAATGAGCCTTACCAAAGTCTACAGCTGATGTTTTACTTCCCTGAGCCAATAAGTGTCCATTTGTTAAGTGTATTGTTTGTAAGATAAAGTGTTCTAAATTATACTATTCCTAAAATTATGATTAGTGTCATAAGCCAACACACAGGAGCATGCTATACATGGGACCATACATGTTACAGATGGGTACCACGGCAACTGGTACTATTTCATCCTCTCTAGGTGATTCCCCTTTATACAAGCTAGAAAGAGTTACAGGATTTGGGGAGAGAATTGGCAGCAACATGAGTCATTTATTATATATATGAAGTGGTTTTACCTTGCATATTAGCAAAATATGAATTATTATTCCTGCTTTGGAGATGGGAGAAAATGAAAGATAAGGAACTATCATACAGTGAATTAAAGATCAGGTCAGGGTGCAAACAAACCTATGACTTTAACAGCAAGTCCTATGTTCTTGCCATCTCATAAAAGTACAGCTAAAGAAGGTGAACTTCATCAATGAGTGTCTTCCCTTTGAAGATGAAATATCAGAAAGACATCAAAATGGTAGAAGTCAGTGCAGCTGCTCTGTTTGAAATTATTATTATTATTATTATTATTGTTTTGATGTTGATGAAGATGATGATGATGATGATGATGATGGATGATGATGGATGATGATTTCATAGTATGGGAGATTGAACCCCGGGGTGCTCTACCATTGAGCTGCATCCCCAGACCTTTTCATTTTTCATATTGAGACAGGATGTCACTAAGTTGCTCAGTTTGAGTTTGTGATCCTCCTGCCTCAGTCTCCCAAGAAGCTGGGATTATAGGTGCATGCCACCACTCCTGGCTAAAATATCATTATAACTATTTTTGACAACTCTTAATTATGTACATTGCAGCAACTCTTAAAAGAAATATATTTAAAGGATTTTGCTCAAACATGAAATCAATACAAAAACTGTAAAGTTAAGAAAACAATGAAACTCAGGTCTTTTTTGGCGGTGGCTATCTGTTCTTCTCTTTTCATTGGATTCTATATATTAAATATATTTTATGAGAGAACTGCAGTCATTTTCAAAGAAGTTAGTTATTAAATTACAAAAAATAACATACTAGCTAAAGTTTATTGAGCATTTACTATAAGCAGACCCTCCTTTGTATACTTTATGGGCATTAACTGCCTGATGAATGTGCTATTATCTGTTCATTTTCTAGATAAGGGAGCTAACCACAGAAATTAGGAAGAACTTGTGTAGGATCACAGAGATAAGAAAGTATGATATCAGAATTGAAACTTGTGCAGTTGGACAAAGAAATGTGGCCCGGAACAATTGGGTCAGGTTTCCTAGCCCCTTAATGAAAATGATGACATAGGTAACTCAAAGCCCAGGGAGATTTCCGGTTAAGATAAAAAACATCCAAATGGGAATATGTATTTTAGTATTTCATTGTGCATATTGTCCTGAGTCCTGCGTACAGGCAGTAGAGCACAGCCATTGGACCACCATGGTCCAAAGTTAGACTTTTGGGCTCTAAGAGTTACCTAGTCACCAAGCATGAACTTACTGGTGAGCTTCCTGGCCTCCAGGTGCCTCAGTTCTCCCATCTGTAAACCATGGGCCTGAGCATGTAAATTGCTTAATCAGGCTGCAGATTAACTTGTGGAAAGACAGTATCTAAATCTATCATTTTCTACACATTTTAGTGCTTGTGTTTTTCATATTGCTAAAAGGATTGAGTTACTAATAGGCTCGATTGAAATAATCTATAAGAAAAGCATCAGCTACTACCAGGCATAGATGATTTACATGAACTGAATGACCTTTCATATATATGACTCTGTAAAACTCAATAAAATCCACACATTTCAACTGGAATTTGCTGTCATTTTAAGTAAGCCCCTATTGGTAGTCCTTAAAATGAGATATATATGAAATATTAGCAACAGGCGATGAAAAGGGCACACCAATTGAAAACTACTCATGAATTGATCAGGATGAGAAGAGGGAAATAAAGTGATGTCTCCGAGGAACCATTCTGACTGTAACTTAATCCTGAAGTCGAAGAGTAGAAGGAGAAAAGAAAACATCATTCAAGTGCTCAGCATCGAATTAAAAGAGTAGGAAATCAGAGTTGTAGAGTAGAGAAAGGCAGATGCATGGAGGGAAGCCAAGTCTTTAACATTTCAGCATAGTGAAGATGAGTGTGGCTGCAAATTACCTGAATTTCTCTGCAGGGAATCATGTTCTCTTTTAAAAGGAAGAGGCATAATATAACCAAACTCATTACAATTACACTTCCAAGTAGCATTACTTTCAAGAGTAAATGTGTGTTAAAAAGAGACGGTGAAAAGTCTGTCTACGGTTCATAAAAATATGATTTGGCAAACAAAACCCACGTCTATGTAAGTTACATTTGATGTACTCTATAAAGAACAGCTTGCTTCTAATTTTTAATCTCCAGATAAATAGTCAGGAAAAGGCACTTTGTCCATTATAATTTCAGATAGCAAGTGCTACTTCAAAGCATCCAGCCACTGATTCTACAGTGTCATCTGTTATTTTCTAAGCAGCTACTATATATAGGCCTAAAGAATAAATAATTTGAAAGGTTGATCAATGGGTACTAAGTTACAGGAGGAGAAAGAAGTTCTGTTGTGCTACATATAGCACAGTTGGGTGACTACAGATGACAATACTACATTGCGTATTTTGAAGAAGCTTGAAGAAAGGATTTGAAAATTTTCATCAATAAGAAATGACAAGGAGGTAGATGTGTTTACCCTTATTTGAACATTACATAATGTATAAATATATTGAAATGTCACATGGCACCCCATACATGAGTAAATTTTTGTCAATTAAAAAATTCAGTTCCATGAATTCTTTGATCAACATGATGAGTGATTAGTTCCAGGTCTGAGAGTCCTGCAGGACTTCAAAAATTTCTGTTAGGTAAAAAGTTTTTGTTATAAAGTATTGTAATTAACCATGCTGTGGATAAGTAACCTGTCCTGGCACCAGTTCATTCAAGCTGGGTGTTTGAAAGAGTAGCTCACACACCCAGTCTCCTCTGGCACTTTCTCTTGCCCTCAATTGCCCTCACGTGCCTGGGATTTCACCACACGATCCCCTCTAGAACATCTCTGTTTGTGGAGATACTCCGAAACATTCTGGCATTCATTGGTAATCTTGACTGTGATGGATAGTGCTATATCAGGATTCTCTTTTCTTCTTCTTTCCCTTCCCTTTCCTTCCTCCTTGCCATTTTGGCACGCTGATTCAATCCAGGGCAATTATACTATGGAGCCACATCCCCAGTCCTCCTTTTAAGTTTTTGTTTTGAGACAGGGTCTTGCTAAATTGCCAAGACTGACCTTGAATTTGCCATCCTCCAGCCTCAGCCTCCAGAGTCTCTGGGATTACAGGTAAGCACTATGGCCTCTGGCAGATTCTACTTTAGAGTGATCTGATTATATGTGAATATCTAGATGTTCAAAACTGGTACAGGAAGGCATCATGGAATTACTTTAGAGACATCTAAGGTACATTCAAGTTATGATATGTTTTAAGGAAGTTGATTAAGAAATAAGTCAGCAGTTCACATGCTAACGTCCCCATTTTTTGATGTATGTTCCATCTATTACAATTTCAGCATCTCCCATTCTACCTGGCCTCCATGAACAACCACAAGGGACTACACTCCATTTCCTGCATTAATACTTTATAAATTCACTTGATACTGCATATGAACTGGACTTCAAAACAAACGGACTCCTGAACTACAGATACTAGGAGAGAACTTTATGACTTTCAATTCTGACTACCTGACTAATTTGCATTCTTAATTCTGCATTTTATGTGAAATTCTAGGCCAAAGGTTAGGCCCCTCTTTCCAGTATCTTAGTGTTCAGACTCATCCCAAGAAGCCCTTTCTAAATGAGCTATTTCTTTGACAGACTTTTCCAAATATAGATCTACATTGAGACTCTCATTCTGAAAGTCACTAAGAAAAGACCCTTGCTTTTGCTTTTAACAATGATATTTTTATAAACATTTTCCTTCTTATCATTCAGTGCCATGCCAGACGGAGGCCTCTTCTTCGCATTTTCAGGCAGGGTTTTCTTCTCTAAAAATGAAATGTGGCATCAAGTGGCAGTAAATTCTGATGCTGCTCAAATGTTCAAAAACAAGGACATGGTAGGGTGGAGGGGTTGGCTGGCACTGCTGGACAAAGCAGAATTAGTGATTGCTCAGGAAAGGACCTCAGAATATTTGAGACTTCAGGGGAAATGTTTCATTTGTTAAAAATTAGTGTCTAGGCAGCTGTTGACTATAATTATTTGGCTTTACTATTGTATTTACAAGCAGGTTTAAAGAAGGGGAAAAAGAATGGCTACTGCTAGCCTATTTCTTCCCCCATTTTTTGCAAGAGGTCAACACAAAGTTAGTTCTCCTCAAATCTGGAAAAATTGAAATAAAATTTTTATCTCCTTTTTCACAGGTCTAGTACTTGGCCAGTACTTAGGCAGTAGATACACACAATGATAGGAAAATCTCCTTTGGTTATTCTGAGGACAAGGTTACTACCTAGTTTTATTCCAGGTTCAATTGAAGCAATAGATGACCAGTAAATCCAGAGTGTGACATCAAGGCTGATTTTGTAGCCTTGTGATCTGTGCAGTCAAACAAGTTCCCAGGTCTAGACGCCCCTTCTTAATTCAATGCTTTGCTTTCACTGTCATTTTCCACATTTTGTTTATTAATGGTCAAATTGTGTTCTCATTTTCAAAAGTGATGCATATCTGTTTCAACATAACATTAGTATTATTACACTTTCTGCCACAATGAGTATTGTAGGGTATATGTTATTTAGCACAAGAGTTTCATTTGCTTCTCAGAGGATGGGAAATGAAGGCGAATTGTTCTTGGCTTATTTAATAGTGGATCTTTCCCTCTGAATCAATGCAATGATGAGCAACTTTCAATTAATTTTTGATTTTGGAAACAGTTTTCCCAGAGTTAAGAGACACATAAGCCTTCATCATACCTGCTGGTAAAGAGGACGCAATTAATTCATTTATTTTTCCTGATGGATTTAATGCTTAGTTAATCCATTTACCTTCTTCTCTACTCCTAAGCCCATATTAGAAGGCCAACCCATAAAGTAGGAGTAACCCAAAGTGAAATGATGCCAGACCTGACATCCAGATTGTTCCGTACAGGACGGACGGATGTGTTTAGTAATAAATGATATGAAAAGGTCTTTTATTGACAAGCTGCCCTGCGCTGTTTGCATTAGTGAATATGAGAAGACAATGGCTGCTACTCCTTCGTCCCCGTGGGTATTCAGCTCAGTGAGATAGCAGAAAGCGCTTCAGTTTACTTAAAGCATTGATAACACCTCTAAATAATTAACCGAGGACTTCCTGTCTTCAATTACTTAATGCTTTTTTTAACATCTTGAGAGGATTATAAGCAATTTATGGATTTCACGTGATGAGTGCATTCGCCACTATTCCCACAAAGCATTTACCGGATCATGTTTCTAAAGCTTTGAGGTAATTAAAAATAAGCATGGAGACAATGGGGCTGAGGCAAGGTGCTGGCTTTCCCTTCTGTCATTTCCAAGGACCTAGATTTTTCAGGCTCCAGGAAGACTCGCTCTACGGCTTCATTAGTGCTCTGCTGCTTAGGGAATGCCAAGGTTTTGGAAATGATGAGAAAATCACAACATTTATCCTAGGGGGTTCAGGCAGCTCTTTCATCAAACATTTGAGATGGAATGGGAAATAAATTTGATTATTTTAGTTCATTCCATGAACTCAATAAAATAGTCGTTCACATCATAAAATATTTCCGTACTGCATTTGGTCAATCAGCTAACCATGGAACTGAATTTTCCCTGGCAGATAAAATGCTTAACACTATACAGGTCTCAGTTTTTAGATTATCTTGCTACAGCCTAGCATTGTTCCTGTCCCCTAGGAACTGCATATTGGTAAAGTTTTGCTGAACGAGAGCTTATTTCCTTACTCAACAAAGAAATCTCTTTTTAGGGTGGCTGTATTGCCTGAGTGAAATAGTCTCTAAATCTATTTAAAACAGAACAGAAAGATGTACCAAATGACTTGTGAAAGATTTTTTCCATTTTATGATATTGTCAAAATTCAAATTATGTGGAAAAACTTTAAAATATTTTTTCTAATAAAAGAGGATTTCTGGCACTAGGGCATATGTGTGAAATCCTCTCTTGTCATGAAAATATTGATTAGAAATGACAATGAAAGAAAGAACTGGTGGAATGAGGGAATCCAAAGAAAAATCTTTGCAATTATTTTAAAATTAATGAGGCCATCAATCCTGTTGATTTGAACATTACAACTGAATTTGGTCTGTTGGTATATAATGCTGGTTTCTAAAAAATATAAGCAACTATAGTTGGCAACAATTCAAAGCCAATGCTGGTTAAGCAAATCAATAGTATAAGAAGAAATTTCTTTTACCTTGTATCTCAATTTATTGTGATACCTTTTACGAGTACAAAGTCATAATGTGCAGTAACTTGGCTTTCAAAGCTCTAATTACCATCCCATTGTCTACCCTGAGTCATTGTTTAGACCCCCAGACCCCCAATTCTGTATAGTTTCTTTGTAGCAGGAATTGCACTGTATTTGCAGTTATTCTGTATATTCAGTTTTCCCTATTGCTGGGAGCATCTTAGAAGCAGCAATCTTATTTTAGACCACTTAATGAACTATCTAGAATATAGCAAGTAGGGAACTTATTTTTGAGGGAAGGAAACAGCACTCTGATTACCCTATAGATGGAGGAAGTGAATACTATGGATACCAGAGTAGGTCAGTTTTCTTCATCTTTCAGATGTGACTTTTAAAACTTCTCTTATTTACAGGACTGTGATAATAACCAAATGAGTAAAAATGCAAATGGTTATTATTTTTAAAAAAATTTTTTTAGTTGTTTAAGGGCATTTATTTTACTTATCCATTTCTTTTTATGCGGTGCTGAGGGTGGAATCTAGTGCCTCAAACAAGCTAGGCAAGCTCTCTACCACTGAGCTATAACCCAGCCTGCAAATGGTTATTTAAATGAAAAAACGCTATATACAGGAAGGGTTTTATTATATAACAATGTTATGTCCATCATTTGCGATGATTTTTACTTCAAGTGAAATAAGATATGCAAAAGTAATTTGATGATTTGAATTGATGAGGGCTCTCTTCTCCCCGTTACCACTGGCTCAGCTCAGGGTTTTCAGGTAAGGAATGCGATGTGTTAGTATGGAAATATGCGTTAAGTGGCTTCCTCAGACTGATGTCTGTTTTGGATACACACTGGAGATTTGCTCAATGAATGTTCTCTTGTATATCAGAAAATTATGGAACTTAAGAACAAAACCTGATGAATTTGTTTTTCCATCTGCATAGTACAGCTTGTTTCTCCTGAAAAACTAGGTAAATTTTCAAGGTCTTTTTGCATTTTTTTGGGGGGGGGTTACTAGGGATTGAACCTAAAGGTTTATCACTGATAAATTTTTTATTTTGAGACAGGGTCTTGCAAAGTTGCTTAGGGCCTCGCTGAGTGCTGAGCTGACCTTGAACCTGTGATCCTCTTGTCTCAGCCTCCAAAGTTGCTGGTATTACAGGCATGCACCACCCCACCACCACACCACCATGCCTGGTTCTTTTTGCATTTTTATTTGAGTTTCATCATCTGTGTTATCAATGACCGCTGCAAGGGGTAGAGAGTCCAAGGGAAGGATTCCATTCACTCGTGAGGTCTTGGAAAGAGGTGGGTGAACAATACAAGAAAAACAAATGTTTGTAAAACCTTACTTGTGGTCGCAGGATATAAACTTATACAACTGTTTGGGATGATTCAGTAGATCCAAGTCAGGAATTCAATTACTTCATTTCTCAAAGTATTCTTTTCTAATAAAACAGAGGTAACAATTCTTTCTATACTATAGGCTTATGATGAGAATCAAATGAGACAGTGTCCTTTAAGTGCTTCGGATGGTATCTGGCACATATTAAATTCATTTAGTCCCCAAACATTTATTTAGCCTCTATTGGCATGTTAAAGATTATTTAGGTGTTAGAGATACAGCACTGAACTAGTTAGACTGGGTCCCTGGTTTCTTGGAGCTTCATTCAAATGGGAGGGAGACATAAAAAGATAATGTACGATAAATATCAGACAGGCAGAGGTCTATGATGAAAAAAAGATGATGCGGTAGTCTGTCAAGGGATGCTGCTCCACATGGGTAACCAAAAAATACATCTTTTTTTCTTTTGAAGTAACATTCAAAGCAAAACATGCTAAATATTATTATTAGAATCATCACACATAGATATCTAACATTAGACAATTGTATTGTACTATTATTAGATTATTAAAGCTAAATATAATAAACAATGTTATAATACTAATAAAATAATACTATTACTATTAATTACTACTACGGCTACTACTAAATAGTCACAACCAGTCAGCTGTCAACTAACTCTATGTATTAATTATCTACCTAGTAGATAAATGTTGACCTCGAGCTGATTTGTCCCAACCTTCTAGTACATTCTTGACTGTCCTACTCCCATTATCTATGAGCACATCCTTGGGGAATGAAAATGCATCTGTTTGTTTAAAAAAAAATAGAAGTTAATACTGATGCAAAAATCCTACACATAATGCATATCAAAGCCAAATATAAATTATTTCTGAAGTTATCTGCTGTTGTGGCTTATTGCTGCCAGTGTGGGCTCTTCTATTAGCATGGATAAGTGGGACCTGACCATATGTCAAGAGAACACGTCCTTTCGAAGTGACCTCATATATCAAACACACACCCCTGGGATGCTATGCCCCCCTAACCACAATGACAGACTCTTCCAGTAGGTTTTCCATTTTTTTCACCTGTGACCGTATGCTGCCTCCTGTCAGCGGTGTCAGTGTAGATGAGACCTTTCCCATCCTGCCAGAGCTGGTACTCTTTAATGACGCCATTTGGTTTCTCAGGGACACTCCAGCTCAGATGCAGAGCTTCTGCACTTGGGGCTGTGATTCTTGGTGGCAGGATGCTCTCTGGAACTCCTTGGGTAGTAGCTGCAACTACCTGAAAACATAGGAATTAAACAGCAATTTATTGTAACAGTACACTGGGTATCCCGATCAATGAGAATGTCACTTTTGTTTTAAAATGTTGTGGTCTGGCCTGGCATATCATTAGCAGGGTCCTGGAGAAGCAGTTCTTTCTTTTTTTTTTTTTTTTCTTTCCCTCCCATCCTATTTAAACAATGAAATCTGACCTTGAATACATTACATAAGTCTCAGACTACCATTTATCACAACAGGTTCAACAACAATTTTGACTGCAGAGTGCTGCCCTCAGTTTAAACAAGTAAAATCTGGCTGGCAGACTGTCTTCCTAGAGAACTCTTGATAACTCTCTTCCATATGGCCCATCAGTGTCTTTGCATTTTAACAGCCTGATTTTGTACATTTTAAGCACCAGTAAATATGGAGCAAAACCTACATCTGAACTTGCTTGCATATAATATGCTTTGAGCTGTATAAATGGGCAGACTTTGCTGTACTCTTCCTGTGACACCCAGGATGATTTTATAATGTCTACGCCAATGTTCTAGAAAAAGAACCAAGTGAGAAGAAAAAAATGAAAAACCAACCAGCTATTGAGTCAATAAAATCAAATAGAGTTTAGGACAAAAATGGACTGCATTTGCTTTTTTTCAGACTTAACTCTGATTTCATTTTTTAACCAATTGTTTTGGCATCTGGTAGGCTTGAGCTGCATCTATGAATAAAGTGTGGAACTGTTCAAGGACCATACGGACCACAACTTGATAGGGCCAGTCAGCTGCTGCCTGTCTCAGTGGTGGCAGGCACAGAGATGTTTCTGGGGTTCTGTTGAGCAAAATAGAACACATGTACTGTGGCTGATCAGTTTGAGTGTTTCAGTTGGTTCTTCCAAGTGTGTGAAGATGCGGCTCTTCTCAAGTTTCAAACATATGGAAAGAATCAGAGATGTTCTGTGGCATCTTTCTTTATCTTCCCCCTAAATTGTTTGTTTCTTCCCAGAGGTCTTCACGAGATTTTCTTTCTTTTTCATTTGGCATTCTTCATCATCTCTGTATTCTGTTTTTTTTTTTTCTTTTCTTTCTCTAGGGATGCCTTTGATGACCATATTGAAACTCATAGCTTCAATTTCCCACCTAGATCTTTCTAGCAAACTCCAGTTACCTAATCCATCATTGGACCAGACATTTTCATGTAATATGATAAATAATAACTGATTTGGTCACCGTAGTACCTGCTCCTTCTCTTTACATTTTTTAAAAACTTAAAAAAATTTTTTTATTCGTCAACTTTTAATATTTACTGCTTTTTAAAAGTGTGCTTATAGAATGACTCAATTATCCACAAATTATGGTATCAAGCCATATATTGAGAATATCCATAATTCTTTGCTTTTTTCATCTAGATAGAATTGACTATTAAGTCCTATAGATATTATCCCCGCTATCTGTTGTATCTTTCTGATATTTTCTATTCTGGCCCATAGTACCTGAATTCAGAATTTCATTTTTTTTTTTTTTTTGTCAAGACTCTTACAGAAGACTTACAGAACCATTTATTTTCTATGCTAGAATCTTTTGTCCTTTTCTGATTTTTAAGAGCAGGCAATTTTTGTTGATAAAAATCTTTTCAACTAAAGAATGTTTGGGGAATCTTTATGGATTTTCAGAATATTGCTATCTTAGTCTGTTTTCTGTTTCTATGACAGAATACGTGAGAATGGGTAACATAAAGAAAAGCGGTGTGTGTGTGTGTGTGTGTGTAATTATTTATTTATTTGTTAGGGAGCTCATGGTTCTGGAAGCTGAAAAGTCCAAGGTCATACCACCACATCTGGGGAGGACCTTGTGCTGTCTCAACTCACTGTGGAAAGTAAAAGGGTAAGCAGTCTTGTGTGAAAGAAGAAAACACAATAGGCAACCTTGCTTTATAACAACCTACTGTCAGGGTAACTAATCTAAACCCATGAGAGTGAGAATCCACTTCCTCAGGACAAGGTGGCCCTTATCCCTTTATGAGGTTGATCTCTTGTTACTTAAACTCCTCTGAAAGGTCCCACCACCTCAATGTCGGGACCAAGTCTCAACATCAGTTTGGCTATGAGAAAATCACATCAAAACATAGCAATTATCTACAAATGACTGGTGGGAGAAGAGTGGGAACAAGAAGATGAAATTGGTTCAAAATTTTGTTTTGTATTAATAAAACACTGATGGATGTTTGGATAAATGTCCCTTATAATCACCTTTCCTTTCAGGCTTAAGTATGAGCACCCAGTTAAGGTGATACATGAGTGAGCACCCTACTCAAGATGACTTTGAAGAGGCAATGGTATCTGTGAGGGCTACCTTCACCTAGCCCTCACAATGGCCCCTTCTCTCCAGAGTTCAGGCAACTCCCCTTACCTCTCTGCTGGCAGTGCAGCCAGCCGCCGTGCAAGCCTTCAGTTGATATGAGTACTCCTGAAAAGGATGAATTCCCTTTGTGTCGGAGAAGCTCAAAGATGTTCCCCGGAAGCGTTCAATTCCATTTCGGAGAAGAATGTAGTATATAACAGGACCTAAAAGACAGAGAAATGGCTGCATTTGGTTGTTATATAATTTTAACCATTTGCAAACAACTTACCTGTCTTAGTGCTCTGTAGAAGCGGGGCACCATAGCATCATTGAATTCTACTTTGTTATTATCTTGCTATAACCAAACAGTTCTTAACTATATTTTCAGGGAGGATGTGGATTCTTGATGTAAAGTATCAGTTTTGCCAATTGCCTTTCACACTATAACAAATTTATTTTCAATATGAAAACTATTTTGCCTTTCTTGAATCTACTTTGCTTATTTGAAGGCAGCTCAAATATATACCAGGATTCAAGGATCTTGTAATTATTTATTTATTTAAACTAACAATTTCTGAGGACCACACCACAAAGTGAATGATTAGTGGGTACATCTGTAAAGTTCCCTTCATCAGTAAATACTTCCTAGTGGTTAGATGCATGCCAATTATATGTAGATTAAACACATTTCAGTTTTCTTCTGGATATATGAAACTAGGCTATTTCTATTTTAAAAGTAGCTTAGTACCATTTGATTGTATAGGTTTCTTCCAGTTCAGGACAATTGCATCTTCATGATTGCCCATTGTGGTCCACCGAGGCGGACTCAATCCTTGAGGAACATCTTCTTTTGTTCTGACTCTAACAGCTTTGCTGAATCCTTGCCCATAGTTGTTCCATGCAGAAATCCTGTATTCATACATTGTATAAGGCACAAGGTTCACATCTGGAAAGACAGAAATAAGACCATGAGGTTTTCTTGTTTTTATTTTCCTACATCATATTAAAAATGAATATCAAAACCTTTAAACATATAAAAATACTTTATGCCTTTATCTCTTTGTGAATAAACAAAGATCTAATATCTTTATTTTCTAAATCATAAAAAAAGCATTTCAAGTGTTCGATAGATGCAGAGATATGGAATTTCACAGCAGAGCATCCGCCATTTCTGAATAGAGAAATATGAATATATTCATTAAAGAAACAATTGAAAAATAAAAGCAATAAACTAGTGTATGATTAGGTGCTAATGGCTCACGAGTTTATGTATCCTTTAGTTCTGTTGAGACAGATTTGCCAACAACTGTTTTATAGTTTTATTATTATAAACTTAATGAAGTATTACTTTTTATTACTTTGAAAATATTATTTCATTAAAATATATAAATTGTAATATAGTTGTATGAGATAAATTTAAGATATGAGATAGATAAAACTCAGCTTATCATTGTACCAAGTTAGTAAATAAAATGAATTCAAACTCCACAGCATATTCCTTTTCTCTTTTACCAAAGCCAGAGCCAAAACCAAAACCAAACAATCAACCTAATTAAAACAACAAAACTCCACCTGCTGAGCTTTGGAAATGGCATGAATTTATTAGATAATGCTCCATGTTATTCAATGCTGCCCCCAAAATCATAGGTCCACGTTAAGCTTTCATAACTTCAGAAGTACATATGCTACAAATTTGCATATAATATTTTTTACCTGAAATTTTAATGACCCAAGTTTATTTTCCTCTGATTTAATTTTGTGGATTTGGAGTGTTCCCCTGTTTCCTTTTCTGTGGAGTGGTTTCTGAATGACAGTTTCTCAGAGTGAGGACCAGGAAAGGAAGTGCTCCTCCACTGCCTGGCCACCTGCTCTCTCCGTCCATCTGCTTGGGTTATTTGAGTCACATTCTTTTTATAAGCATCTCCTTACAATAAACCCCACCCTGTCAACTTTATCAAATTAATATGAAAATAAAATATAAGAAGTTATGTGGCAGAACTTCATAAAATGTAATTTCTCTACAAGTAGAAAGGGTTTTTTGCTATAGTTCAGATCTCAAATATTCCCCAAAGGCCTATGTGTTATAGACTTGGTTGCCAGCCCATGTTGCTATTGGGAGATAGTGAAGCCTTCAAGAGGTAGAACCTAGTGGAAAAAAGTTAGGATACTTGGATATTGAAACCCTGGTCCTTTCTTGTCTCTCTCTATGCCTCTTGGTTGTCACAATGTGAGCAACTGCCACACTTTCCCATCATGATGTTTTGCCTCACTACAGGCCCAAAAGCAATGGGGCCAACTGACCATGGACTGAAACCTCTGAAGCTGCAAGCCAAAGTGAACCTTTCCTTATTATAAATTGATGTATCTCAGGTAATTGTTATAGCAACAAAAGCTGACTAATGCAATTATCTTGTTTCCATTTTCTCTGGTAAGAGGGTATCTGCCAGGTGTTGACACCAGCAGATGCCCCAGTATCCCTCCCATTCTAGTTAGAAATTATTTTCCCCATTTTCTTTGGAGCTTGGTGTAGTCATTCAGTGATTCAGATCTCACTATCTGAAAGAGTATGGGAAAGAAATGTATCTCTTATCTCCTGCTGATCAGCTGAAGCTAGGATGTTGTAGGAATCCAGGCTGCAAACCAGTGGATGATGGTAGCACCTGAAGCATAATGAGCCAGAAAATGCAAGTAATCTGAACTCCAAATGTCCTGGTGGGACTGAGCCACTCAGACCATCTCCTACCCACAGATGCTCACTCTGTGTTTACCTCTCTTTGCTATAGCTGATTAAATAGCCACGGAAAACAAGTGCTGTTCTGGACCCTCAAGCCCCATCACTGTTTCTAATGTCAGTTGTGGCAGCTCTCCATGAAGCATTCCTTATTCTTTCTTACACCACTTTTCAGTCTTCTTTTTTCTACTATTCATCTCTTCTGGTTTCTTCATTTTCCCGACTCCCGGCCTTTCAAAGAGGCTCTTCTCCCATAAAAACAGTCTTTTTGCTCTAGTCATAAAGAATCATTTGTCGTTGAAATTTTGCCTTTCCTCAGCAATCTGTCTTACTTTTCAGAATTTTCTTTTTTCTTTGCAAGAATTGCCATATATACTTCCCCAGTCCATGTATGCACGGTTTTGCTTTTTTTTTTTTTTTAACTTCTTGGTTCAAAATCACTCTATATGTTATATGGGCTACTCTAACAATAATAGAGAGTTTTGGGGGGTGGTTGGTCGGGTACATTTGATCAATATTTTTAGTTTTTAAAAAACATCCCATACATACTTGTCTTAATCATTGAAGAGCTGACAAAGTAATCCTTCAAAATGCATATGTGATTGTGTCATTTCACGGTTTACAAAGCATTACAATCCATACTTTGTTGCACAAAGATAGCAATCTGGCTCCTATTCTTAGGTCTTATCTCTCAGTACTTTTTCTCTGCTATCACTCTGCTGAATCCAGACTGAGGAAATGGTTACTTTCCAAAATTACTGGGCTTTCTCTTGCTCCTGGGCTTTGCAATTTGCCTAAACAACCTTCCCTCAGCCTCATGGGGTCCTGCTTATCAGTCCAGGCAGACTGTCTTTCTTGAAGTTCTTTCCTAACCTCTCTAGTCTGGACTCAGTGTCCTTGCAACATTCTTCAAAAGCATCATTGGATGACAACATAGACTTCTATCACAGTACTTAACTTCACACCATTTATCACATTACAGGGTAATCAGGAATGTGCTTCAAATCACCCATGAAAATTCTTGCTTGTCTTTATAACTGTGGGTCCTGGTGTAGTGACTGGTTATTAGTATGTGTTTAGTAAACGTTCTTTGATAAGTGAGTGACTGTGGGAGTGAATGAATTTTGGTCAGTTTTGACATTGTTAGATTTCAGTTCTAAGAGTCTAAAAAGGTTTGATTTGCTAGTTTAACAGTCTCAATGGAATTGTCATGGCACCAGTTAAGTGCTTAATATTTTTCATGAAAAAAAGAGAAGGGTTTGTTATTTTTCATATTCAATTTATAGCATTCCTGGCAGGCAAAGCAATCTGAAATGTGGATTTTAAAAGCCCTCATAATATTAGATCAGTAGGTAGAAACATCTATTCATTTCTGGAATGGGTGACTGCAAGAATGTCTTAAAAGTTCTTCCAAATCTTGATCTTGATTACAAGGGGCAGATAAAAGTAGGGACTCTCTGAGATAGAAACCCAATAATTTAAAAAATGAGGACCCATGACTTAACTCTTTGACAGCAGGAGGAGACTGGGAGTTTGGATAAACTGTCCTCTATTCTGAAGTCTTTCCCAATTTTAAATTCATGCCAATATATATTTTCAATGCTGCATAGTATGCTAAATCTAAATAATGAAGTAAACAGAGATGTACCGCTCATAAGAGTATTTCAATCTGATAGGAGGGATGGGAAAGTGTCCAAATGCATATGGCATGTGGTAGAAGTGGGGAGCTTTGTGAACAATGTGCCTCAGGGACAGAGGGATGGTAAAACTGGGTTTGGGAAGCCTGTACCAAGGATCTGAATCTAAACCTGGGTCTTGAGTAAGATGGAGAAGGAGCACTCTAAAAGGAGTTCCCATACCACGTGGTATCTTCTACATCTGCTCCTTCTGAAGATGACATGATTGGAATATGTTTCCTTATCATAGCAAGTTCTTTTAACAGATTTGACCCTCAGTTTTCTTTTCTCTTAAATGACCATACTCAGCTGTTTGCCTTGAGGGTAATAAGGTAACATTCTGAAGTACCTAGCATAGCACTGGGACTAAGTAATATCCAATAAACTTTACTCTTTCCTTAATCTTCTCCTTCTCATCTCAGTATCCTACCTGACATTTTCCATTGCTATGGTTTGTTTTTATCCCCCACCATTGGTTGAGGAAGGTGGGATGATTATTCATGAGGGAATAGAGCACTGATTTTCTTATTTAACTATAGCTTGCTTGGATTATGTCACTTAGATGGATTCTATGTGACTCTAGAAGATCACACACACATGCACACTTGGTTCTTCAACAAACAGAAGCAATTTCTGTAGGGACTTAAGTAAATGTCTAAAGAATAAAAATTTAACAAAGAGTAAGACTGTTTAGTACCCTAAATTTTATAGTGTTCAGGATACTCTCTAAATAAGGTTCTCAGCTTTCTCACTCAGCTTGGTCTATCAAGATGGTGCTTAGAAATTAATATTTTTGTGAATCATTCTCAAGATGATTGGTCATCTTCAGAAATACCATGCTTGGGTTTACCTACTAATATAATGCTGTTAGGTTTTCCTAGTAAACAAAACAGGTTCCATCCTTCTTTCTGCCTACAAGTATAGCAATATTCATCACTGAAAGCTGCATTCAAAATTTAGAGAATGAAGTTAAGTTCATTGTAAGTTAACTGGACATACCAGAAAACGGAACATAATATACTTATTTATCTGGTTTTTATTCTCTACAGATTTAATCTAAAATAGCATCCTTATTTACAATTAGACTTTAAAATTTTTAAACGAATAAACTTCATACATATCCAGATGATGCCTTTAATTACCTGTCACAAGCTGGCCCCAAAGTATGATTGGATAAATTGATATTAGGGTAAGGAGGGATGATGTCAAAGTGAAAGACATGCGTTTCCAGCAGCTTTTCACTACACATTTCAGCCATGGGCATGCAGCTTGGTTTCTATTACCTGTGAAGGAGTGTGTGTTTGCACTTCCTGTGTGAACAGTCTCTTCAGCAGATGAACACATTTCTTCAGTGGATGTATTCCCCGTGGAATTGTAAGACCCTCTTATCACAGTGCAAACGTGACTGGTAAAGTTGAAGTCACACCAGCCACAAAGTGCTGTGGCTTGCATTGATGCTGGGCAGAGAGTCTTGCACTCTTTGGTTTCCTAAGTCAGTGGTAGGGGAAGGGAGGAGAGGGGTGAGCAGAAAGGTAGAAGAAGATTTTGAAACCTTTTTTAGACATACATATTTTTGATTTTCACATTTTTTATATTCAAATGTATTTTTTCACTTATTTGATGAGTACCTCAAAATTTACAACAAATGAAGGTGGATTGTCTAAAAGAGTAGCAACCTGAAATGTCACAGATATGGATAAAAATTTCAGTTTTGTAACTGCCTACCAAGCTCTGAACTTGAGCAGGTCACTTACACTCTCAGTGCTTCAGCTTTTTGAGTAGGGAAATGGAAATTAAACTTACCAAGAAGGTTTGCTCTACAAATCAAATGAGCTAACCTTGTAAATGCCTTAAGCTTAGTTTATATCTCACAAATTGTAACAGTAGTAATTATTTAATTATTGTTACTTTGACATGTGCTATGGTATTTTGGCGAAAATAACAAATGTAGTACACAAGAACCACTACTTCCTGTTCTCTTGGAAAAGTTGAATCCATAAAATATAGCACATATCCAAGCTTTAGAAAAACCTAAATATTTCATGAACTGTCATTACAGTTAATTATATTTAGAAATCTTTTCTTTGATTAATCTCTGGATATTTTTATCATTGTTGATAAGTGTTCTAGATGAGGAAAGAAAATTGTCATCCAAAATTTCAGGAGTTATAACTAAGGTGATATTTATATAATGAAGAGATGTACTTTGCTTTCCTGTATTTAAATAACAATGTATTTAAAAAATTTTTTTGATATCAAAATTGTTCCCTAATTCAACTTCTCTCTCACATAAAATAAGTTAAATTATTCTAAGTCAAAATAATGATGCTTCAGAAAAATATAGTGGAAATTCCATTTAAAAATGGCAAATTGAAGTCTTGAACTCTTGTACATATCTCCATATTCTTTTTTATTTTTCTGGTACTAGGCAGTCCCACGTGCTAGGCAAGCTCATTAACACTGAGTTATACCAATTCTTCCTAGTCTTTTAAATCCTAGTCAAGTGACAGCAAAATAAAGTTGTTAAGGTTTGGATATGTGGTGTGCCCCTAAACTCCTACGTTAATGCAGAGTGTTCAGAGATGAAATGACTGGATTAGGAGCTATAACCTAATCAGTCCATCCTAGTCTGAATGGAGTAAGTTGCTGGGTGGTAACTATAGATAGGTGGAGTGTGGCTAGAGGAGGTGGGTCACTGGGGATGTGCCTTGGAAGTCTCCATCTTCCCTGAAGCCCCTTCCCCTCCTTCTGCATCTTGGCTACCATGAATGGAGCAGCACTCCTCCATGATGCCCTTCCACCATGGTATTCTGCCTTATCTTGGGCTCAGAGCAATGGAATCAGCCCACTATGGACTGAATCTCTGAAGGCTTAGCTCAAAATATACTTTTTTCTCTAAGTTGTCCTTGTCAGGTCTTTCTTTTTTTCATAATGAGAAAGAGCTAAAACAAATGCTTTATGGAAGCATATGGAAGCATATATAGAAAATAAATATAGACATTCTAAGGAAGTAGAAAGGGAAATAATACATGCAGGATAGCTCAAACATTTCGAAAAGCTGAAAAGTGGATGTGGTGGAGAAAACACCATGATCTAGGAAATATCACTTTTTTCTTCCTGAAAACTGCAGATTTCAAGCCTATTTGCAAAAGGAGGAGACAGTGATTAGATATGTGTGTATGACTAGGGCATAGATGGAATGTACTACATATTCAGTATCCACGTATGACCCATCAGTATGCAAACTTCTCCTGTCTTTCCCTTTCCATTGTAATCCGAAGGCTGTGCACGACTCATCACAAGATGGAAGGGTGGGTGTACCTATGTTGCTTAGAAAAGGGTTGCCTAGTTCACATGGAATTGTCATGCGAAAAATTGCAAACAAATGCTAAGAGGGTAGGTTTGTGCATTTTTAAATTAATTTTAAAAATTTGTTCTAATTAGTTGTACATGACAGTAGAATGCATTTGTACATTTTGATAGATCATACATAAATGAAGTGTAATCTTTTTTTCTGATTATACAAATTGTAGGATCACATCAGTCACACAGTCAAATGAGTACATGAGGTAATAATGTCTTTTACCCTACTATCCTTCCTACCCCATACCCTTTCCCCTCCCTTCACTCACTCCCCTAGGATTAAAGTATTCCTTTTTTTGTTGTTGTTGTTTTTTTTTTTTTTTTTTTTTTTTGCAGTGCTGGAGATTGAACTCAGGGCCTTGTGCTTGTGAAGCAAGCACTCTACCAACTGAGCTACATCCCCAGCTTGTTTTGTGCATTCTTAGCATAGACATACACATGACAGAGAGAGAAGGAGAGAGAGAGAGAGAGAGAGAGAGAGAGAGAGAGAGAGAACAAAAAAGAAAATGGTAACTCTGTGAGGTGATTGATAAACTAAATAATTGTGATGACTATTTCATAGCACATATGTATCAAGTTGTATACCTTAAATACATGTAATTTTATTTGCCAATTGTACCTCAACAAAGCTGAAAAAGTTTCACTCTATGGAACTCTCACATACATAAAAGTTTATTTTTTAACCTCAGCATACTTTGGGCTAACAAAATAACTAAAATACATGGCATTGGTGTGGGGGTTAGGCAGAAATAGAAAAGAGAGAAACTAGAGGTTAAGAAGTTGAGGGGCTTTAGAATGGCCTGGAAAAATATTTGGTAAACCTGTGCCCTGGTATTATTATCAAGGCAAGTCAGGTGCTACTGAGTTCACAGCTCTCAGAGAGGAGGTTATAAGATAGAACATCAGCAGTACAGGTGAACTGCTAGTAGCTGTCTTTGGCAAGATATTCCAAAATAAGACAGGCTCAGAAAGAGTTGGCAAAATGAAAAAGAAATAGAGCCTACTGGAAGATAAAAGTCAAGTACCAGAGTAAATATGGTAAATGGGAAAATTAAATCTGCATATTACACACTGAGAAGAGTGTGTAAATCCTACTGGATTTTCCATAAGGTGCAAGTCAGACATATATGCCACCCTGACCTGGAATAGAATATTTAGGATAATTATTTATGTTTGTTAAGGATTCTTGGCAATGTGATTCTTTGACAAAAATCCATTCTGCTACATGATTATGTTACTATATTCCCCGTTGATATACAGGTCACACCCATGCACAGCAAGGTTTCAATCAGACTCCACTGAAAAGATGATTTCAAACCATAGAAAGAGGAACTCAGAGGAAGCAGAACAGCAAGGAAAAGAACAAAAAACTAAAATAAGTAACAAACAAGCAGATAAGACAATTCAAGAAATAAAGAAAACAACAAAAAAGCAAACATGTTACTTTATATGTTCAGAATGCTAAAAATAGATATTCCAGAAATGAAACAACAGCAGGACGTCAAGAACAAGTAATAATCAACAAATAAGAAAGCGTTCTTAAAAATTGACAGATGAAATTTTAAAAAATTAACAGAAAATATGAAAGATAATGTTAAGGCAATATCTCATCAAGTTGAAAAAAGATAAAGTATTGATCGATAGGCAAAGAACAAGCAGAAAAAGCTTAGAAAAAGAACAAGAACAAAACAATTAAAAGATCAGTTTAGGAAGATCAATTCCCAACTAATGAAAATGGAGATAAGAGGAAGCAAATTATCAAGTAAATAGTAATATTCTCTAAAACTGAAAGTCATAAACTCCACACTGAAAAAGTCCACAAAAGCACATCATTATGAATAATTGTGACAGCCTTAACAATTATCTCCATAAATGGAAACATTTTCATGAAGTAAAAAAAAAACAGGGTAAAGAGAACATTTGTTACTGAGGAAAAATAATGTAACTACTGACAAAGAAATAGGTATCAAAATATCAATGAAAGTCTAAAAATTGAAAAAATGCGTTCAAAGATCAGAGTGAAAATGAACCTTGACTTGTATATCTAGTCAAGCTTCCAATCCAGTGGAAATGTTGAACAATGATAATTTCATACTTCAAGTTCTCAAGAAATCACCTTCTATGTATCTATAACCTATAAAATCTACAAAAGGAGGGAAACTTATCCAGAACTCAGGGGGGTCAACAAAGGAAAAATGTGGAAGAAATTCCAGAGTCAACAGCTTAGAGAAGATCACTGTGTATAAATTCAACAGGGATAGAGTCCAGACTGGAGCAGAAGATGCAAGTCTCCATCAGAAAGGTCAGGAAATGCAATGGGACCTACAGATTGAACTTCACCTACAACACTTCACTTTGCATGAAGAAAGGTTATTATCCTCATTATAATATTCATATCAACATTATGTATTATCTTGTGAATCATGTATTATGTATGTAGTATCATTCATTGCTACAAAGTGCTTGCTGGGGCCATAACAATCTCATAAGAATTATATCACATCCCAATATGTGTGTGATGTCCACCCAAGGATTGTGCTTCATTCAGCATATGGACTGTTTACAACTGTCTGTGTCTAATGCACTCACTTTTAGCTATCTTGTAATGACAGAGTATTACACAACATGGTAGTGTGTTTGTTTTTAAGTATCCACAATCTTTTCTGCAAAATGATGGAGTTCTGGAGTTCTGGGTTAAGTTTTATGCCAACAAACATGATATGGCTGCATGAGAAACATCACCGCATATAAACAAGTGATTATTCACTTTTGTGGTTGAGAGAAGCACTTGCTCATCTTGCACTGTTTAAGGGAATGCCATATAAACACGGCTAAGTCAATTCACAAGGTCTAAGGTCTCTATCAAAGGAAATTGGCGAGGTATGGCTGGCGGGCTAAAGGGAAGAAACAGAAATATTCTTCTATCTCCATGGACAGCACTCAGGGTCATGAAATGGCACCTTGAGGGGACCCAGGGAGACTTGTGCTGGCTCTTTCAGCACACACACTTTCAGTCCTGCACTCATCTGAAGTGCTGGGTACAGCTTCCTTGAGAACAGCTAATCATTATTAATTCCTTTAGAATTCATTGCAATAACATCAATCATAGCGAACTCATTCGGTATTAATATGGATGTAATGTGAAAATGAATAATGCACACAGGAGTTTTTATATTCCTATTTTAGAAAAATAGTTATGAACAATGTATTTCTCTTTCCATTGTCAAATCAGCACCTCTGAGAGATTTTCTATCAATTACCTTCATCATCATTCCAGTTGAAATCTTGTCAGAGCAAACATATTTCAAAGGATTATATCCAACTCCATTACAGCATTTCTGGCTCTTTGGAATAAGTTCAGTTTCACAGCATTTTACTGGCACTGGGTCATTCTTTTTAACATGTGCTTTAGACTCTCCACTGGAAGCTGAGCAGCATATGGTATCTGACATATTCACATAATCCTGCCCACAACAGAACATCCCTGCAACAATAAAATGTTATATATGAATATGAAATAAAAAAAGGGAAGAAAACTGAGGCTGCTATAAAGTTTGGTATAAAAATGTCAGAGTCGGACAGTTTCCGAAATGGTGCAATCCGAAGGTAGCATTTCCATACCAAGGTGATTTAAATGTGCAGTGAGGGTCCTTCTTACCAAGAGCACTAGACACTAATTAGGAAAAGAACACACAAGAGGAACTGTTCGGAAATCATTCAGCTGGGCCAGACTTCGCTTGTGCTGTATAAAAAAGATCGGATTTCTGTCATGAAAACTGCCTGCCCATTTTGTGATGATAACATCTTGTTGCAGAAGAGGGTTAGTTAGATTACAGAAACTCAGAGAAAGCTCTAGAAATTCACAAGGGAGAACAGGTTGCCCAGGCACTCTGGGATAAGTGGAAAGCTAAAGCCATCCTGGATGTGAGAACCCTGTGTAGAAGCCTTGCAAGCTTTTCCCTGTCTTTGTCTAGAATACACATATCTGTCTGTTGTACACCCAGGAGGAAAGGTAACATTCTTTCTCCATGACATGGATTTAGCATCTAAAACCAGCTGAGTATGTTTGCTGATCAGGTGAACCAATCAGCCACTGTCTTTTGTAGTCTCACTCTGTTCTAGACCTCTCAGTTGAGAGTTTGGGGGTAGTAAGAGAAAAGATCTTACAGGGAGATCAATGCCCACATTTCCATGAAAGACACATGTACCTGAGATACCAGTAGCCTCTTTCCTCCCACCAAATTCAACTTAATTGCCTGTGTTCACATAACTTAAATGCCTTAAGGGAAATACAGCAGAAATTTAGATATGAAAAGCATGAATAAATAAACAATATTACAGAGTCATATTAAGCTAAAAATTAAGGTGCCTAAAGATTCCACGTCAGTGCTATCATATTAGCATTTATATCTGGGCATATAGTAGCACAATGTGATGAAAGATTTATTTTAATTAGAATTTTATTTATTTATTATTAGTCCCAACTGATAACATAAAGAACCTTAAATTCAAAGTGTCCTGGGGTCCTGAATTATTTAATCTGGCCCTGTACAAATACCTACACTATGAGCCACACTCATATTAATATACCAAGAAGTTGTAAATGCTTTTTTCTGATCATTGAAAGCAGATACTGGTTTGGCATATTCTTTAAGAAAGAAGTTTATTTACACATTGATCTTCTCATTGATTTTTCCACTTTAAAAATATTTCACAATATTTAAAAATTTTATTTATGATTAACAATTTACAATGAACACAACCGAGTTTTGACATTCCATGTTTATCTAAATGTGGCAAATCTTTGAAATAATCGATTTACAAAAATAAACTGTTTTAACACTTTTTTATTGTTTTACCATTTCCAGGAAAACTTCTCTTAAATAAAATATGCACAGCTGGGCTATAACTGAAGCAGATTCTTGATTATAGTGGGCAGAAATATGTGTATATACATGCACAGATACATAAATACATACATGTATGTACACACGTGCAAAATAAAAACAAAAATTCACGGATTCAAGTTCTTATTGTTTGAACATTTTTTCTGCTGCCTTCTGATCAGATACTTAAATATAGCATTGGTTCTTGACTGTGATTTTTTTCCTCTGGCAATTTTCTCAAACCTATTCATGTTTCTATTTTAAAGAGCAATCAAAATCTGAAAAGTGGCCTTTTAGGGAGCAGAATACATTTCCCCCCTCTACTCCCAAATTACTTCAAGGTTTCACCATGCTTTAAGTATGAAATCAAAATGCAGACATTGACCTAATTCAAAACTCCTAATCAGTCATCTGATCGCTCTGAGGGACTTTTGACAGGTCAACTAAAATTTTGATAATGAACTGTTTTTACACTAGAATAGAAAGAAAAAAAATAAGGATGTTTCCTTTCACAAAGAGCTTTACCTTTGTTTTGCCGAATTGAAATTTCAGCCAAGATTTCACTCACATAACAAGAAGTGACTCCCTTTCTAGTTTCTTTGGTAAACCATTACTTCTTTAATTATTATCAACCTTGTTCCAGTGTGATAAATTGCTAATTACTTAATACCCTAATCAGCGTTCATTCTTTGCACAGATAAACTGTGACAGTGCCATTAATTTAAATAGTAATTTCACTTAATGGCCAGAACGGCACACCAGATTTTTATGCAGCATTTTCTGAAGACTGCATCCATCACTACAACATTCTGACATAAAGATGTCTGACGTGCACTAACTCACTTAGGGAGAGCAGATGTTGCAGAGCAGAGTTTGGTAGTAATTCCCATAGTGCATCACTTCAGCATGAATGAGCTGCAAATTCAGAGACAGACAATCTTCTGAAACTGCATTGCAATAACTTTTGACCCCTACCTAATTTATCACATGGAGCACTTGACTTTTGAACTTTGACACACAGAATGCGCAATTCTAAATATGCCCAAAGAAGAACAAAATAGGTCATGCATTGTTGATGGATTGGTCCATTCTTTCAGAGGCTCTTCATTAAATTTGTACAAAGGTGGAGTGCTCCTTTGAACAAGATGTAGATGTTATTAAAGTGGCACTGTACACATTGAACTTGTAGTTGTTTATTTTTTTAGATCAAACAGCATATATTGCCTTTCCAAACTGCGCATATAGCCAATGGATGGTTTCCATTGCATTTGGAACAACTGAGAAAACTGTGGAGAGGTGACTTTTTGTCTCATTAATATGGATACTTCAAATACATTACCAGCACTTATTTAATGTCCAGGACTGACAAGAAATTATTAATAACCATATGTGCCTGATGAATTTACAAACAGTTTAATTTGCAAAACTAGTACCCCATTTTTCTAATAGAAGACCAATAATATGCATAATGCATTTGAGGTAAAAATAGTATGGTAGTAAAAACAGTCTGGAATATGACAAATCATTGTGGAACTCTGAGACTGATCATGGAAGAGAACACATTTTAAGCCAAGAGATTTTATATTTAGGTGCAGGAAAGAAAATGTTTGCAATTAGTCATTCTTGGAACAAACTTAAAAATTAGTAGCAATGAAAGAAAGATTCATGCTAGTCTTCACCAGTAGATGGCTCTATGAATACCACCACAAAACTGAGAAAGAAGGGGTAGGTAAAAATGCTCCCCCCCAAAAAAAAATGCTCCCCCCAAATCATTGCTGTATATCTTATAGCATTTAAGTTGTACTTTAAAAAAAAAACAACTCTTCATATTATGAAAAACTTCTTGAGAAATATTCTTGCAATACAATTCTTACACCATGGATTTCTGTGGCTCTGCCTCCCTCTTTGCAAAGTTCCCAAATTCCATCTTAATGAAATATTCATATTACTCATGGTAGTCATTCATTCTACTGAAAGTCAGAGTTCAGGACATGGAAACTCAATGTTCTATTCTGAAACAGTTTCAATCTAGAGTTTCATGTCAAATGCAGTGTGGACTAAATTTATAATAGAAATAAGGGAATATATTCCAAAGGCATGTAGAGATCAGTTTCCCATAGATAACAGAAGATCCCATCCTCCTTTAGTGATAGAGTGGCTTTAATTTTAATCTTTTAATACTAACAGATATGTCAAATCTAACCTATGATAAATGGCAATGATAAAGCCATATAAACAAACATGAAGAAAAAAAATGAGTAATAAAGAAGCTTCAAAGTATGTAAAGAAAATGGTTAAGAATACATATCCACTGAAATGACGAACATGACTTTCATCCCGAGATACCTGTATAACACTCCTACACAACTCATCTGCCCAGAGAGAGCACTAAAAACATAAACGCTACCCTAGCACTTCTGTTCCAACAGCATCTGTTAATTCACTCCATTTATAAAATACATATTGACAAAGACAACTGAACTGGGACCAGGGAGATTTGATTTGGTGTGAGAAAGTCAATTCAATGTGATTTTGTTAAAGGGCTCCTGCAGGCAAATAAAAGAGTTTAAGTAATAAAGTACATAAAGAGATGTTTTACGAGCTACGAGCCAACCCCATCTTGTGGCAGGCATACAATGCCAGGCAATGAGAGGCCAGGCTTAGGAGCAATATCAGAAGAAACGAGTCCTTGTGTCGCAGGTATGGGGTGTGGCTAGGTTGAGGAGAAAAGGGGCCATGTGGATATTCTGGAAGGTCATTAAGGTCACAGTCATTAGGCACCAGCAGCAGCAAAGAAATGAAAAAGACATGCAGAACCTGTCCGTTTTCAGTGAAAGCTGCAAGAAGGTCAAGAGAATGAAAAGGCAATTTTTCCTTTTTTAAAAAGCATTATCCCTTCAGTCCTCCAGCTTATTAGCATTGGTGGAGCTGTGAATAGTCATAAAAAAATTCTAGAGCTGAGCTTTATTCACAGGAGTTGAGGAATGTCACAGTTTCTTTAAGAAACATCCTCTGGTATCAAATATTGTGGTTTAGATATGTGGTGTCACCCAAAAGCTCATGAGTAAGACAATGCAAGAAGGTTTAGAGGTGGAATGGGTTAGAACAGCTTTAACCTAATCAGTGCACTCAACCCCTAATCAGTGCACTCAACCCCGATGGGGATTAACTGAGTGGTAATTGAAGGCAGGTGGAGTGTGACTGGAGGAGATGGGTCATTGGGGGCGTGCCTTTGGGTGTTATTTTGTCCTTCTTGAGCAGAGCTCTCTTTCTGCTTCCTAGTAGACTGAGAACTTTGAAACCATGAACCTCCAAATAAAACTTTCCTTCTCTTAATTGTCAGGTCTTTTGGTCACAGCGGAGAAAAGTTGACAAAAACACAAATCATATTGAAGTAAACAAAGTAGTGGTTCTGAAATTTGGGTCCGTGGATAGAATTCAAGGGTGTAAAAATCATGGCAAATTTTTGTGTGTTTTCTATGTATTCTTATTGAAGTCAGGTTTTGGAATTTTCAAATGATTCTCAAGGAGTAATAATTAAGAATTTCTGTTCCTAGTGGACAGGAATTCCTACTCTACTCTACTCTACTTCTTAGAATAGGTACAATTTATTTTAAGGCAACAGTGCTCTGACTTCTCTTGGTCCTTCTCCTTCCCATTTATTCTGCCATTACAAATTTAATTAATCTCCTTAAATCACAGTTCTTATAATCACAATGACTCTTCCTGGAGTACTAAATAATGTTCAAATCCTATGGCTTGCTCAGATTTATTTCCTACTCTTTCTTTAGGAAGGGTGTATACCTCACATAAACTAGTGTTCACTACCACTTAGATATTTTGCAGATTGTTCATTTCACACTTCAGATCAAGCCACTCCTCTCAGGATCCTGATCAGTGTTTGATAATCCAGTGCAATGGAACAACCCACATTTAACTCTCTTCATCACCTTGACAGTAGTGATCTTTCATTCTCAAGAATGTGCATGTATTCTTGGTTCCTCTTAGGCTGTACATAACCCTATAGGTTATATACCTATAGGTACTTTTCTCCTCCATTAGATTTTAAGTCCTTGAGGATAAAATTGGAATCATAGCCATTTTTACACTCACGAAGCACCAAGAATACCTTGAATATAGTCTCTACATTATACACATTGATTGAATGAATTAATATGGCAATGGACCAATTTTAAAAAGTTATAGATGAACAAAGACAATGAAATGAGACATTTTGCTCCCATTTCTAAACTCTGACCTATTGCAGTACTAAGGAAGCAACACTTTTGCATCCTCACTGCTACTGCTTTAGCTACTTCATCTAAAAGAGGAGGAGATACTCAACTGATTAGTCGTAAGTATGACAAAGTGCTATGATTTCCTAGTATACATTTCTATGCCTTTAATTGCAGTGGTTCTCAAAGTTTGGCCTCTGAACTCCTTTATAGTCTTAAATATGATTGAAAACCCCAAATAGCCATTGTTTATATGGATTAAGTCAGTTGATACTTACTATCTTAGAATTAATTTTAATTTGGAAATAAGTATGTATTAGTTCACTTAAAATTAGCAATAATAAGTCCACAACAAATATACGCATGAAAATAAAAATATTTTCCACACTGAAAAATTAGTGAGCAAAATAACATTGCACACATTTTTGCAAGCCCTTGTAATGTCTGATACAGTAGAAAGTAACTGAATTTTCATGTCTGCTTTTGCATTCTATCTACTGCAATATCCCATTTCTTCTGGAAAACTCCACTATACTCTCATTAGGGAATGGGAGTTAAAACAGTATAAAATAGCATTTTTATAAAAATATTTTTAATCTTACAGACCATCTGAAAAAGTCTTGGAGACCGCCAAGATTCCCAGAGCAATTCTTTAAGTACCACTGTCTTAGACTGTAGCATTTTTACAAAGTAAGTACCTTTTCTTCTAACTTTTGCAAGTATCTGGTGTGCAAATACAAACTTCATAATGTCTGTTTTTCTTTTCTGGTCATTCATTAAATGTTTGCCACTTGCTAGTTATGTCATATTGGGTCTGCTCGTCAGACAAAAATGAATATTTGATTTGTGGTGGATAGTATGCAATGTTTGTCGAGGTATCAATACTTAAAGGAGTCTAGCACATAGGCTCTCTAGTCATTTGGATGGAGTTAGAATCCTTTTTTTAGTCATAGTGGCAAAAGATTCATGAGCAGAACCCCAGCTTTCCTTGTACTGAGGTGTCAACGGATATTTGACTTCCAGTTGATGGAATGTTAAGACAAATGCTTGCTATTTCTAGACCTGGTCTACACAAATTCCTACTTGTGTTATTCTCTGCTCTTTTCCCCTCCTGGCTATAGGAAAGGCCACAATCTCAGGTGAACTTGGAAACTAAATGCTGAATGTCTACTTAGATTTCAAAAACACCTCTGATATAAGGGGGCATATATCCCAGAAATAAAGTTAAAAGGGCAAGAGATAGCGGCCATAACAAATTGTAGTTAAATATTAAAATCTTTATGAATTTTATAAAAATATGTAACCACATTTGCCTTGAATGGGACTTGTTCAACAAAAGACTGAAGCTCAAGCTTCATTAGGTTCAGGGTAAATCTACCCCACAACCAGTAGAGGTTGCCGCTCCAGGCCCCCTCTGAGTATGATTACAAGACATTTTATCAGCCCCCTCTGAGTATGATTACAAGACATTATATCTTGATGGAGATGAATTATGGATTCCCTGCTGCCTTCCCATAATTTCTTTGTTTAAAAACCATCAGAGTTATCCATAAGTAACAATTACTTAAATTGATATTACAGTATTATTGATAAAGATCATTTGCTTGCACATAGTCATGTTTCTCTTCTAGGTAAAGTTGAAATGAAAACTACTAAGAAAAGCACCTTCAATACTAAAACCAACAAAGCCAAAAGAGAAATTGAGTCTAGGAAATAATTTGGGTTCAATAGATATGTTTATATGATTTAAGTCACCTCCCATGAAAAAGAAGTTGTTAAGCCTTGAATATGTTTCTGCAGCTGAAATTCACATGAAGTGTGAAAAATTACAGACTCCTAATTTGGATGCATATAAAGGGAATCTTTAAAAAAAGAGAAGTCAGATAGAAAACCCAATATGAATGGAATAAAAGCTGTAACAATGAAAAATTTAGTGAAATAAAACCATTCTAATTTTTTAATATAATTTTAATGCCATTTTTCTAATATCAAGGAGGGGATTATAACAAAATACACTTCAGGCCACATCTAAAGTAGCAAACTATTTAAAAGAAAATGACAAATTTGGAATTGAAGTAATGCATAGGTCTTTTGATTATTGAATAACACAAATTATGAAGAGAAATAACTAATAAATACTTTGGAAAACTTATACTTCCTGCTGATTTGCAGATAGGATAGTAACGTCTATATAACTTACAACTCATATAGAAAGATTATCCATGAAATACAGGTCAATAATGTCAACTCAACAAATATTTAAGACAAGTCACTGCAAATCATTTTCAGACCAGAAAATTTAAAATGCCTCAAAATCCTAGAAAGATCCTCTGTAGCGATTTCTCCAAATTTGGGCTGGGGCTTTGGCTCAGTGGCAAAGCACTTGCCTAGCATGTGCAAGGCACTGGGTTCGATTCTCAGCACCACATGGAAATGAACAAAATAAAGGTCTATTGCCAACCAAAAATATATTAAAAAAAAAAAAAAGATTTCCCCAAACTTGACAATAATCCTAAATATTTACACAATATTATAATAATGACTTATGAAGCTTAAGGTTACTTTTAAAAACTTTATATTTTTTTAAAATCACTTATGGTTAACCACGTTACAGGAAAGACTGAATTATCTTTCTATTCTCCCTTAATTACAGTAAAAATACCATGGTCATATGAAGGGGTTATCCAAGGGCATGTGTTATGCAGGTCAGGGGGAAAACTGGTAAAGGAATGCCAGGAATTATGTAATAAAAATGTGCTATTTTTATGTTAGTGGGATTTGCCAGCGTTTTTGTTTTAATATATTTATAATTTTTTGTAATTTATGTCCCCATTACAAATAAATATTCATTCTATATCTTATTTTGTCTTTATAATTTAATTTTCTTTTTTGAAAAATGTTCCCCTAAAATGAATTTCAGGCCTTCATATTCTAGATTTAACTATCTATATGATCTTGAATAAATTTCTATTATTCACATGTCTTTGTCCTCACTTTAATTTTTTTATTTTTATTGTTATTTTTGTCATACTAAGGATCAAACCCAGGGCTTCACATATGTTAGACAAGTGCTCTACCACTGAGCTACATCCTCAGCCCTTTTCCTCATTTTGAAAATGTGAATAATAATAGTATCTATTTGTAAGACTGTTGTAAAGATTAATTTTATTGGTAACATGCAAAACATTGGGACAGATTCTGCTAGAGTACTCATTCAGTGATAATGTTTGTTATTATTGTTACTGCTAGTTTCACAAATATAAGCGAATAAGGAAGTGAAGGAATTATACCACAATATTATTTGTTAATTTCATCTTAATTAATATTTGCAAGGAATATATTCTTTTGATCCAGAGCCAATGCATTCTTGTGGGCTTTTGTTTTAGGGTTTTTTTTTTTTTTTGAAGTGTCTTTATGAAATGCATCAGATAAACACAAGAAATGGGAAATGACATTTTAATTTGTTATACAGTATGTTACTAATTGTTACACTGGATATCAATTAATGTGAGCTCTACTTGTTCTATTTTGAGGGCAAATGTCTCACCCTCTCGGCTTCTCAGAGTCTCCATGTACTGAAAGATAGAGAAGGGCCCCTTACCTGGGAGGGGACTGTACAGCATGCCCTCCACTTCTCCACCACAGCACTTTAAATCTTTGCTCACAATCTGTCCACCGCAGCACTGCTGGCCATGGCCATCATGGAGGCTCCCAGCACAGCAAATCTGGTTTCCTGAGGTGGAGTACGGCATTCTGCCACAGCAGGCATCACCGATGCCAACGGAAACCCGATTGTGCTGTTCATCTGGACAGCATACTTCACCTGTCAATTTAGGACAATAACAATCATTGCAAGAATTTTTTAAAAAAATATGCCATGACTCACAATTAAGGTCTATCACAATCACATTGAAGAGTCCAACTGATTGTCAGAAACTACAAAGAATACCATTATATTGGAGCTGCAAAATCTTAAAACATCTCCAGAATTTTGTGTCAAACAAACATATGTCTCCTCACACATACCAATTTAGAGGTAAGGCTCTGTTATCTCTTTCCTTTCCTCTTAAAAATGACCACATAGGTCTAGTGATATGGGTTACTGGCATAGAAAAGCAATGCCTAAGAATACTTTTCTGTTGAGTGTAATTTTTTTTAAGTGAAATGGATTTAGAAACTAACTATAGATAAATTTGTATTGCCCATGACGATATCAATGTAACCAAACAAAATACATGCAATAGGAGTGTCACTTAAATAAGTGGAGGTAAAGTCATTATGTTCAAATCAGCACATTCACAATTTGCTGGACCATGGCAGACACTGAATTTCACTAATCAAAAGATCAAAAGATTCAAATATTCTAAAGTTCAGCAGGCAACTTTATTTATCTAGTTATGAAGATATCTCAAAAAGATAAGAAAACTCAAAAGATTTAAAATTTGCTCCTTTTAACAATATCTTAGAAAGAACTAACAAAACTTGGAGGATCTAAAAATCAAAACATCACCCTTTTCTATTTCATGACCCAAGTCTGGTTGGCCTCCCTCTTGGTCTTCAAACTTTGATCTCCTCCTTGTCCCAACCTTTCTCCTCCTTTTCCTCCTGCCCCTTCAATTGTTCTTCCTCCCTTTCCTCTACTGTCCCTTAAAACATATTTCCCTGGCCTAGGCAATATTCCTACACTACATTTTATAAGGTAAATGAGTTGATAACCAACCTGGCAGGTTGAATAGCTTTAAACAATGGTTTATATTAAATTTGTATAACATAATTAAAGACTTGCAAGCTTTTCTAATTGAGAGGCGCAAGTTCACTAAAAATTAAGGATTGCCTAAGATATGTATAGTCCTGAACTTCTTGTTCTCAATTAATTAGTTAATTAATTAATTAGTCAATTAATTGTTCTGGATATCCTACAACTTGGTTAGTAGAAGCAAGAGGTGAATTGTTTACCAAAGCAGTATAGGAAATATGGGACAGTACTCAACTATGGACACATAAATAAAGAGTATAAAAATAGGACAAGAACTCTTAGCAGCTATCCCTGAGGTCTTTCCTGTCCAAATTCATTGCTCAAAAATTTGTCCCACTAGATAAAATGGATAAATTACTAGCAACCCAAACCTCCCAAGACTGAATCATGAAGAAACAAAATATGAACAGACCTGTAAATGGTAAAAAGAGTAAGTTGCCAAAAGTTTCCCTACAAAGAGAAACTCTGGCCCATACGGCTTCCCTTATGAATTATATCACATCTTTAATGAAGAATAAATACCACAAATCTTTCTCAAACTCTTCGTAAAAACAGAAGAATAGTGAATACTTTGCAACTCTGCTATGAGGGCTGCATTACCTTGATCCTAAAATCAGACAGATACTACTGCAGAAAAGAAAACTGCAGACCAGTATTCTTCATGAATATTGGTGCAAAATTGAACAACAATAATAGCAAACTGAATTTAATACATTGTATAATATGTCCAACTAGGATTTATTCCTGGAATGGAAAAATGTGTCAATATATAAAAATCAATCAATGTAACACACCATAATAAAAAAGCAAAGGAAAAAAAATTATGGTCATGGTGTAAAAAAGGCATTTGATGACATCCAATCTCTTTCATTATAAAAATACTGAATCAGGAAATAGGGATAGAAGGAAACTACCTCAACACAATAAAGAGTTCATATATATATGAACCCAAACCCTAAGATAACATTTTACTCAACAGTGAAATACTGAAAGCTTTTCCTCTGAGATAGGAAAGAAGAGATACTGTTTTCACCACTTCTATTCAACATACCAATAGATATTAAACTAGAATGATGAAGAAGAGAAAGAAATAAAAGATATCCAAATTGCACAGGAGGAGGCAAAACTACTTCTGTTCTCAGACAACACTGCCTTTTATGTGGAAAACCCTAAAGATTTCACAAGAAAACCCTGTAAGAACTAATAAATGAATTCAGCGAAGTATACAAAATTGACACAAAAATCAGGCGGATTTCTACATCCTAAGAATTAACAATCTGAGAAAAGTATCATTTGCAATAATACAAACACTACTTAATGAACTTAACCAAGCCGAGTTGTGTGTTAAAAACTATGAAATGTTGCTGAAAGCAATTAAGGAAGTATGAATTAAATGGAAGAACATCCCATGTTCGTGGATTGTAAGGCTTGATATTGTTAAGGTTCCACTATCACTCCATATGATCTGCATATTCAATGCAAGTTCTATCAAAATCCTGATGCTTCTTTTAGAAATATAAAAATCCATCCTATGGATTCATATGGAATCTCAAGGGATTCTAAATAGTTATAATAATCTTAAGAAGAACAAAACTGTATGTCTCCCACTTCCTGATTTCAAAACTTAGTGCAAAGATATTGCAAGCAAAATAGTGTGGTACTGGTGTAAAAATGATATGTAGACCAATGAAAGGGAGAACCTGGAAATAAACCCCAAAACTTTATGGTCAAACATTTTCAACAAGTGTGCCAAAACCATTCTGTAGAGGAAAGGACTGTTTCCTTTTGTTGTTGTTGTTTGTTTGTTTTTTGCTTTGTTTTGTTTCGTTTTTTGACAAACTGTTGGGAAAACTGCTGTTCCAATGTAAAAGAATGAGGCTGAACCCTGACCTTATACCAGATACTACAAAAATGAACTCAAAATGGATCAAAGATCTGGACAGAAAAGCTATTCTTTAGAATTTCTTTTAAGAAAATGGAAGAGAGGGAAAGCTTCATTACATTGATTTTGGCAATGATTTCTTAGACCTCAAAAGCATAGGCAATAAAAAAAACTGAACTTCATCAAAATCAAAAACTTTTATGTTATCAAAGAACAGTACCAACAAAGTAAAAAGGCAACACAGAGAAGAAAATATTTGAAAATTTTATAACTGATAAGGGATAGTCTTAGTCCATTTTCTGAACTACAACAAAATACCTGAGTCTGTGCAATCTGTAAGTGGGTTTATTTCACGGACCAGACTCATACAATTTAAAACAACAGAGCTGGTTAGTTTTGGCTCTCCCAGTAACTAATTAAAGTCCCATAACAAACACACAAATTCCTTCTGAGAGCAGTACCCAGAATGACCTAGTTACCTTCTACTACACTCCACCTCTCAAAGCTCCCCCAGGCTGTCCACATCACCACAGTGAGGACCAAGTGTCCAGCACATGAACCTGTGGGAGGACACACCCAAACCACATGCAAACCACAAAAGGGATTAATATACAGAATGTAGAAAAAATTCCTACAACTCAACAATATAAAAATAACAACCTTATTTTAAAAATGAGTAAAGGACTTGGATAGATATTTTCCCAAAGAATAAAAAAAAAAAGGTCAATAAGCTCATAAAAAGAGGTTTGATCTTACTAAGTCTAAGGGGAATGCAAATCAGAGCCACAGTGAAACACCACTTCATACTCATTGGGATAACTATTTACAAAATATAGAAAATAAATGTTGGCAAGGATATGGAGACATTAGAACATTCAGACATTGCTGCTGAAAATGCAAAATGGTGCCTCCACTGTGGAAGAGAATATGGTGGTTCCTCAAAAAATGAATTAAACATAAAATGCCATATAATCCAATAATTCCACTTCTGGTTATACTAAAAGCAGGTGTTTGAACAGATATGTGTGCACCAATGTTCATTGTGGCTTTATTCACATGAGTCTAAAGTGGAAATGATTCAAATGTCTGTTGATGGCTAAATGGATAAAAAAGGTGACATTCACATAGAATGGAACATTCTTCAGACTTAGAAAGGAATGAAATTTTGACACAAGCTACAATATGAATAAACCTTTATTAGTATTACACTAAGTGAAAGAAGTCAATCACAAAAGAACAAATAGGTGCTTACAATTATAGGAGCTACCAAGAGTGGACATGTTTATAGAGACAAAAAATGGAATGGTGGTTGCCAGGTGTTGAGGGTAAGGATGAGTGGAAAATTAGTGCTAGATGAATAATGAGTGTCAGTCTGGACAGAGAAAAGAGTTCCCATGATGGATGGTGCTGATGGTTATGCAATAATGTCACTGAACTGTGAATCAAAAAATGGTTAACATGGTAAATTTTCCTGATACATATTTTCCCACAATTAAAAAAATCCAGTGTTATAAACAGAAAAAATAAATAAATCCATGCCTGGTTTCAGAAGCCCCTTAATTACTACCTCCCAAGAACACTCTGATCCATTGGGGGTGAAGAAGATATCTCAACTTGTTAGAAAATAGATGATAGAATTGTATACTGTCCATGCTTCAGAAATTGTAAGTGCTTGCTGAGCATATGGATACTATGGTTCAGAAAAAGAAAAAAAAAATGACGCTAAATTAATAGCTTCTCAGATTAAACAATTAGACAAAGATGAGAACAAAGACACCTCTGTATCTAGTTCACACAAATCAAAAGTAAATACTAGTAGGAAAAAGGGCCCTGGAAAATATTGCTCTGCCTTCGGTAGAAAGATAGAATGGAAAAATGAAAAAGGAGAAACTCTGTGAAAGTAGCTGGTTTGGTCTAACCATAACTGACCTTGACATAAAGAAGAAATTTGTATGTAATTGTAAAAATAGGTGATTTTGGAGCTTCTTCCTCATGAATAAATTAGTGCTATTATCTTAAAAGTGACTGGTTGCTGGAGGAATTCGTTACTGATAGAAGGAGTGAGTTCAGCCCAATTGCACTCCCCTCCTTCAAATTTCTACAGCATGCATTCTTGCTTCTGCCTTCTGCATGGGATTATGCACCATGAAGTTTCTTGCCAGATGCTGGTGCCATGCCCTTGAACTTCCCAGTTTCCTAAATCATGAGCCAAATAAACTCCTATTGTTTATAATTACTTAGTCTGTGGTATTTTATTACAGCTGCAGAAAATAGATTATGACAGTATCTAATTGATACTGGGTGTACAACATCAACCATAAACCCTACTACTTTCTCATCTTTCCTTCCTAGGTATAACCAAAATACCTCAGTGGTAGAAATTCCAAATACTTCTCAGATTCTGCTTTTGTATTTCTTTGCTCTCTCTTAAGTTATCACACTGTTGTTTTTGGTTTAATAATTCCACTCCAGGGCATCCACTGGGAGGAAATCCACTTTGTAAATGAGATGCCAGGATTAAATGTGAACCCCAAATCCCCTTTCTGCAACTGCCAGGAGAGAAATCCCAGGTCAGTAATTTGGTGATGGCACAGATTGATTATCCACAATACCTGATGTCTTTTTGTCCAACATCTGAGATCTGGAATCTGTTTCCAAGAGCCTCTAGGGAAAAGACATTTCATGTGGGGGATTCACAGAAGAGGCTAAACCCTTAAAAGTTGCTATCAATCTGTTCTGCTCTTAAAACTGGCCTAAAATCTCTTTAAAAAAAAAAAAAGAAGAAGAAAAAAGGAAGCTGCATAACTGTGATCCATTGTACGCACATAGTTCTGGAAAGGACTCCTTATCCCCTGTACTAGCCCTTGTAATACTCTGTTCATTCCATCAAAATGATAAATGACTTGTGTGCCACTTTGTACAAGATTTAAGGGCCATTAACAAGATTGTGCTTCCTTTACTTCCCTATAGCTCCCAACCGAATACCATCCTATCTCCAATCCCTGAGGCAGCTGCTTAATTTAGAGCAGTGGATCTATGCTCAGCATCTTCTCTTGCACTCACCCCGAAAGTATCTTTTGGCATTCATTTGTGACTTTCATAGCCCAAGCCATTTAGAGAAGCATCTTCTTAATTCTCACAGTTATCAATTATGCCTTTAGTGTGGTAAATAGAATACAACCTCCTAGAGATGTCCACATTGTAATACCTGGGGCCTATGACTGTGTCATATCACATGCAAAGGGGGAATTAAGCGAGCACGTGGAATTAAGTTTGATGAAATGATGTGAGAAGCATTGATTTTCCACTGCTGGTATGGAAGATGGAAAAGGGCCATGAACCAAAGGATGTGGGCAGCCCCAAGAAGGTAGTAAAAGCAAGAAGTGCATTCTTCCTTCCAATGGGGAATGCAATGCTGCTGACACAGTGATTTGAGTTCAGTGAGATCCATCTTGAATTTTTGACCTTGAGAAATAAAAGATGATAAATTTTGTGATGTTTTTCATTTGTGGTAATTTAGTAATACCCAAAATGTCTTGGCAGTAATAGGAAACTAATAGACAGAGATACATTTGATTTCCTTTATAAGATTCATTCCACTCATACAGTATGTGGGTGATCTTTTGTTATGTTTCCAGGATAGTCCAAAAGAATCAATTCCCTCTATTTTTCAACAGGTATGCTAACGAAGGGGCATAAAGTCTCCAAATTTCTATTTGCCAGAAGAAAGTACATTTTAGGGCCTAGAGTCTAAGCTGTAATGTTATGCAAATTGGAAAATCTCTTTCTCCTTAAAGGTTGGAAGGTATTCATAACTTTCCCAGGTCCCACTGCCACAAGTGAAGTTAGAGGATTGCTTAGTCTCAGAGAATCAGTAGGATGTTTGCTTTCACAGCATCTCAGTGGCCTTTAGACTTAAGATTCTTAGCTTTTGTGAACTGGCTGCCCTTTCATGAGACCTGATGAAAGTGAAAACACCAGTCTTGGATCTGGTAGGATTCATTGCAAACTGTCTTTTGTCAACTGAGGGAGACCTGTAACCCCCTTACTCTTATGCCCCCAATTACTTTGAACCTTTCTTTCTGTTTGTACATGAGAGCTGGTAAGTTTGTAGATTCTAACTCACCAGCTCAAAGGACATAGGAGACATTAGTTTCCCATGAATATTACTAAGTTAAGCTACTCAATGAATGTCAAACAACTAAGAAGTCAAAGACATGGGATGTGAAGTCAGGCAATTTGACTCTAGAACCCATGTTCACGAATTGCTCAGCGTGAAACCACCATAGCACTATACAGAATTTTTTCTTTTATTAGAGCAATTATATAAAATATTATCTGAAATAAGAAGTCTAGTTTCTGACTAGGACATTTTTGTTTGTTTTTTAAAATAATATTTTTCCTAGTAATTTTAGTAGAGATATGTTTGCTTTCTTTCTGTTTTACCAACGTAACAGAAAAACACATTAAATTACATATACAACCTCAGCAAATGACTATACGAATATGTGGAAGGGCTCAATGTAGTATCTAATCATGAAAATTCTAATCTTGACTAGCTGAATGATTAGGTCATGTACATAAATGCCACTTTCCATACTTGTAAAACGGAAATTGTGTTCTAAGGCATACTGTTTTAATAAATATCATCCAGAAAAATTGGTCATTTTGGGTACACACTTCTGTCAATCAGGATACAACAATCAGCATTTAATATCTGAATCAGGATACAAAAGAGTTTCATCATTTCCCAGAAACACCCCAATGTTATCTTTTTATCATCTCACATTTCCCACCCATTATCCTTGAAAACAACAGTTGGTTCTCCATAACTATAACTTGTCTTTGAGTATGTCTTACAAATGGAATCTCAAAGTTTGTAGCTTTTTGACACTGGTTTCTTTTTTTTTTTTTCTTCTTATTTAATTTTTTGATTCATTGAACACAAATAGAGTACAGCAATTGTTTTTCTGGTTGTACACAAAGTAGAGTCACCCCATCTGTGCATTCATACATGTACACAGGGCAATGATGTCTGTCACACATACTGTTACTATTCTTACCCCCCAACCTCAACCCCACCCCTCCCTTCCCTCTATGCTCTCTATCCTTTCTCCATTCTTGCCATCATTCCACCCCACATTATGTATCATCATTCATTTATCAGAGAGACCATTCGGCCTTTGGATTTTTGGGATTGGCTAATCTCACTTAGCATAACAGTCTCCAACATCATCCATTTACCTACAAATGCCATAATTTTATTCTTCTTTATGGCAGAGTAATATTCCATTGTGTATATATACCACAGTTTCTTTATCCATTCATCTATTGAAGGACATCTAGGTTGGTTCCACAATCTAGCTATTGTGAATTGAGCAGCTATGAACATTGATGTGGCTGCATCACTGTAGTAATCTGATTTTAAGTCCTTTGGGTATAGGTCAAGGAGTGGGATAGCTGGGTCAGATGGTGGATCCATTCCAAGTTTTCTAAGGAATCTCCACACTGCTTTCCAGAGTGGCTGCACCAACATGCACTCCCACCAGCAATGTATGAGTGTACCCTTTTCCCCACATCCTCGCCAACACCTGTTGCTGCCTGTATTCTTAATAAAAGGCATTCTAATTGGGGTAAGATGAAATAAACACTAGAAAAATAGGAATAGTGGGGACATTCCTTAACATTGTAAAGGCTATCTATGCTAAGCCCACAGCTAACATCATTCTAAATGGAGAAAAATTGAAAGCATTCCCCCTGAGAACTGGAACAAGGCAGGGATGCCCTCTTTTGCCACTACTATTCAACATTGTTCTTGAAACTCTAGCCAGAGCAATTAGACAGACCAAAGAAATTAGAGGAATACGAATAGGAAAAGAAGAACTCAAACTATCCCTATTTGCTGATGACATGATTCTCTATTTAGAAGACCCTAAGAATTCCACCAGAAAACTTCTGGAACTCATAAATGAATTCAGTAAAGTAGCAGGATATAAAATTAATGCTCATAAATCTAATGCATTTTTATTCGTAAGTGATGCATCCTCTGAGAGAGAAATTAGGAAAACTACCCCATTCACAATAACCTCAAATAAAATAAAATACTTGGGAATCAATCTAACAAAAGAAGTAAAAGACCTCTACAATGAGAACTACAGAACACTAAAGAAAGAAGTTAAAGAGAATCTGAGAAGATGGAAAGATCTCCCATGTTCTTGGATAGGCAGAATTAATATTGTCAAAATGGCCATACTTCCAAAAGTGCTATACAAATTCAATGCAATTCCAATTAAAATCCCAATGACGGACCTCATAGAAATAGAGCAAGTAATCATGAAATTCATTTGGAGGAATAAGAGACCCAGAATAGCTAAAGCAATCCTTAGCAAGAAGAGCGAAGCAGGTGGTATCACAATACCAGACCTTCAACTATACTACAGAGCAATAGTAACAAAAACAGCATGGTATTGGTACCAAAATAGACAGGTAAATCAATGGTACAGAATAGACGACACAGAGACAAACCCACATAAATACAGGTATCTCATACTTGACAAAGGAGGCAAAAACATGCAATGGAGAAAAGACAGCCTCTTCAACAAATGGTGCTGGGAAAATTGGAAATCCATATGCAGCAAAATGAAACTAAACCCATATCTCTCACCCTGTACAAGACACGGGTTTCTTTCACTCTGCACAATCCCTTTTTGATATTTATTCAGATTTCATTCCTTTTAATTGTTAGGTAGAATTTCTGTGGATCACAGTTTGCCCATTTATTCCCTTTATTGCTTTGAGTTGTTTCTACTTCTGGGGCCATTATAGATGGAGTAGTCATATACATTCATGGGTGTTTGTGTAAACATATTTTCATTTCTTCAGGGTAAATACTCAGGAGGCATTCTCAGTTTTCTCTCAAAATGTGTATTCCTAGAATTCAGGAGGCAGTGGACTTAGTTCATTGTTTTTGAAAGGATTTTATTACATGATATCTGCAAGTAGAAGGGAACTTGTGAATATTTTCATAGAGGCTAATGAAGGAGGAATTTGCTTGCTGCAAACAGTAAATTACTATATTTGTCATATAAATCTTTACTTCACTGGGTAATAGAGTCTCCTGTTTGGTCAGAAATGTAGCTGCCATCTTTCTTAAATCTTCACAGCCAAAGAAAGCAATGTTCCTCACTAGGAACTTTCACATAATATGTCATATGGTTCAGGTAAGATAGAAATTTAGGGATACAGAGAGAACACGGAGTCTCTAAAGGAAAGCTAGCTATTCCTGTTAAAATATAGAATAAATAATTCATTAGCAACTCAAACAACTCACGAGCTGAACCAAGGGGCCTAAGGGACAGAAAAAGACCAGAATTCAAGAATACTAAATGGCCAATAAATTATAACTTTCCAGTTCCCCGAAAGTTTTCTTGAATGTAGCAACATAGGAAGATGGCAATAGAAAGAGAGCTCTACCTCCTTGAGGCGAGGGGCTAATTTGATTGGCTCATGACCCTCTGGGCTGATCAACTGTCCAACTGCCAGAGATGTTGATGTAAGGGGAAACCTACTACCAGACCAGACTACCTGATGGGAAATTGAGATCTTGGTCAATATTTTCTGTCAGGAGAGAGGCCCAGACTCCTTGAATCATACATATTCCATCTAATTATGTACTTTAATAAAAATTTGACCTGAAGTCATGCAGCACATGTGCCTCTCAAAATAGACTTAATTCTGCTCTTGGAGTGTGCGCCTTCATCTTTCACTTTCTAATAAAGTTCCTCCTCTTTTTGCCCAAACCTGATGTGCCCTTAAATTCTTTCTGCAACATGGTCAAGAACTTACAAGTTCTGAGTAGATGTCTCCTCTGCCTCTGGAGAAATCTCCCTAAACCCCCATACTGTGACACAGAGGTGGGGGCGGGATCAGTTAATTTGACATCACCTAGGACAATGGTGAACTAGAGAAAACATAGTATACACAACTATACTGGAGAAAGCAACATTTTTCTTTAAAGAAATGCTCTTTTGAGTATACCAAATATTAATTGGTTTAGATATTTTATGCACATTTTTTCCTGAATCCCTCAGAATCTTGTTCGGTTACTAACAGGAGAAAAGACTTCATAAAAGAGATGCAGATTATATCAATGAGAAATAAAAAGGACTTTTTTTTCTTTCAAAAAAGGGCTATTAGACATAAGATACAAGGATCAGTCACCTTCTCATTAACCTCTCAAAATGAATCTATTTCAGGCCAGGCTTGAAAATGTTTTCTCTCTAAAAGCTACCACGCAGTCGAACAGTTAATTGTTATTCTTATCAAAGAATGACCCACATTAACATTTAGTTGGGGTCATTAGCATATTTATAAAAAAAGTGGGGGAAAATGAACATTCTTTTCTCTGCTCCTCTTTGTTATGGGGTACGTTGGAGGAAAGTCCTGAAGAAAAAAGGAAGTGAATGTTAAGCAATATTTCAGACTCATCTACAAATATCAGAATGCCTGTATCTAGTGTAGCCTGGAACTGGGAGACTGATGATTGGATTTTAATTACACTTAGATACAAGATGGTTTGGGGTCACAATGCTTTCTCTCTTGATGCAAACAGCCTTAAACTAGTTAACAAAGACCATGGGCTCAGGACAGAGGTCATGAAAGAATTTCTGCATTTAGGTACATTCAGATTAAAGATTGGGACTGAACACTACCTTTGATTATTCCAGGAGATTGCATTTCTTTTTCTCTTGACACCATGGTGGGTGTTCTAATACTGTGAAAAATGAACTACTCAAAAAGAATCCAAATGTAGGACATGCTTAACCATTTGGTAGGTATTAAAATGCTTTAGGTCTGAGTAAGCATGTATACAACACACACATACAGAAATGGAGATTTAATACTCTTTGTTTCAAAAATTATGTAATTAAAAAGTTTGTATAATAGCAACAAATTTTATTTTGAAATAGAACAAAAGTAGTTCTTAGTTCTAAATCTGACACTGCTAGGATTGAAACAGGAACAGCCCAATCTCTAGAGTCAGATACAGTGTATATGCAACCAAGTAGACCTCATTAATTTTCAGGGACAGAAGACATTTTTCAGCATGTGTGGTTTGCTATAAATCATAACATCAAAAATTTTAGTGTGACTTGGAAAAATTTGATCATTTAGTTGCATTCTAGATGTAGAGAAAAGCCTGATACAGTCTATGGGTTTAAAGGATGAAAGAATAGAACAAGAAATGTCTGTCTCATTTCTGGACTTTTAAAATTTGTAGGGAAGGGAAGATAAGAGTTATAAAGGAAAACTCTCTAAATTTAAGTGTTTGGAGAGAATAAAGCATTTGACAGAATTTGACTAGTTGTTAGCAACCAGGAACTACAGTAAAATAATTATCAATTTTCTACAAAATCCTTATTTCTATCAATGTATTTTTTAACTTGGAAAATCTGGTGAGGAGTTATCAATTAAGCAAGTATTGCTGTTGGATAATCAGATATAACAACACTACTAAAAAGACATATTTTTTATGAATTGTAAAGGGAAATAATAAACTAGGAGCATATTTAATTACCATACCTTCCATTTTTGCTCTAGTGTTTAGCAAAAGAGAAACTGGACAAGACAATTTCTCATTTCACATATCTTGGGTGGAAATATGGACATATTGGTACCAAATACAAGGTTAACTGAAAAATCAATGCTTAATTTAACCAGATATTTGGCATAAATTTCACATTAAACTAGGTACCTCAGAATACTCGGCTACCCTAAGGCCTCTGAAAAAAAAACTTAGCTTTCTTCTATTCCTCCCAGATCCATTTTTTGTACTTCAAGGAAGATATCAATATTCAACTTTGGTGATGGCAAACTATCTGTGTATCAGTGCCTTTTCCAGAATAAATAGAAACTGACAATGGTTTATTATTTATTAAACTAATGAAAAAGTTCGGAGGTCTAGAATAGTCCTTTAAAAACTGTTTAACATGTTAGCATGTTAACACATTTTGGACAAAGACAGAGGCAGCTCTCCTCCAAACAGCATAGATTTTGGGGAGACAGGCCTGCATTCCCATTTCAACTCATCCCTATGAATGTTACTGATACCCTCTAAACCTACATCTTCCTTGAAAACTGCAGATAAAATACCCATTTACTAAAGTTATGAGTTGGGACGATTATATTGGGTATCCCACGTAAAGCTTTTAAATACAGGGCATACCAGAGATTTGCTATTTTACATATGCCAGTTGTTGCTATCAGTATTCCCAATTACACTGACCTAGCATTCTTTCCTGTTATTGAAATTTGGCGGTAAGTGGCTAATTCACTTGACTGAAGCACAAAAAAGGGAGTGGGGAGGGGAGTCAAGTCCTAGTTGCTACCTTTTGCTGCATTCTTCCTTACTCTGTCTGACCTAGAACAAGAGCCCTTTGCCAGTGGACTTGAATTCTCAGATAAATGGAATGTGCAGTTCTAATCCAACCAAGAGCAATGCATGTGTGGTTCAGATTAGAAATGAGTAAGTGAAGAACCACTTCTTAGGGACAATTACAGATCCCCAGATTTGATGATGAAATTATTGAGTCATGTGAATAACGCCACAAGCACACGGAGTTGACTAGATCTCCAGGTATAGTTCCTTATGTTAACCTTGTTAGCCTCTTGGCAAGGCAGTCATTTTTAAGGGTGAGTTCCTATGCTTTCGAGAGAAGAGTTGCTGCCCCTTTAAAAGATCATTAACACGCTTTTAAAATTGTTTTTCTCTTTGTTTCAGCTAAGGCTCTTTGGAAAAACTTAAAGAGAACAAACTAAAATCACTGATTTGTCACTCTGACATAATTCTTTTTAGATGACCTGGAGTAGACTTTACTCATTAAAATGCTAAGTCCTTTGCCTAGAGATATTTGCATCTGCCATTTTTGTCTGAACATGTGATTGTGACCACAGAACTGAGCATGCTCAGGAATGTGCACACCACATCTATGATGATGAGTCTTCCCTATTTGAATCTATACAGATTCAAATAGGGAAGACTCATCAATAAAAGTCCTTACTTTACTTACTTTAAGTCCTTACTTTATTTGCTCTGAAAGAACATTGTTTTGCAATAATTTGCGAAGAATACCCCAGTGCTCTCCTTGTTGTAAGTACTGTCTCCCCATCTCTCCATTTCTTTAACTCCTAGTTGTGCTTATTGGCTTTATACCTTTCAAAAGGCAAACCCATTGCACTTGGTCACAGAGGATAACTCTCTGCCTCTGGTGTTCTTTCTTTTGCTTCTACCTAGCCTGGATTGTATTTCAGTGAAGCTGAAAGAAGAAATGATGTTTAAAGCACACCATGGGCTATGTGTTTGTAGTTCAATTTTGGTAGGAGAGGTGTTTAAAATAGTTTGCTGCCATGAGTCATGTGTCAGTATTTTCACATTTACCACATTACTTGGTGCACTCAGAAATGATACCTACCTGGGAGAATTTTAGCATAATACCCAGAGCAGCACTGATGATTTGGTTGTATCTCCCTAATTCGGCCACCGCAACAAACTCCCATTGAATTCAGAACGAATGGGATATACTTCTCCTCACAACAGTGGTATCCAGGCTGGGGGTCATAGAGAACTCCATCACAACAAACCTGAAAGTTTGAAATCATTTTTAAAGAAATGTCAGTTTAATTAAGATCATGATAGCTCATGTGATATAATTATTTTCTTGTAAGGTCTTGATCTGAGATGACATCATGCATATTTCATAGGTTTAAAAACATTTTCCAGCATCATTCAAATTCTATAAATAATGTTATCTGAGATACAGGACAGCCTTTTTTTTAGCCTTCAACAATGCTTTATTTTCCACTATAACACTCTGTAAATATGAATTATTTTTGAATGTCAGTGCTTCCAATGTAAAAATTCCTTTTTTAATGAACACATCCCCTCAAATGCATATTTTTATTTTAATGCTTTTTTAAATTTGAAAACACCATGTCTATGAAAACTGTCTCTCATTGATCCTTCTTTTTTCCCTTAATAAATTGAATTTTCTTCAAACTATATATGATCACTTATTTATGAACCCAATTTTTAGAAAAGGCAATCTCAATCCAGGTCTGTCTGTCTGTCTATCTCATAGGCTACCATATTAATAAAAGGAAATTTATATGAAAATTAATTTTTTAATTTTTATTTGTTCTAATTAGCTACACATAACAGCAGAATGCATTTTGATTCTTTGTACACTAATGGAGCACAACTATCCATTTCTTGGTTGTACATGATGTGGAGTCATACCATTTGTGTGATCACACAAGTACCTAGGGTGATGATGTCAATCGTATTCCACCATCTTTCCCACTCCCCTGCCCCCTTCGCTCCCCTCACTTCCCTCTGCCCAATCCAAAGTTCCTCCATTCATCTCCCACCCCCATTATGGATCAGTATCCACATATCAGAGAAAACATTTGACCTTTGGTTTCATGAGATTGGCTTATTTTACTTAGCATTATATTCTCCAACTCCATCCATTTATCTGGAAATGCCATAATTTTATTTTCCTTTCAGACTGAGCAATATTCCATTGTGACTATTTACCACATCTTCTTTATCTATTCATCTGTTGAAGGGCAGCTAGGTTGGTTCCATTGTTTAGCTATTATGAATTAAGCTGCTATAAACATTAATGCAGCTGTGTCACTATACCATGCTGATTTTAAGTACTTTGGGTATATACCAAAGAATGGTAACTGGGTCAAATGGTGGTTCCATTTCAAGTTTTTTGAGAAATCTCCATAGTGTTTTCCAGAGTGGTTGCACCAATTTATAGTCCCACCAGCAATATATGAATGAACCTTTTCCCCCCGCATTCTCCCCAGTATTTATTGCTACTTGTATTCTTGCTAATTGTCATTTTGATTAGAGCGAAATGGAATCTCAGTGTAGTTTTAATTTGCATTTCTTTAATTGCTAGAGATGTTGAACATTTTTTCATATATTTGTTGGCTGTATTTCTTCTTCTGTGAAGTGCCTGATCAGTTCCTTTGCCCATTTATTGATTTGTTTTTGTTGGTGTTTTTTGAGTAATCCAAGTGTTTTGGGTTCTTTGTGTATCCTGGAGATTAATCCTCTATCTGAGGTAAAGGTGGCAAAGATTTTCTCCCATTCATCATGTTCTTGACATTTCTTTTGAAGAATATTAGATGAGTTTTGCCCATGCCAGTTTCCCAAAGATTAACTTTTGTTTCCTTCCCCCATTCTTCAATTTACATTTATTCTCTATAAAAGCATGTAGTCCATCTTTCCTTTTTTTTCCTTCTCTCTCTCTCAGAAGAGTAGAAAATGTCTTTCTTTTGTCTCATCTTAATTTTGTTTTGAAATTAGACTAAACTAGTATTGAATTTAGGAATACTATACCAATAGTCATTTACTTGGTGCAAAGGCTCATTAAATTTCTTCAAAAGCTTACAAAAAATGTTTTGGATATCAAAGTACAAAAAAAAAGAGTGAAGGAACTATATAAATAATTTATCCTGAACATCTAGAAACTATAGGCAGGTATTATGCTTTATTAATATTCTGTTGTGTTCTGTTAATTTTTTCTTCATCCCATGACAGGTATATTTCAACTTAACATGGATATTTTAAGAGAATTTACTTTTTGATATTTTAGAATACACTTAAACTAAAACATTAACTTTCCTACTTTTACTCTTTTTTGCTTTAATTTCACAGTTTAGAGATGAAACTATTATCACATCCTTTATCAAACCTTAGCTATGATGATAATTTCTGGCCAGATTCAGTTTTTATTTTGATGAACTTTCTCTGGATAAGCTTTAAAGCATTAAATCATACAGCTATATAATTATTTTTCACTTGTCAACTTATCATTGGATAGCATGTGTTAAAATAATGGAGACAAAAAATGAAGAGTAAATTCCATATTTTCCTTGTTTTCATAGAGAACATTTTAAATAGGTGATTTTATTCCAGCATTTTTCTTCTAAGAAATTTAATTTTATGAAAGTATGTTCATTAGACAGTACATATTTAATGGTTTAAAATGATATAAAACTTAGTCATAATAACAATTGTGCAGACTGTCAGAAAACGTCTAGTTGGTAACTGATTAGCTTTATTCATTGCTTAGATGCTAACTACTGCTGAACTTGTGTCAGCCATAATAATTTGTAGTTTGATCCATATTGCTTCAATAATTCACCTTCTTAATTACTGAGTTCTTTTGCAGCAAATATTATGAATTTAGCAGTAGCTTTAGTCATTGAATGTGTGATGTTGTTGATAAATAGGAACATTATTTCATTATATGAAATCCTACCTTCAAACTAAGGATTTTTCTGTTGTCGTTTGTCAATAAAAGTCATTTACAAACTCCTCTGTCTGGCTGTATTATTGATCTGTTTCCTAAACAGCAACTAATATGAACATTAATCTACAAATGACCATAATTCTAAAATATTTCTGACAAACCTTGAAAGGTCCCGTCCACAGTTACTCATCAGTGTCCTATAAACAAACATCCATTTGTAGCTGAATGGATTTGTTGTAAAGAAAATTTCAAGCGCCTCAATCAAATACAAATTTGGGAGGTTCCTTATCATTCTAATAAAGTCATATTTCCTGTGAAGATGATGAAAAATGGAGAGGCCAAAATGCCCATGAGGATGACAGGATTTTTATAAGCATCCTTTCTTCTCCATGGGGTCTTCATATATCAGTAGCAGGAGCATCTATCATGATCCAACAGGGCTGGAGGAGCAGGGGCTCTTACCTGGAATATTCAGTGAGGAAAACATTTCCCTGACTGGTAGAAAAGGCTTACCTTAGCTTCAGGAGAGTAGCAAATGTGCCCACAGATAGTTTCAGGTCTTTGACACTTCACTGCCTTGCAAAGTTCATCGCTGTGGCCCTCCATTAACTTCTGGGTCTTAGGGCAGGAACGCCATGTTTTCCGTAAAAGATCATATCCAAGTATGATGCCATTTGGCATCCCTGGAGACACCCAATCAATTTGAAGGGATCTACAACAGACAGAATAATCCATACTTGTGAAAAGACAACATTTCACATTACTGCTATCAGTCAACCCTTTTTTTTTTTTTCTCAATTCATCTTCCATATTAGTCAAAAGGTCTATTTATTTCTTCAGGAACTTCCATACTAAAAAGTAGAAGGAATAGATATTAATGTGTAATTTGACACATACTAATATGTATTTACACTCCTACATGCAACTACCCATACAACATGCTTCAAGAATCTATCGAAATCATTTTAGCTTTTGGGAGAATAACACAAAATATGAATCTAGCTGTCTATCTAGTCTAGTTTCCAAGATAAGCAGAAAATACCACTGTTTGTGACTAATTGGGGGAAATCAACATGACATTTGGTTTGCTAAGCAAAAGATAAAATACAAATAACACGAGTTGGTAAACAGGGTGAAAATTAGAATGTGTTGAACCTAATCCTCACCTCTCCCCACCTTCTCCTTTGCCTTACTTTGCTAAGACTGGTGATACAACACATAGCTGCCAAAGGATGCAACTGGAAGACAGCTTTGGGATTTTTAGGGAATTTCAGTTTTCATGGCACAGCTGCTACCTTCCTCCTTCGTTTTCCCTTCTGCTTGCTGTATGTGATGTCTATAACTCTAGTAATCATCATATAGTTATTTGAGGAAGTCTGTAAGAATCACGAAGACATCACCAGATATTTGGTATTGCTCACACAAAGCCAGCCATCAGCTACATCCGGAACTCTCTACATAGGTCTCTATTGTTGGGGTTTTGTTATTTGCAACCAAAACAAATATGCACCTTTATAAAATGCATAATATCATGAACTTCCTTCAAATGTATTTCACTTCGATATATCTTCATTTTCAAATCACCTAAGTGGATTTTTCCCCCCCAAAATTTTTTAACTAGCACAGTCAGATGTTTTGTGGTCAGCACTATAGGAATTGGGAAATTCCCATAACAAATACTTTTAAATCATCAGGATCGTGAAAAAGATACCTGATTTTTAAAAACTGACCTACAATTTCATTTAAAACATAGATATATTTTTTTGGGGGGGAGGGTAGGGATGGTATACAGTGAGGGTATAATATCTGACCAAACTTTACTGCATTTCTAATGATCTATTAATATTTCATTTGCTGTAGCAAATGAGATCATAGTGTAAAACGGCACACAGAGGAGACAATCCTGAATAAAATGATGATTCTTAGGTTAAAGTTACAGAACTGTAATTCTGCACTTGGGTTTGCTTGTTGGAAAGATGCTGCTTGGATCACACCTAGGTATCACTTTAGAATTTTCTTAACAAGCCCTATGAGCAGGAAGTAAAGTTTTCAATAAAGCCCAGAGCTTCAGACACGACATGTCTTTGCTGTCAAGTCTGGCAAGCAAATCCTTCTCTTTGTAAATGTAAAAATAATAATCATTTTTGTTCTCATTGTTTTCAAAAGATAAGTAGAACTCTGACATTCAAGGTTAATTCCTTTTTTTATAATTCTAGAATTTTCAGTCATAACTTTTAACCAATCGGGAACAGTTACAGGCTGTCTTTTACACAGAAAATATTCCAGTAGGTGCTTGGAGGACAGCAAGTGTATGTGAGCCTTTTCCTATACTTCAAAAGTCTCACCATGAATTTCTTACAATAGCTTATATTGATCATTTTCCTGCTATTGTGTAAAATAACATTTTTATCATACATTTTATTTTATTTTATTTTATTTTATTTTATTTTATTTTATTTTATTTTATTTTATTTTTTGTACTGCAGTTGACCTGAGGGGTACTTAACCACTGAGCTGGATTCCCAGCCCTTTTTATTTTTTATTTTGATATAGGGTCTCACTACGTTACTGAGGGCCTTGCCTAATTGCTGAGGCTGTCTTTGAACTTGTGATCCTCCTGCCTCAGCCTCCCAAATCCTTGGGATTAAAGGCATGCACTACCACACTCAGCTGTACCTTTTATTATAAGGAAAAGTAGATTATTATAAGCCAAATTCCTGGATCCCATCAGAATTCCAAATGATATTACATATAAGGAATTCAATTAAGCCCAAGCATTTATATTAAAAAGCAGCAGTCAAGATGAACCTTTACATTTTAATAGACCGCTGAAAAATCATTGTTCCATTTTCTTTGGGTACAAACATAACATATTCTGTAAGAAGATTCTGTAGATAGGAATTAATGTCACTTATGAGAAAACAATTTCATAGGTGACTAGTATAGTCACTGTTATTATTTGGAAGTATCCAACTTTCAAATTAATTCCATATTCTGCCGATATGCCTTTTTATTCATCACATAATTAACTACAGAAAAGACTATATTTAAGTGACATTCAAGGGTCTGACTTATCCACAAAAGTTGGTGAACTAGAAAGGTCCAGAAAATGCCAGGCAGATACCATGACAGTGTGACTTCTTTTCTTGTGCACCATAACCGTGAGACTACCTACATTTTTATTGATAACATGAACAGTTTAGCTTCAGAGGATTTAAATCAGTGACATGAAGGAAAATGATCAAAGAAGAAACATCTCTCTACCTCTCTGGAGGAACAATGGAGTCTTTTGGTTGTTGATTTGAAAATGAAAGACATCTCTAAGAAATATGCACCACTATTAATGGAATTAATGGTTTCATTACTTTGATGTATAAGAGCAAAACAGGAGGAACATCCTTAAGTCCTAGGAGTGAATATTAAATATTGGTGAACACAAGCTAAATTTGTATGTGAGTGTGTGTGTGTGTGTGTATGTATGTGTAGCTGTATACTCATCATACACATAATTTGAGAATTTTTTTTTTCTTTTCTCTCATACATTGCTGGTGGGGTTAAAATTAGTGCAGCCACTCTGGAAAGCAATGTGGAGATTCCTCAGAAAACTTGGAATGGATCCACCATTTGACCCAGCTATCCCCTCTTTGGCCTATACCCAAAGGACTTAAAATCAGCATATGATATTGATGCAGCCACATCAATGTTCATAGCTGCTCAATTCACTGCAGTGAGAGTGTGTGGAACCAACCTAGATGCCCTTCAACAGATGAATGGAGAATTTTTGATTGGATCTTTTTCTTAGATTTTTCTTTCATGAAATAACTATAAGAGTCTATTTAGCTTTCAGAGCAGTAGGAACTGAAATTTAAGATGCCTTAAATAGCTTCTAATAAAAGCCACCATCTCTACACACATTGTGCTACATGAAGTCATTGTGCAGTCAGACATTCTAGTTGGATATTTAAGAAAAAAATCTGTCACGTGGATAATAGGATTATTACTCTACTTCTGTGACACTACATAATATTGTGGCCATGCCCATAGGATTAATTATTTCCAAATATAACTTCAAGAAGTACAAAATCTCACAGAATATAGAAAGTAGTATGGTAAAAATAATTTCTCATCACTTAACCTGACACAGGTGAATACCAAAATAATATAATAATTTTTATGAAGAGTTAGGGTAAACAGTGGCACTTTAATACTTTATTTTAACATTTCATTATTATTTTGAAAAAATGTTCTTGTTTGGGCCAAAGGAAAAAATAAAAATGGCATGTACCCTAAAATATTTTCTTAAAGTTTCACATATTAAATAGCTTCAGATTTCTGATCAGTTTTCATAGGCCTTTCCTTTTTCTATTCCTTTTGGTTATTTTTGTCAATCATTTTATGTAGCACTCAAGTTCTTCAACAGTATTCTAGATTATGCATATCAAAAATTATCAGAATATTTTAATATAAGATGATATAAATGGATTTTGACAATGTATTAATTCTTTTCTCTTAAATCAAGTCATTGACTATTTAATTTTTCTACTGGGATGTGTAGTACAAATGCAGTGGTTGAAAATCAATACTCCAAACCCATGTCCTTGAGTAACAGGGGATATAAAATATGCATACATGAAGCATGTGAGAGGTTATATAACAATATAAAATCAGGTGTTTTCAAAGTGTAGTTCAGGATACAATCATAAAAGCAGATAAGCAAAGATTACTGTATGAAAATCTCACCAAAGAAGGTTTCATAGAAATGGAAGCAAACTTGCATTCGTTAAGAAGAGGATGGGAAGACCAACATAAGCATAAGTTAGAGGCAGAAATCAACTTGATTAATGAATGATCCACACCCAGCAATAATGGAAAATATATTTTAATATAGGAAAAAGAATTGGGGTTCCTCAAATACCATGTTGAGGAGTTAGTAAAATAGGGTAATTGTTCAGGGTTGTCGCTAGTAAAATCAAAAACCTCTTTAGAATTAATAGTCTGATAAATTAGAATGGAAGTGACCAATAGCAGGAGAAATATTGGTGACCTAAATGTGATAGAATGTGAATTTTGGATTTGCTCTTATTTAGGAATTGCAACTATTGCTCCAAACTGGGGCTAACGGATGATGAGTTCTCCCATTTAAAAGTTTTGGGAAAGCACAGAAAATGGTGCTTGTTTCTTGGCACATTTCTCCCTTTTAAAGGGAACATCAAGGTTCACCTAAGTTCTGGGGATAACACTAACCCATCACCCTAACCAACCAAAATAAAAATAATTTGAGGGGAGTTTCTGAAAGCATAAACTTTGTAATAAATTTTTACTAAATACCTAATGTAAAACCAGGCATCACACTGTAGCTATCAGTGACCCAAACAGATATAGTTCTTTTTATCATAAAATTTATTTTTTTGGAGGGAAATAAACAGTTACATAAACACATAAATTTGTAATATACCACGGTAATAAGTCCAGTAGCACTGAAATGTACTGAACAAGAGACCGGATATTAGAAAATGAGATCAGGTGAATGTTGGTAGGGTGGAATAGGATATTGCAAATCATACAGGATGTTTTTAGTGTATGAAAATAAATTTGGATTCATTTTTGAGTGTGTTGGAAAATCACTGGTAGCTTCTGAACTAAGAAATGGAAAAGGAGTTACTTACTTAGCACCCCCATCCATTGCCATTCCACACACAACCCTAGGCTCTAGAAAGAAGTTTCAAATTCAACACTCAGAGAAATTGAAAAAGGAGAAATTGGAAACATTTTCTGCTCATAGTTAACATTTAATTGATGTGCAGAAATGTCTAAGCCCAATCTGCGGCTGTCTCTGGAGAGAAGTGTCAAGGAGGTCTTGGGACAGTTTAACACAGGGCCCTGAGGTTGGCATTTTGGGAAAGCACAGACAATGGTGCTTGTTGCTTAGAGGATTCTGATGGCCAGGGATGGTGGGCCAGAAGCTCTGCAATAAGACTAGAGTGCCACAATATACAGTTTTAAGCTGAATACTATATATGTATAATAAATATATATATGTGTATATACATATACATATATATATATATGTATATATATATATATATATTCACAGGACTAAGTTTCCCATGAGCCAAGTAGATGCTTAGCAAAATGGCTAGGCTTGGCTACCTTGAAGGAACATTGACCAGGATGGCAGACTTCTGAGATGAGACAAATCTTTGGAACATTCTGCTGTTCTGGCACCACAGAGATAAGCTGAAGAGGACAAATCTCACGCCAGGAAATTTAGCTATGTGGATATCCTCCTGGAGACCTCTCAAAGAAAATATAAAATTTCCTATGAAAGCATCACCTGACACACAGAGGGCTACTCAATCACCATCCAATGCTGACTATGAAATAATAAAACCATAATGCCAGCAGGAGATACACTTGGATGAAAAGGAATAGGAGATAAAGCTAGGAAAGGGAGAAGCAAGCTACCTGAAAAACAGGAGAAAACTTAAAGTAGATGTGAGTTATGTATTTCTCGAGATGCTATGGACTTTTTAATACTTGATCGTGAATCTTAATTGCCAAAGTGAGACTCATAACTAAAAATATTTGAAAGTTATAAGATGTTCCTGAGAGGTATTCAAGAGTTGAGAATAAGACCAAAGTATATTTAAGGCAATAAGTAGTAAATGAAAAATGAAGATTTTTCATCTTTATATCTAATTGAATTTAGACAGTTCCAACAATTTATGTAAACTGAAATGATGAAAGCAAGGAACAGGGTGGGGGTGGTAGAAATAGAAAGAAGAACATATATGAGAAGATGCTTAAAAGAACATATACTAGCTGGGCACCAGGGTGCACGCCTATAATCCAGCAGCTCGGGAGGCTGAGGCAGGAAGATCAAAAGTTCCAAACCAGCCTCAGCAACAGTGAGGCACTAAGTAACTCAGTGAGGCCCTGTCCCTAAATAAAATACAAAATAAGACTGGGGATATGGCTCAGTGGTCGAGTGCCCCTGCAATCCTTTGCACCAAAAATAAAATAAAATAAAATAAAATTAAAAAGAACATATACTAAAATTGACATTGAATGAGCTCAGGAGATTTTTTTAAATGTTATCTTTTATAATATATATACAGGATTCATTTGCAGAAATTGACGTTGGGGGGAAAAGATGAGTTTGGTGAGAATTTACTTTTAGCTTAAAGTTATGGAAGTGACCAGTGGATATCACAATAGAAAATCAACAGGCAACTGGATATATGGGACTAGGGTTTAGGGAAACAACAGGGTCAGGGCTTTGAGATGTTAGTATGACCAAATATGTAAGAACATTTGAATTGAGCAGGAAGGTGAGTCTTTCTGTTGAAGACCAGAATTAATGAGTTTGTAATAGAAGAGAGCCAGAGACAAAGTGACAATTAAATGCCAAAATGAGGAGAAAGAAATGAATTTTGCCAAGAGGTATGAAGACCACCTGAGTGACTGAGTTTCTTCTGTGGGAACTACAGGTGGTAGAAAGGTTAGGAGGAGTTTGGGAAGGAGAAGGAGGTGAGGAAATGAATGTAGTGATGGCAATTTCAAGAAAAAGCTTCAACACACACCTGTAATCTCAGTGACTTGGAGGCTGAGGCAGGAGGATCCCAGGTTCAAAGCCAGCCTCAGCAACTCAGAGAGGCCCTAAGCAACTTAGCAAGACCCTATCTCAAAATTTAAAAAAGCAAAAAAGGAATAAGCTTCATATTTTTCATATTCTGTAAGATTTCCTCAATGAGTTTGATAATTACAACTAATTGACTATCAAAACAATACTATTTCCTGAAAGCCTCTGTGATCCTAAGACTTTTGATTAGATCTATACAACAGTACTGAATGTACTCCAAATTCTCTCCTGTAAGGGTTCTTCTAAAAAAGAAAATTTCAGTGCAAATTTAAATGTGTCTCCAGTCATCCAAATTAGTTAGGGAAGGATTTTGGAATATGATTTACTGTATATTCTACCGTCCCACATTTTTCCCATTAAAGCAAAGAAAAACATGAATTTAGATCTTTTTCTTTTTTTCTACAAAATGTTAAGATCACTACTTCAGTTTAAGCTGTCCGTCACCAAAACAAAACAAACAAAAAACAGGGAAAGAAAATCAAGGATGGCTTTGATAGGGGATGTCCCTCAAAAGTCCCTGTGTCAATGCAGGCGGTGAAATAATGAGATTATGAAAGTTGTAATAAAATCAGTCCATCCTAACTGAAAAGACCAACTGGATAGTAACTACAGTCAGGTGAGGCACGGCTGCAGGAAGTGGGTCACTGGGTGTGTGCCCTGGGGATTATATATTTTATCCTCCTGGCTCCTTCCTGTTTTCCTTTCTGCTTCCTGGTCTTCATGAGTAGGGCAGCACTCCTCTGCCATGCCCTCCTGCCATGTTGTTCCTTCAATCCAGAGCAATGGTTTGGCTGACCACAAACTGCACCTCAGAAATCATGAGCCAAAATAAACTTTCCTCCTCTAAGTTTTTCTTGTTAGGTATTTTGGTCACAGTGACTAAAAGCTGACTAATACAGAAGAGATTCCCTGATATCTGTCATACTATGAAAAAGTAAGAGCTTCACAGTATAACGTTAAATTTGGTGAGGCAGAAGCGGAGAAGCCCATGATCTATAAGCTCTGCCGCCTTGTGCCATACTCAACTCCAGGTTAAGGAATTTGATGATATAGGGAGATTATGAATGATGATAGTGGTTAAACCTTCTTTTAGAGACACCCAGCCTATGCTGCAATCATAAAGATTTCTAAAAAGTTGGTATATAAAAATACCTCTGCTGTCATTCAGTATCTTGAGGCAAAGTTTAAAACAATTATTTGTGAGCACTAAAAAGACATTATGTCTCAGACTCCTCATCAATAATACAGCCCCAAACTCAGTTGGAACTGAAAAAACTGCCATGGTTCCAATTAAAAGCAATAAAAGACATGATCCGCATTCTTTCTCTGCCTTCCCTTGAGCTTCGTGCCTGGAAATCATGCATTTGGAATCCTAGCAGTAATGTAATAAAATCTCATCCTTGTTTATGTTCTTCTCTTAGCTTTTCCTTTTATGGAGAATAAATAAGTAAACCTCGCAGGGAGCCTAGTACCAAGTGAAGTTGTCAGCTGGAGTGTTTGTCATATTTCAATCAAAGCCGGAGCCAGCCAGCTATCTTCATCCAGCAGTCTCTACATTCTCGAGGACCAGAATTAATGAATTAGCTATTGATTAAATTCCACTCTAGCAAATCCACCAAGGCAAATAAATGAACTACCCAGGGCACGTGTAGGCCATGGCCAGACATGTCTGGGCTATTGATCAGTAGTTAGTATTCTTTTGGGATATAGAAGCAGCTGATGATAATATGACAAGTACAGAATATGCAATGCAGAAGCAGTTTGTTTCTGGAGGAGCAACTTATAAAGCTAGAAGGGTCCATCAGATCTTTCTACAGCTATGTTCTATGGTATCTCTGGTTTATATATAATAAGAAAATCATGCATAAGAACTTGAACTGCAGATGATGTAGTCAAAAGCAAGGAATAAGTAAAGGCTAGAGAAAAGGATGAGTTGAAGCATTCTATGCATATGATCAAACAGACTTTTGTGCTATCTCTACATGTTATTGAAATATGTAAAAGTTCAATTTGAGTGACTGCTGCATTTTACCTAAAGTAGAAAAGGAATATAAGAAATGTATGTTTTATAAGAAACCAAATTATTTTCAATGCTATAAAAGTAAACCTAGTCTACTGATAGTTTTGCAGGAGGATTTCACATTTGACTTTGCAGATTGCTAACATAAAAGAGATTTTTAAAAACCAAAATAGAAACATAATTAACAAGCATACATTGCCAAAAGTATAATGAAATTACAAACAATAACCTGCACACAGGAGGCTAACTGCTTTGGTATTGGTGTATTTTGATTAATGGCTTGGCAGCTTATACCTGCTCGTTAAGAGTCTTGCCTTTGGATATTGTTATTCTGTTATGATGGATCATTTAAAGAAAGGAAAGATTTTACATGCCAATATTTGGTTGTGAATGATTTCTAGCAAGTTTTTGCTAGATCTCTGACTGGGAAAAAAGAAAACGAAGTCAGCCAAAGGCATTGTAATAAAGAAAAATATGGTGCTGCTTACAGTCTATCTTCCCCACTGATTACAACCAGAAAGTCTCCTGCGTACATCAGAAAACGTGACTACCTGAGGACTCTAAATAGGCACTAGCAGGCAGATCAGGAAGGGAATCACACCTGGAAGAATGAAACATTACAGAATGATTTTCCCATTTTTCTCTCCCTGTTTCATCTTGCATCTTTAACCTAAGAGCCATACCACTATGAAACTGTGAACTGGGCAAGCAAAATCTTTAAAAAAGCCAATCTTTCTGACAAAAGTACTTGGAGCAAAAAAGCTTTGCAAGTCAGAGAGTATAGGGGAAATTCCCAGTTTGTTTTGCTTGGTTTTCTTTTTTCCTTTGGGCCCTCCCCTGAGGATTATTCCAGTAGGAGTACTGTGGCACCTGTGGCTATGACCAGGCTATCTGGGCAATGACCAAACAGACTCCATTTTACCCTGAGACTCCTTGCCATGTAAGTAATGTTTCTTCCATGAGAAAACTCTGCCTTCACTATCTTGATCCTTTCTTAGAAACGCAAATGTTTCTGTTCTCTTTCTGGTTCCCATTTTTCTTGGACAATGTCCCCTGTCAGGAAATGATTGTCTAGTGCTGGTAACTTGTACTCAACTTTAACTTGTATTCAACCAGGGTTGATTTGACCTACTTCCCCTTCTGCTTATTATTTTAGATCTCATGATGTTTGTTTATGGTTTGAATCATAGCAACAGCCACTTATGATTAATTTGGATTTGGACTATAAAGATATACTCTAACCCTTGGAGAGGGTTGAGTGGTGTGGACTTGCAGTCTGCCCTCACTTTGCCAGCTGGGGGCCCACTGGCTGGTGAATAAAGATGGTTTGGTCTCCTGCTTTAAGATCCATTTGGTGATTATAGCAATCTCACCATAACTCTGTGGCCAAACAGGAATCCAAAACCTCAAGGAAACTTATTTGTTTTAATTCAGAGAAACCAGTATGGGGAGAAGAATATGGGTGAGGAGGATAGGACTCTGTTATATTTTTTTTCTATTTTTCTATCACCTGATTGCCCCAAAGAGCAATTCCATTTCCGCAAACTAAGGCAGGTGGGAGTTAAAAATTCCAAGAGAAACTATCATTTTAGCCAACGGTTTAGGAAAGGAAGTCTAACATAACTATAAAGTGAGGAAGAAATCTCAAAGAAGGCTAGAAGATCTCCTAAGTCTATAAATGAATCAACACAGTACGAAATCAACTCAAAGTGGCATATTTATAGTTGCCTCATAAGCATAGCATATTCGAATGGTGTAACAAAGCAATGAATTCTGAACTTTTACACAATTCTCCAGCTAAATCTCAAATAAGCCACTGAGAAAAGCAGGTATGAGACAGATGTAAAATAGCACAGAAAGGAATTGAAAAATAAATAGTTTTAGCTATTGACAAAGCAAGACAGAATTTATAGTGTGAAGCAAACCGGTTGATCATCTGCTTAAGAAAAAACGAACAAAAAAAACAAAAACATAACAACCAACCTTCTTCAGAGGATTTTAACAGGAATCAAGTTATCACATCCTAATATTCAAAATGTCCAGAAAATAATTCCAAATCACTGAAAATTACATTAATCAAAAAAGTCTAGAACAGTTATGTTCATATCAGACAAAATAGATTTAAGAACAAGGAAATTATGAAGATTAAAAAGAGATCACACAAAGATAAAAGATTAGTTGGGCAAGGTGATAAGCCTCAGTGTGCATGTAACCAACAATAAAACATTAAAATACATGAAGCAAAAACTACATCTGAAGAAGAAATAGATAAATTCTTAATTAAATTTGAAAACTTCAAATCTCCTCTCACAATAATGGACAGAACTAAAAGGAAAATCAGTGTACGTGCAGATGATCTGAATGTTATTCTCATTCAACTTGCATTTATAAAACTCTGACGAAAACATAATACACATTCTCAAGTGTGCAATGGACACTTACCAAGATAGATCATATTCTGTGCCATGAAACAAATCTTAACTAATTTAAAAGAATTGAAGTTATAAAATTATGTTCTCAGACCATAAGAGAATTAGACTAGAAATCCACACAGAAATATCTGGAAAAATGGGAAATGCTTGGAAATCAAATCTCCTTTCAAATAACCTGTAGCTCAGAAAAGTTTAAGGGGAATTATACATATTTTGAATAAATGAAATGAGAATGAAGCATTCCAAAAAATTGTGTGAGACAAACAGAAGCAGGGCTTTAGAGGAAAATTCATAGCAATACATGTTGATAGTAAAGAATAAGATGGACGAGGAGGAGGAGGAGAAGAGGAAGAAGAAGAAATAATTTCAAAACATTAATCTAACCTTTCCTCTTCAAGAAACTAGAGAAAGAACAATGAAGCAAGAACAAGAAAGAAAACAATAAAACACAGAGAAGAAATTAATGGGATGTCAAATAGAAAATAATATAGAAAAATCAATAAAAACAACCAATCTACAAAATTGATCAAACTCTTGGGTGACTAAGCAAGAGAGGATACTTGTCATCAATACTGAAAATAAAAATGTACAAATCAAATCTTACTTTACAAACGACTTTCTGAGCTGGACATGGTGGTGTTGCCTATAATCCTAGCCACTCTGTAGGCCAAGGCATAGGAACATGAGTTCAAGGCCAACCTGGGCAACATAGCAAGGTCCCATTGAAAAACAAACAAACAAATCACTACTTCTTGCCCATGATTTTAACAAATTTGGTGAAAATAATCAATTCTTTATACATATATGATAACAAACCTCACTTGAAAAAAGATAGCCTGAGTCATCTTAAATTATAAGGAAACTGAATTCTGAGTTAAAAAATCTTTCTCCAAGAAAAACTCCATAAAAAAGTAGATTTCCCTGGTAAGTTTTACCAGCATTTAAAAAATAAATAATAATTTTTTACATAATATCATCTATAAAATATGAAAAAGGAATATTTCTCAACTCATTTTATGGGGACAGAATCACCATGATTCCCAAAACAGAGAAAGAAAAAAAGACATAGTCCAATGTGTTTTATGAGTACAGATAAATAAGATAATAGTAAATTGCATCTATCACTATGTAAAAAAGGAGAATGCATCACAACAGAGAGTACAGATTAATTAATTATTTGAAAACCAATCAATATAATTAACCATCATAAGAATTTAAGAAATTTGAAAAAAGCATTTGAAAAAATTCCATATCCATTTATAATAAAAACTCTCTGCAAATTAGAAATAAAAGGTCAATTTTTCAGCCTGATGAAAGGCATTTCCTGAAATCCATAGGTAACATCATATGTAATGGTAAAAGACAGAAAGCTTTCAAAGATTGGAACAATTCATGGCTATGCTTTTACTTTGTTGAACTAGGCAGTGCAATAAGGCAGGAAGAAGAAATAAGGGCACACAGATTGGAAAGAAAGAAATAAAAGTTTCTTTTTATAGAAGATCTACGTAGAACTCAGTAAGCTGTAATAAAGCTCCTAAGATTCATGATAAATTTAACAAGCTTTCTGAATAATAAAATCAATTGTATTTCTATACAATAACAAAGAACAATTGGATTTTAATTTGCTTTTTTAAAAAGTTAATAATATTGATCAAATTATATTGTTATGTGCATGTGTGAACATGTACACATCATTATGTATAATTATAATTTACCAATAGAAAAGATGGAAAAAACCAATAGCAGTACCCCCCAAAAAAATGGTTAGGTACAAATTGAATAAAATATGTGTAGTATCTTTATAATAAATTCTATAAAGTATTTTTGAAATAAATAAAATAATACCCAATTAAATGAACAATATACTGTGCCCATGATTTGGAACATTTGATATTGTTACTATGTACATTCTCATCCAATTGATCTACAGATTCAATGTGATCCTAATTAGAATAACAGAAAGGTTGTGATTTACATATCGATAAGCTTTTTGCAAAATTTATATGGAAAGGCTAAATAATGAGAAAAGCCAAAACAATTTTTAAGAATGTCATAGTTGAGATACTTATTCTATAATGCTATAATAATTTAAGATTTTTAACATGGGTAAATAGATGTACATACTGATCAACTGAATAGAAGTGTTTTAAAAAATGACCAACAATAGTGTTTAAATTGAGTTTTAACAAAGCACCAAAAATATTTGGTGGAGAAGAATCTTTCCAACAAATTATGTTGGAACAACTGGATGTTCACATCTGAGTTTGAATATTAACATGAAATGATTTATAATATTAATTGAAAATGTAGACACATAAAAGTTCTAGATGAAAGGATAGGAGAAAATATTTCTGATTTTTGAGTCAAGGAGGGATGTCTTTGATACATCAAATGTACAAACCATAAAAGAAAAACAATGACAAATAGGACTCTGAAAATTTTAAATTTTGTTCAGCAAATGATACATTTAAGTGGATTAAAAAACAAGACACAGACTCAAGAAAAATATCTGCAAATTATCTGATAAAAATCATATCCATTCTAATTGGGGTAAGATGAAATCTTAAGGTGGTTTTGATTTGCATTTCTCTTATAACGAGTGATGTTGAACATTTTTTCATAAATCTGCTGATTGCTTGTAGATCTTCCTCTGTAAAGTGTCTGTTCATTTCCTTGGCCCATTTATTGATTGGGTTATTGGTGTTCGTGGTGTAAAGATTTTTGAGTACTTGGTAGATTCTGGAGATTAGTGCTCTGTCCGAAGTGTGTGTGGCAAAGATTTTCTCCCACTCTGAAGGCTCTCTCTTCACATTGCTGATTGTTTCCTTTGCTGAGAAGAAGCTTTTTAGTTTCACTCTATCCCAATCATTGATTCGTGCTTTTATTTCTTGCGCTTTGGGAGTCATGTTAAGGAAATCTGGTCCTAGGCCAACATGATGAAGATTTGGACCTATTTTCTCTTCTATTAGGTGCAGAGTCTCTGGTCTGATTTCTAGGTCCTTGATCCACTTTGAGTTGAGTTTTGTACAGGGTGAGAGATATGGGTTTAGTTTCATTTTGCTGCATATGGATTTCCAGTTAGAATGTCTTTCATCAAGAACACAGGCAACAACAGGTGTTGGCGAGGATGTGGGGAAAAGGGTACACTCATACATTGCTGGTGGGAGTGCAAGTTGGTGCAGCCACTCTGGAAAGCAGTGTGGAGATTCCTTAGAAAACTTGGAATGGATCCACCATTTGACCCTGCTATCCCACTCCTTGGCTTATACCCAAAGGACTTAAAATCAGATTGCCTCAGTGATGCAGCCACATCAATGTTCATAGCGGCTCAATTCACAATAGCTAGATTATGGAATCAACCTAGATGCCCTTCAGTAGATGAATGGATAAAGAAACTGTGGTATATATACACAATGGAATATTATTCAGCCATAAAGAAGAATAAAATTATGGTATTTGTAGGTAAATGGATGATGTTGGAAACTCTTATGCTAAGTGAGATCAGCCAATCCCAAAAATCCAAAAGCCGAATGGTCTCTCTGATATATGAATGATGATGCATAATGTGGGGGGGAAAGATGGCAAGAATGGAGGAAAGATAGCTAGCATAGAGGGAAGGGAGGGGTGGGGGTGGGTGGGGGATAAAATTAATAACAGAATGTGTGACAGATACCATTGCCCTGTGTACATGCATGAATGCACAGATGGTGTGACTCTACCTTGTGTACAAACAGTGAAACAATAGCTGTACTCCATTTGTGTTCAATGAATCAATAAGTAAATAAAAGAATAAAAAAAAAATCATATCCAAATCATATACTTTAAACTTCTAAAACCCAACAATAAGAAGACAAAGAGTCTAATGCACAAACTGGCAAAAGATTTTAGGAGGCAGTTTGCCATATTGGGTAGACCAATGCCAAATAACACATGCGAAGATGTTATTAGTCACGAGGGAAATGTAAATTAAAACCAAGATAGTGTACAACTAAATATCTGTTAAAAGAGATACTACAAAAAGCAGAAGAATATCCAGTATAACATCAAGCTTTAGCAAAATCATGAAACAACTCAAACTCTCATAATATGCTAGAAGAAACACAAGATGTTACAGCTATTTTATAAATTAGTTGGCAGTTTCTTATGACTCAGCAATCCAACTCATTTATCCAAGTGAAATGAATGAAATGTAAGTTCACACAGAAGCCAGTATTTGAATGCTTATGGAAATCTTATTTATAGTCATGAAAAGCTGAAATCTACTCACACTATGTACTAATTGTGGTGCTTTCATATAAGAGAATACTACTTCACAACAAAAAGTAACAACTATGATATGAGAAATGAATCTTCAATGCATTGTACTAAGTTAAAGAAGCCATACATAAACTGCTGTTGTATGATTTCATATATCTTACAATATGGAATGGCAAAATTTTGGAAATTAGAGCAGTATTTGCTCAGTTTGGGGAAGGATGGTAGAAGAGTTGGCAGTAAAAGGACAGCATAAGGGAACGTTTTGAAATAGTGGAACAGTTTAATATCTTGATTAGGGTTGTGTTTCCACACTCTGTTTGCCAAAACTCATAGAACTGTGGAGCAAAAAGAGTGAATTTTACTGTATGTTAATTAAATTTTTTTTTTGAAATCTGAGAGAATAAATAAACAAGTTCTGGAAACCAAAATGCTTTCAGAAATTTAATTTGTTATCATATATAGGCTGCTATCTTTACATACTTGTCAGTTTTTAGTAGAGTCTATATTTTTTCTATGCATATCTTAAACTGTCTTTACTCAAATCTCATATTTCATTGACACTTGGTTGACTAAGGTATATTAAGTTGAGAACATTTTTTAAAATTCTTCATTAATTTTTAAAAAATTGGCTGATAACCTTGTATGTTGTTATTATGCACAATACAATGTGTTGAAGTATATACGCATTGTGGAATAGTTAAATCTAGCTAGCTAGCAGATACATTACCTAACAGAGTTCTCATTTTTATCATGAGAAGATTTAACATGCACTCTCCACATATTTCAATACTATGACATATCATCATTGACTATAATCACATTGCTACATAATAGATCTAAGAAGAGCATGGGAGTTATTGGTAAATGAACAGTTATGTAACTCAAAATTTGGAAGGAATCATTATATTAACTTTTACCAGTGAATACTGCTGTTTTAAATCTCATGATTGGATTCAAATTCCCAATTCCTATGTACTTAATCTGTCTTTTTTTCCTGTAAGTGTTTTGAGGGTGTTTTTTAAACTTGGTATTGAGCAATTTCCTGATAAAATCCCTATATACACAATTCCTTTTCAGTTCCTGTGTTGCTGTCTGGGGCATCTTTAATCTACCCATCAGTGATTTATGTTCTGATATATTGTCTTAGCATCTTTCTTTGATTATTTTTTTCCTCTTCTATGTTCTTTATGCAATTTTTATTTTTCAAGTTTTAAACTTCCCAAATGTTTTCTAATTTTCTTTTTTATATCTTTGTTCTCTATTGCACTTTCAGAGACATTCCCTCAAATTTTATTCCAAAGTTTCAATACAGTTTTCATATTTTCTATGAATTCACCCCCTCCTCCCACCTTTTGATGGTTCCTTTTTAGAAGTATCCTGTTTTGTTTCACCGATAGAGAATTTTCTTTTTTTTCTATGAGGTTATATTTTTTCCTCACCTGTATTGTTTCTGGGTCTTTGAAATCATTTCTTTATTTTGGTCTACTTATTTTTAAGAGCAATGCATCAAAATAAGCCAACTAGCTTTATAGACAAGTGAGCCTCATTGATTGACATACTTCCTCACTGGATGTCCAGTGGGTGAACAGCTTTTTTATTGTTAGAAGTTCCCCATATGGTAGTAGCTGGAGGTATTTTATTTAGAGTCATTTGCTCTCTTCTAGGGAAGAGTGTTCAGTTTCCAGTAAGGAGGCATTTATGACTGACCACTTGCTTTTGAGGAGAGCAGAGATGGGGAAAGTAGTCAACTGCTCCACCATCCATACTATAGTCCTACTTTCTCAATATTTCTTATCTTTGTCCCTCATCTCAGCTTCCCTGGGCCTTGTATCCCTAGTGCTTACTACCATTGTTAAGTTTCTCTGAAGAATAAATGTCTCATTCCCTGGTGGGAGGACTTTACCATGTAGGGAGAAAGGAACATCCAATGAAATGTATGTGTAGAGATAAGGAAACATGGGTGCCACTTGCCCGTAAGGCTTTCAGCTAATCTCATGATTCCAGGTTAGAACCTTACCCTGTCCCTCTCTCTTTGCAATCCTTAAAGCCTCTAGATGCTCAGCTACTCAGAGTCTCTGAAGGAAAATTAGCTTATTTCCTGTCACTATTTCATGGTGCCAACCACATACTTTGGTTGTAAATTTCTCCAGTGTGCTTTATCATTTGCCTTTTCCTTATAAACACTGATTCCAAAATGGTGTGGAAATCTCTTCTTCCTGCTTCTTTTGCTGTCCTTGCTCTTGTTGCATAATGTTCTTGTCTTGCCATTAATTTAATGTATTTTGGTGTAATCAATTTTTAACCACAACAAAGTATTTTCCTCTGTTATCACCTGGAAGAATTATCTTAAAAGAAAAAGCATCTTAGAGACAGAAATTTGATCAGTTGCTCATAAAGTTTAGAGATTATTTTTAGCTACACATAAATATGCAATTTAAAACATATTCCTTTATGTCATTCACCTGAGTTTGAGTCAGGGGATGCTAGCAGACAAGAATTTGACAATATCCATCCACCTAACTGTAATTTTTCCTTGAATTTTTCTAGACAGAACTCAAATGTCACATCTTCCAGGATGCCTTCACTGATAACCCTGGGTAGAATTTGGAAATTTCCTCTTTATGCTTTCCTTGCACATTGCCAGCCTCGTGTGGTGTTTTTTCACATTGTTTTAGAAACATTTGTTTAGGGAAGTGTGTCCCATAGTGGACTAGAACTTTACAAATTTAAAATCATGTCTTACTCTTTTCTATATTACTTTTACCTTTTATATTATTACATTAAATATGTTTATGGCTAATTAACACATCAAACTAGATCAGTATCTATCATGTATTTGATAGAAAATATACTCAAGATAACTAGATCAAATTTTTGCCACAGAGAGGTAAGAATCCGGTTACTTGGGTTTTTCAGTATACCTATTTTTGCAGTGATTTAAAAAAAAGACACAGTAATTTCAATGTGTTAGGAAAGAATCCTTCAGAATTGAAACATTGTACAACGGATTGATTATTTCAGTCACTGTGTGTGTGTGTGTGTGTGTGTGTGTGTCTGTGTGTCTGTGTGTATGCATACTCCTTCAAGCAAGTGCATGCCTGTGTGTAGGTGAAGGGGGATTCATTTGGTTTGAGCAAAAATACAATATGGGAGTTCCCAAATTTCTTTATCTAGCCTCAACTTGATGTAAAGAGATAAACAATGATGACTTTTGGCTTTGTAAGTCATATTAAATCTTATTACTGCTAATGATGAATTGTGAAGAGACTCACTTTCAAACTATAGTCGTTTCTCAGCAATAGAAAGATACAGAAAAACAAAGAGATTCTTCCCAGAATCTGATAAAATTTGTAATGATTATCCCAAAAAGTCTACTGTATTTGTTTCACAATATTTCTAGCTTCAGGACAATGTGATAAATGTGAATCAAACTTTTTAAAGAGATTAAATTGGAAGGTAGTTAGTCCAATTAAAATTGTATTTGGCTTCACATAAGGATTCACTGAAGAATATATTTAAATAAGGAGACTTTTGTACATTCAGGTATTTCTTCAGAGATTGTTAAATGAGGGAAATGCTCTCATGGAAATCAGTTTCAATGTTACTGGATGTCAAATGAAGATGAACATTTGTGAAATAATATAAAAAATTTGAAATACACACATACTTATAGCAACTTTAAGGAAGAGTGTCATGACTTAAATGATAACTTTGAATTTTTTCCATTTCTTATGATCAGAGTTCTTCAGACTAACTGATAAAAATTTTGGTACCTTGAAGTGATGCTATGAATTATGGGTGTTGGTATATCACTTGGAGTATCTTCCACCGTGGTGATTTGGGTTCCATTGCTTTTCACACAAGCATATTTTGTACAAACTTCAATCTGCAAAAATAGTTTAGAAAAAGATAAATCAAACCATTTTCAAAATACGGATTTACAGTGGACTGAAAGCAGGTACTCTCATTCCACAAAAATCTCTTAGTTCTCTACAGCCTCTTGGAGTTTAGTAAATATTCATTTTTGATGTTAATTGACTCCAGTGGGATAGCCCCGACTAGAGTGCAGAATTGAGTTCAGCACAATTGATGTAGTGATTAGAATGGTGATGTTTAGCTCTGGTTCCAACTATTCAGAAACATAAAGACTTATTAATCTACTCAGTACCCAGTCAAGGAATGGGAGATGCTCAGGTGACAGTTTGCAAGCATAATAGGTTATCACTGCATCCTGCTCTCTAGATCTATAACCCAGTAGTGTAATGATGATATCTTCTGGAAGTCTTGACACTTTACAACAAATAGCCTAAATGCTAATGTCTAATGGAAGAAAAATGAAGCCTGGAGAAGCCTTCCAATATGGCCAAGCTATTTTATATCCATTTGTTCCAGCTGCAATGGTCTTTTTTTTACCTTAATCACAGCAGAAAACCATCATTCACCCCTTTAATTCTGCCACCTAATTTGAATAAAAACTGAGAAGGGTGGAATAACTAAAGATTTGAAATGGGGTTTATCAAAAATGAGTAACACAAAGGAATACAACCAGTAAGAGGGAGGAAAGACACATGAAAATACAAAAGACTGCGGCTGGAACATCCACAGGGCAACATGATTCTGCTCTCAATTAAAAAATAAGCCAAAGATGAGCCAGCACAAAGATGTGCTTTTCCCAGCATAGATTTTTTTAATGTTTTTGTTAGTGCATTATAGTCATATGTACCAATGGAGTTGGTTTTTTCACACTCATACACTCATTGAAAATAATTGGCTCCATTTTAGTTCCCAGTACTTCCTCTTTGGCTCCCCTCCTCCCTCTCTTTATCCCCCTTCCTCTATTCTACTGCTCTTCTATTTATTTATTTACTTAGTTTTTAATTGGTGTCCAGCATAGATTTTAAGAATTTACCAAATTGTATATGTTCTTTATAAATTTTGACTTCCTGAAATAATGCTTCCCTCACTCATTTGCACTTGTATGTGGCTTTGTTGTATCTTAAAACTTGGCATTCTAACAAGATTCACAATTTCTTGAGGGAAAGTTCCATGTTTTATACCCTTGGTATTTCCTATATTTTTTCTACTTTTGAAGTCAACAGACCCTGAAGTGGCCTATGAGCTAGACTTCAGGTGGTCAAAGCACTCTCTAAAATTTCATGCTAAATTTCATCATATATGTATATAAATATTTTTCTAGGGCAAACTGCACTGACTTCATAAGATTCTCAAAGAGTTCTTAGGGCAAAAAGTTTAAATACAACTGCTCTCACCTAGATGGGGTCATTGAACATTTGAGGAATGATGAATTGATATATTTTTTTCATCCTCAGATGAAATCCTTTAATATCTTTTTGTCTGTGGCATTTTTATTTAGGTTTTCCTGTTGCATTCCAGATCAAGAATGCTAGGGATGGGTAGACTGTTTGAAGTCACGGAGTCCACTGCCCTTACAAAGGGAAAATGGATGCGAGTTACCTAACTTCCCTGAAGGTGTTAAATTAGTAAATAGCAGAAATGGGAATTAGGAAAAATATCTCCACATTCACAGGCTGATTCTGCTTTGATGTCAACAAAAGACTGAGGAAAAAGGCAGGCTGGCAAGATTTATTTAGAATATGTGATTAGCTCCTTTTTGTCAGTGAGAAATTCCATCACCATCCTCATCACCATGGTCTTCCAACTTATCATTATCCTCTCTCCAGAGACTCCCATGTTTGCCCAAAGCAAACAGATTTAATTCTGATCAATTTCCCTCTTCTCTCTCCCCTCTCCCACCAGATAAATAATCTGTAACCAAGACAGAAAATATCTACTTAGTGACATAGCTCAACATGTTTTATTTAACATATCCATAAGCTTAACCATCAAAAAACAATGTTCTAACCTGAATGTCATAGATAGTGAAGGGAGACAGGTCTCTCAGAATAAACCACCCGGGCACATTCATTCCAGTCTTGTAGGGCTTATTATTTACATAGACAGAATACTCAGTGACAACACCATTTGGATTTGAAGGAGACGTCCAGATGACACGGACGGCTGTACTGTTGATGATGACAACCTCTGGAGGAAGCATGCCCTGAGGCTCTAGAATTAGAGGAAGAAACTGAATAAACTCCAGCTGTCTCTGAAAAAGCACTTGTTAAACTAAATGCAGATTACTATTTAGGTTTAGCAAAGGGTCTGTTGCTTATCTGCTTTCCTCTGATGAAGTTATCACAGTCTGTAGCCCTCTGTAAATTGGCTTATTATACTCTCAGTTAGAAACCATAAGAACTGGTGGCAAAATGCTCGATACCACCAGCATAGTGCTAATCTTTAATACTATGTGACCAGTGGGATATGATGATAAATTCTTCACCCATCTGCACCACTAACACATATCTATTATTTGTCTTTTTCCATCCCTTCACTCCATACCTCTTGGGTGGGGGATGGGGAAGGAAGAAAAGAAAATTTGCTCCTTAAGCAAAAAATAAAACTCAAATACATCGAGGGCTGGTGGAACGTGAAAAATCATTTGATGTTACTAGCTTGTAACTCAAGCAATATGAAGCAATAATGCAATATTGTCATTATGTAAATGATTTTGAATGTTGATTACCATAGGTAATGATGAAATCTAACATTAGGAAAAAATCTTGCTTAGCGTTAAATTACACAATTATTCAAGCATGTCAGAAATAACTATGCAAAGACCTATTTTTATCATAAGAACCCATCTTAACTAGTTGAAAAATTGTCCTTGTGATTCATCCTATTTTATAAACAAAAGGTGCTGACCTTTGGCATCACGAAGGGAAATGGGTTCCACACTTAAAGAGCTTTGCTAATGACCTGGAACACTTGCTTGGGAGGTAATGATATTATAATGTTTATAATGAGACTTTATAAAGCCAAAAGGATTAGAAAGACCATTCCAAATACATTTCAGATTCACAAGTTGCTTCCCTTTCTTCCTCCCCCTTGCTAACTGGCTTAGAAATGAGTCATAGGCAATTTTTCTCCATGGCTGAACTTCCACCTACCATTGTTGGTGACTCAGAGAGGGTCCTCACTGTGCTTAGCTGCTATTTTGAAAAACATACTGCTTCTGAGAGCAAATCATAAAAAAAAAATGTTTCTAAATGTCACTATTTATTGATGTGAACTCAGCTCCAAACTAAGTATACACTGAAAAGAACAGAAGCAAATGGGGCTAATATACCATTATTAGAGTCTTGTGCTGCCATTTCAATGGACCACTTATTGATCTGCCACTTGATGACAGCAAGCACTTAAGCATTTTAGCCCCAACCTCCTCTCCTCCAACACCGGAAATTTTATAATGGAGGGATGACTGATATCAACCCCAGCAAAAATCAATCAATTTCATTCGCATCTCTATAGCCGAGAATCCAGTAGAATCTGGACTCACCCCCATCTCCTGTGGTCGCATGCTGCACTGTGCTGTTGATGTTGTGCACTCCATTGAAGACAGAGATAAAAATTCCATACTCTGTGTTGGGATTTAAGTGTCCAATGACATGAGAGTTGGCATCTGGGAGGATTTTCAGAGATTCATTTGAAGTAGCAGAAGTCCAAAACAGTGTATAATATTCAACATCTCCTTGTAGGTCTTGAAAAGCTGTTAATAATAAGTGCATAACACCATAAATATGGCAAATCTAAAAAGGTCTTAGTGGAAAAAGAGAGTAGCTATTTCTAGGGTGAGAGGTAAAAAAGCTTATGGAAACTTTGCTTTGCAAAAGATTCTGGAAACTTCTTCCTGATGGTGCTGGTAAAGTTAGATTTTTTTTTAAACACATCTTACCTTTTTCCTTATGTTGTAACTAGTTGCATGGACTCAGTCATAGGAACATAAATTTTTAAATTTACTTTAAATAATTTAATCATGCTATTTAAATAATTATAATATTTAAATATTATAAAAGATAATTATTATCTTTAGAAGCTGACATAACTGATGAAGCCAAATAAAATAAAATAAAAATATATATAATACATGGAACAACTTCTATTTATAAGTAGCATAAATCCTCAGAGAATTCTATGCTAAGACAAATGTGAACATTTCCTGACATAGATCCTAAAGGCATTTTTTAACCAGTTAACAAAACTGCTAAATGATACCTAGAAGTACACTTACAAAGGTATCATTTTATGTACACTGCCAATGTAGCATGCTTTCCATGAGGACTCGCTTAGTAGGATCCTAAGACGATGTTCGAATTTTTAATCAAGGCTCTCTCCTTTTCTCCTAGTTCCATGAGTTTCTATGATGTAGGCAAACTCTAAAAAGATGCCCAAAATCAACCACTATCTGTCCCACAGATACAACCCATTTTCTTTACCTCTTTCTTTTGAAAAACCAGTCTTTTTTTCCCCTCTTTTTCCACCCAATTTCTCCATTCTTGGTCTTAAGCTCTGTATTTTGTTACCTGCCTCTAATCACTCCCTAAAAAGAGAACCTAAGAGTCAATATGCTCTAGTATATTGTAGCATACCAGATGTATGCTCATGTGATCATACATACATATATATGTCAGATGCTTTAGTATGAGTAGTAGATTACTTTATTTGCATTGATATTATTTTAAGGACCTTAAGTTGGAACTGTTACCTTAGATTTGTTAGGGTGGGGATGGAGTCTTGGCTTAAAAGCCTACTGAAGTTATATGTCAGATTAGGTATCCAAACCAGGTCAGCAGCACTAATCCAAGGATCAAGAGGGAAAGTTGACATTTCTCTTTGTGATTATTAAAGTGTGATCTCTCATAGGTGAGATCCCAGCATATGTGAATATAAAGTAACAGAGCTTTGGAAACTCTAGGACTTTAAGTACACGTTTACATTAAAATCTTGGGGGTACTTCATAAAAAATGAATACTAATTTTCTGTTTTTCCTAAACACACTACTACTTTCACTTTGTCTCTAGCAATATTTAAAAAGGTATGATAAGCCAGTATATTTAGAAGAGTTCATATCAGGAGACCTTTCACTGTTAATTTGGAAAACTGGGGGATTGAGATGTTTCTTTTCTCTGATGTTACAAAATGTAAACAAGTTTAATAATAAGTTTGTTACTACTCATTGGCAGGAATACCTATTGATACCTCTTAACATTTTCCTAATTGACAATATCCATGAAGTGCTGGAAACCTGCCTGTATTGTGAGTGCAAAATCCCTTCCTTCACTGGCTTATGGTATTATCACACATCCATTTTTGGCTGGTGTCTTTTAATAGAAAGTGAACTAGTTTTGAAATTTATGTTGCGTTTTAGTTTGAGTGGGTTGATTAGAAAGTCAAACCCTAGAATAGAATATCAATGAGGTGCTTTCAAATTTTATTTATAAACATAAGTGGGTTTTATTTGGATTATTAAATATGCCTGATATCTCTTCTCTCAAGTTCAATTACTATAGTTAGGTAGACGTCACTAAATACATTAGGACTAGCACCACAAGTTCAAGGTCAAGATGAAGCAATGATAGAACATTAAAGCCCAGATGGAATCCCATTAACTGCCCATTCTTAGCTATGTGCCATATGTCAACCCCTTTGAAGTAGAACAGACCCTATTTTCCTAAAGAAGATAGGAAAAGATGGTGGTTCTCTTCTGTTTTTGTCTCACTTAATATAATAGAGGCTCTTGTGACCAGAAACAGGCTGCATCTCCGGACAAGTGCCAGGTTTCTGCACTTGCCCTGCCTCTTGCCAACATCTGCTTCACATTTCTCTTTCTTCATTTATGTAGACATTACCATTCAGAGAAAAACTGAAATATGTAGATCTTTGTATTCCTGATCATCATACGAGAAGTTCTGAGAGTGTGCACATAAGAGTATGCTTAGTGAGTGTTCAAATAAGGTCTTTAAACTTCATTAAGCTCTTCCCACTGAACTGTCTTGAGAAGCAGAAGATATCCTTAGTTCAACAGACCAGCACAAAATCAAAGGCTACTGACCTTGAATTTATGTCTGAGAGAAGAGGGCTATTAAAACTGAAATAGCTGGGATGAGGAGACAAGTAAATTTCACCTTTCCAATTGAGAAAACTGAGTCTGAATGCATTTCTCCTTTTTTAAAACATGGTTTCTTCATTGCATAAGGAAAATACTGTCTAGAACCTTCAAAGGCAGAAATTTTTTCCACATATACCCCCTTTTTCTTTTCCCACATTTTAAATTAATGTATTATAATTGTACATATTGATGGGATTTGTTGTTACGTATTTGTACATGCATACAATATAACAATATAATTTGGGCATTATCACTCTCTAGCATTTCCCTCCTGCCTCCTCACCTCCCATTCTTTGGGCCTTTCCTCTACTGATTTCCCTTTGATTTTTAGGAGATCCACCCCACCTTTGTTTTCCTTTTTAATTGTACTCATATAAGAGAAAATATATGACCTTCTGAGTTTGACTAATTTTGCTTAACACAATGATCTAGAGTTCCATCAATTTTCCTGCAAATGCCATAATTTCATTTTTCTTTATGCTGAAAAAAACTCGATTGTGCACATTATTCATTCATCTTTAGATGGACCCCAAGGCTGGTTCCATAATTTAGCTATTGTGAATTGTGCTGCAATAAATATGGATATGCATGTATCACTGTAGTAAGATGCCTTTAATTCTTCAGGGTAAATACTAAGAAGTGGTATAGCTGGGTCATATGATGATTCCATGCATATTCTTTTGAGGAGCCTCCATACTGGTTTCCATAGAGGTTGTACTAATTTATGATCCCACCAAGAGTGTAAAATTGTTCCTTTTTCTCCACATCCTCTCCAGCATTTAATACTATTCGTATTCCTGATGACTGCCTTTCTGACTGGTGTGAGATGAAATCTCAGTGTAGTTTTGATTAGCATTTCCCTAATTGCTAATGATGTTGAACATTTCTTTCATGTATTTGTTGACCATTTGTATTTCTTCTTTTGAGAAGTGTCTATTTAGTTCATTTGTCCATTTATTAATTTAATGTTTAGCTGTAAAGTTTTGTGAGCTCTTTACATATTCTAGATATTAATCTTCTGTCAGAAGAGTAGCTAGCATATATTTTCTCCCATTCTGAGGGTTCTCTCTTTACATTGTCTCCTTTGCTGTGCAGAAACTTTTTAATTTGATACCATTCCCTTTATTAATTCCTGGCATTATTTCCTGAGCTGTAGGGGTCCTATTGAGAAAGTTATTGCCTGTGCCTACAGGCTGGAATGTTGATCCTATGTTTTCTTCTAAGAGGTGCATAGCTTCTGGTCTAATACATTGGTCTTTGATCCATTTTGAGTTGATTATAGAGAGAAGGGTCTAGTTTCATTCTTCTACATATTTATAACCAATTTTCCAAACACCATTTGTTAAAAAGGCTGTCTTTTCACCAATGTATGTTTTTGGTACATATGTCAAGGTTCAGATGACTGTATTCATATGGGTTTGTCTGTCTCTATATCTTCTATTCTGTAACATTGTCTGTGTCTCTCTCTTGTTTTTTTTATTCCAGTACTATGTAGTTTTTGTTGCTATAACTCCATTGTGAATGGAATTGTTTTCTTGATTTCTTCCTCAGAAAATTCATTGTTGGTATGTAGGAAAGCTGTCTATTTTTGTATGTTGATTTTGTAACCTGCTATTTTTCCAAATTAGTTTATTAACTCTAGCAGGATTTTTTGGTGGAATTTTTTGGATCTTCTATGTATAGGATCATATCATCTACAAACAGGAATAATTTGGCTTCTTCCTTTCCTATTTTATTCTTTTTATTTCCTTCTCTTGCCTATTTGCTCTGGCCAGAATTTCTAGCACTTTATTAAGTAGGAGTGGAGAGAATGGCCATCCTTGTCTTGTTCCAGATTTTAAAGGAAATGTTTTCAGTTTTTTCCCATTTACTATGAGATTGGCTTTGAGTTTCTTATATATAGTCTTTATGATGTTGTGGTAGGTTTCTTCTTATCCATGGTTTTTCAGTGTTTTTATCATGAATGGGTACTGAATTTTGATGAAGGCCTCCTCTGCATCCATTGAGATTACTAAGTGATTTGTCCGTAATTCTGTTAATGTGATGAATTATGTTTATTAATTTGCACATATTAAACCATCCTTGCATATGTGGAATAAAACCAATTGGGTTGTGGAGTACAATCTTCTTAATATGTTGTTGAACATGATTTTCTAATATTAAGTATTTTTGCATCTAAATTCATCAGGAATGTTGGTTTGTAGTTTTCTTTCCTTGATGCATCCTTATCTGGTTTTCATATAAATGTGATACTGGCTTTAAGAATGAATTTGTGAGTGTTCCATCCCATTTCTATTTCATTAAATAATTTGAAGAGTATTGGCATTAGTTTTTTATAACTTTGGTAGAATTCAGCTGATAATCCATCTGGTCCTGGGCTTTTGTTTTTGAAAGACTTTCTAATACTGCTTATATCTCATTACAGGATATTGGTCTATTTAGGTTTTCTATGTCCTCTTGATTCAGTTTTCACAAATCATATTTTCTAGAAATGAATCCATTTCTAGGCTTTCCAATTCATTGGATGTAAGTTTTCCAAATAGTCTCTAATGATCTTCTAGTATATCCCCTTTTTCTATGAGAAGGGAATGGAGGTGTTATAAAACACTTGTATGGGATTCCCTCAAAATAACAACAGAGACAGATATCAGGTTCAGCCCAGCACAGAGGCCTGAGACCTCTGCACCTGGTATGTCGGCCCTGAGTACTCCCATGGGATTTCCACAGGGGACAGCTGCCAGGAGGACCAGCCCAGAGACCCAGACATACCCTAGACTGGCCTCAGCCCATAATCTAGTGTTACTGAAGACTAGGAGGTGAGGTATTGGAAACCTGCAGGGACAATAAGTCTATAGGGGGGAAGCTGCAATACCTTAGATTCTCATGGATAGAGGGGAAGATATATGAGAAACATGGAAAACAGTGGAAGAAAGTGTCTCAAACAAACCTACATGCTACATCAACAGAATCCAATGATAGCAGGCAGAAGAAATGTCGGAAAGGGAGTTCAGAGTGTACATAATTAAAATGATTAGAGAAGCAAACGATGTGACGAGAGAGCAAATGCAGGCAATGAATGATCGCACCAATCAACAGTTAAAAGAACAGTTACAGGAAGCTAAAGATCATTTCAATAAAGAGATAGAGATTCTGAAAAAAAACAAAAACAAAAACAAATAGAACTCCTGGAAATGAAGGAAACAATAAACCAAATTAAAAACTCAATAGACAGCATAACCAACAGGCTAGATCACCTGAAAGACAGAACCTCAGACATTGAAGACAAAATATTTAACCTTGAAAACAAAATTGACCAAACAGAGAAGATGGGAAGAAGTCATGAACAAAGGCTACAAGAATTATGGGATAGCATGAAAAGACCAAATTTGAGAGTTATTGGGATTGAAGAAGGCACAGCTATTCAAACCAAAGAAATGAATAATCAATTCAATGAAATAATATCAGAAAATTTCCCACATTTGAAGAATGAAATGGAAAATCAAATACAAGAGGCTTACAGGACACCAAAAGTACAAAACTACAATAGATCAACACCAAGGCACATTATAATAAAATTACTTAACATACAAAATAAAGATAGAATTTTAAAGGCTACGAGAGAAAAAAATCAGATTACATTCAGGGGGAAACCAATACGGTTATCAGCAGATTTCTCAACACAGACCCTAAAAGCAAGAAAGTCCTGGAACAACATATTCCAAACCCTGAAAGAAAATGGATGCAAACCAAGAATCTTATACCCAGCAAAACTCACCTTCAGATTTGAAGATGAAATAAAATCCTTCCATGATAAACAAAAGCTAAAAGAATTTACAAATAGAAAGCCAGCACTACAGAACATTTTAACAAAATATTCCATGAGGAAGAAATGAAAAACAACAATGTAAATCAGCATAGGGAGGAGCTACCCTAAAGGAATAGCCAAATAAAGGAGAAACCAAGTCATGTTAAAAACCAAAAACAAGCCAAAATGACTGGGAATACATATCATATCTCAATAATAACCCTGAATGTTAATGGCCTGAATTCATCAATCAAAAGACATAGACTGGCCGATTGGATTAAAAAGAAAGACTCAACAATATGCTGCCTCCAAGAGACACATTTCATAGGAAAAGATACCCACAGACTAAAGGCAAAAGGATGGGGAAAATCATACCACACACATGGACTCAGTAAAAAAGCGGGAATTTCCATCCTCATATCAGATAAAGTGGACTTCAAGCCAAAATTAGTTGAAAGGGATAAAGAAAGGAATTTCATACTGCTAAGGGAAGCATAAATCAGCAAGACATAACAATCATACATATTTTTTTCCAAACAATGGCACATCCATGTACGTCAATCAAATCCTTCATAATTCCAGGAACCAAATAGACCAAAACACAATAATACTGGGTGATTTTAACACTCCTCTCTCACCATTAGACAGATCTTCCAAGCAGAGATTGAACAAAGAAACCATAGAACTCAATAACACAATCGCTAACTTAGACTTAACAGACAGATAGAATATTTCATCCATCAATAAGCAAATACACTTTCTTCTCAGCAGCTCATGGATCCTTTTCTTAAATAGACCATATGTTATGCCACAAAGCTACTCTTAGCAAGTACAAAAAGATAGAGATACTACCTTGTATTCTATCAGACCATAAAGGAATGAAATTAGAAATCAATGATAAAATAAAAAACAGAAAGTACTCCAACACCTGGAGATTAAATAATATGCTATTGAATGATGCATGGATAACAGAAGACATTAGGGGGGAAATAAAAAAATTCTTAGAAGTCAACGAGAACAAAGATACAACATACCAAAACCTCTGGGATACTATGAAAGCAGTGCTAGGAGGAAAATTCATTGCATGGAGTGCATTCAATAAAAGAATGAAAAGTGAACAAATAAATGACCTCACATTACAGCTCAAAGCCATGGAAAAAGAGGAACAGTTCATCACTAAAAGTAGTAGAAGACAGGAAATAATTAAAATCAGAGTGGAAATCAATGAAATTGCAACAAAAGAGACAATTCATAAAACTGACAAAACAAAAAGTTGGTTCTTTGAAAAAATAAACAAAATTGATAAACCCTTAGCCAAACTAACAAAGAGAAGGAGAGAGAAAACTCAAATTACTAAAATTCATGATGAAAAAGGAAATATCAAAGCAGACACTACAGAAATACAGAACATAATTAGAAGCTACTTTGAAAATTTATATTCCAACAAAATAGAAAATCTCAAAGACATCAGCAGGTTCCTAGAGGCATATGAGCCACCCAAACTGAATCTAGAGGATATACATAATTTAAATAGATCAGTTTCAACCAAAGAAATAGAAGAAGTCATCAAAAGCCTACCAACAAAGAAAAGTCCAAGACTAGAAGGATTCACAGCTGAGTTCTACAAGACCTTCAAAGCAGAGCTCATTTCAATACTCCTCAAAGTATGCTATGAAATAGAGGAGGAGGGAACCCTTCCAAACTGATTAGATGAAGCCAATATCACCCTGATACCATAACCAGACAAAGACACATCAAGAAAAGAAAATTTCAGACCAATATTCCTAATTAACATAAATGCAAAAATTCTTAACAAAATTTTAGCAAATCACATACAAAAGCATATTAAAAAGATAGTTCACCATGATCAAGTGGGTTTCATGCTAGGGATGCAACGTTGGTTCAACATCCGGAAATCTATAAATGTAATTCATCACATCAACAGACTTAAGTTAAGAACCACATGATTATTTCAATAGATGCAGAAAAAACATTTGATAAAATACAGCACCCCTTCATGTTCAAAACACTAGAAAAAATAGGGATAGTAGGAACGTTCCTAAACATTGTAAAGGCTATCTATGCTAAGCCTATAGTCAGCATCATTCTAAATGAAGAATAATTGAAAGCATTCCCCTTGAAAACTGGAACAAGGCAGGGATGCCCTCTTTCACCACTTCTATTCAACATTGTCTTTGAAACTCTAGCCAGAGCAATTAGACAGACCAAAAAGTTAAAGGGATATGAATAGGAAAAGAAGAGCTCAAACTGTCCCTTTTTGCTGATGACATGATTCTACATTTAGAGGAGCCAAAAAATTCCACCAGAAAACTTCTGGAACTCATAAATGAATTCAATAAAGTAGCAGGATATAAAATTAATGCTCATAAATCTAATGTGTTTTTATTCATAAATGATGAATCCTCTGAAAGAGAAATTAGGAAAACTACCCCATTCACAATAGCCTCAAAAAAGAAAAAATAAAGTATTTGGGAATCAATTTAACAAAAGAGGTGAAAGACGTCTACAATGAGAACTACAGAACATTAAAGAAAGAAATTAAAGAAAATCTTAGAAGATGGAAAGATCTCCCAAGTTCTTGGATAGGCAGAATTGATATTGTCAAAATGGCCATACTACCAAAAATGCTACACAAATTCAATACAATTCCAAATAAAATCCCAATGATGGACCTCACAGAAATAGAGTAAGCCATCATGAAATTCATTTGGAGGAATAAGAGACCCAGAATAGCTAAAGCAATCCTTAGCAAGAAGAGCAAAGCAGGAGGTATTACAATACCAGACCTTCAACTATACTACAGAGCAATTGTAATAAAAACGGCATGGTATTGGCACCAAAATAGGCAGGTAGATCAACGGTACAAAATAGAGGACACAGAGACAAGCTAACAGTTTTCTCATACTAGACAACAGCGCCAAAAACACAATGGAGAAAAGATAGCCTCTTCAACATATGGTGCTGGGAAAACTGGAAATACATAAGCAGCAACATGAAACTAAACCCATATCTCTCACCCTGCACAAAAATCAACTCAAAATGGATCAAGATCTAAGAATTAGATCAGAGACCCTGCACCTAATAGAAGAAAAAGTAGGTCCAAATCTTCATCATATTGGCCTAGGACCAGACTTCCTTAACATGATTCCCAAAGCACAAGAAATAAAAGCAGGAATCAATCATTGGGATAGATTCAAACTAAAAAGCTTTTTCTCAGCAAAGGAAACAATCAGCAATGTGAAGAGAGAGCCTACAGAGTGGAGAAAATCTTTGCCACACACACATCAGATAGAGCACTAATCTCTAGAATATATAAAGAACTCAAAAAACTTTACCCCAAGAATACAAATAACCCAATCAATAAATGGGCTAAGGAAATGAGCAGACACTTCACAGAAGAGGATCTACAAGCAATCAACAGGTATATGAAGTGTTCAACATCTCTAGTAATAAGAGAAATGCAAATCAAAACTATGATATCATCTGACCCCAATTAGAATGTCTATTATCACGAATACCAGCAACAATAGGTGTTGGTGAGGATGTGGGGAAAAAGGTACCCTCATACATTGTTGGTGGGATTGCAAATTGATGCAGCCACTCTGGAAAGCAGTATGGAGATTCCTTCGAAAACTCGGAATGGAACCACCATTTGATCCAGCTATCCCACTCCTTGGCCTATACCCAAAGGACTTAAAATCAGCATACTACAGTGATGCAGCCACATCAATGTTTATAGCAGCCCAATTCACTATAGCTAGATTGTGAAACCAACCTACATACTCTTCAATAGATGAATGGATAAGGAAACTGTGGTATATATACACAATGGAATATTATTCAGCCTTAAAGAATAATAAAATTATGACATTTGCAGGTAAATGGATGGAATTGGAGAAGATCATGTTAAGTGAAATAAGCCAATCCCAAAAAACCAAAGGCTGAATGATTTATAAGTGGTTGATGGCACGTAGGGGGGGAGAATGACAAGTAGTGGGGGGAGGCATAGGAAGAATGGAGAAGGGATGGATTGTATAGAGGAAAATAAGGGGTTGGGAGGGGGCGGGGAAGGAAAGATAATAGAAGATAAAGATAACAGCTATAGCCTATGTATATGTATAAATATGCAAATTGTATGATTCTACTTTGTGTACAACCAGAAAAATGATAGTTGTACTCCATTTGTGTACAATGAACTAAAATAAAAAATTAAAACAAAACAACAAAATAGCAAAACCCACATGCTCTTATGAAAAGGACACCTTTAGAGAATCATAAAGATAGAGACATGAAAATGGAGACCTGAAGGGATCTACCTTAGAAGAATGGAAATCAAGAAAACATAAAAGCAATGCTAGAATTAAAATCTACATCAAAAGCAAAAGCTAGCAGAGTTGAAAATACATGACATCAAAGAATGAATAGGAAGTGATTATGAAGTCAATGAAAGTCAAAATTATAGACATTGAGAATGGAGAATGGAAAAATCTAGCCTAAGAAATAAATGTAATGAATATTCCTGGACTTAAAAGATCCCATTAAACTTTACCCACAATGAAGACATATGGCTACAAACTGAAGAGAGTAATATAGTTTTGCCCCAAAGAATGGTGATATATCCACCTGTAAACACACCATGGAATGTTGTGACATTTCAAAGGGAAACTGAAAATTACAGATCATCTACAAAGGACAAGAAAATTGGATAAGCTTCAACTTCTCATCTGGAACATCAAGGGTTGAAAGACAGTGAGACAGACATCATTACACCATGTACATGTATGATTACATGAATGGTATGAATGTACATCATGCACAACCATAGAAATGAAAAGTTGTACCCCATTTGTGTACATTGATCAAAGTGAAGTCTGTAAAAATTTAAAAGATAAAAAAAGGAAAGGCAGTGGAACAATTTCAACAGGTTTTGAAGAAAAATATTTTGATCCCCAAAACTTTTGGCAAAGATTTCTAGAATCCACCAATACTAATGGTTTTCTCAATTTGTCCAATAGGTAGACTACATTTTCTGGGTTCCTTGCATCAGGATGAGATCATGTGATCAGTTCATGCTATTTTTGGACTGAGATGTGAAATAGCAATAGCATGTCTCTAAAATTTCTAGTATTCCCATCTAGAGAAGGACTTCAAGGCTTTGGTGGACGCACTAGACGGAAGGAACTTACGTCCTTAAGTGACCCATGAGAATTTAGACAGGCACAAGGAAGACATGCTGGTATGCTCAGGTTTTTGGTCTGGGTTTCTAGGTGAATGCCATTAAATAAGATATAAAACATGGGAGTAATTATGGGATGGAGGTTTTGGAACTTATTTCACTGGAGCATTCTTGAGTTTGAAGTGTTTTTGTGACAACAGGGTGAACTTCTAAATTAAAGGATGAATTCATTTGACGAGGGTTATATGATTGGAAATTGAGGCATGAATACTAGCTTGCATTTGAAAAATAGGAAGGAAAGGGAATGTCTTGTTAGACTATTTAAATATAGGCATGGTAGAAAATATTTTCTTGAACATTCTAATGCTCTATGTATAGCCCATATTTTGTGGACAACATACATTGATCTGATACGTTTTGGCTAGTAGACTGTCAGGTCAGAAAGTTATAACCAATGAATATGATCTTACTATAAAATGCTGTTTTTGATGGTGATTAAGAATGTGGTCTTAGCTGGAGTAAATTCTCAAATATGGAATAAGTTCCTCTCCTTTGTATTTGGATTCCCAAATAATTTAAACAGTTGTTAGATGGTGTATTAGTCTGCTTGGACTGCTATAACAAAATATTACAAACTGAGTGACTTGGACAACAGAAACTTATTTCTCACAGTCTGGGGACTGGAGGTCCATGATCAAATAGCTGGTAAATTAGGTTTTCTGGGGAGGGCTCTTTCCCTGGCTTGTGGAATGCTGCCTTCTTGCTGAGTCCTCACATGCCATTTCATTTTTATATGGAGGGAGAAAAAGAGAGTGAGTGAGTTCTCTGGTGTCACTCATAAGGACATTAGACCTATCAAATCAGAGCTACTCCTGCATGATCTCAATTGGGGTTAGTTACTTCCTTAGAGGCCCCATCACAAATATAGCTATGCTGAGAGATAGGGATTCAAGGAACGAATTATAGAGGGATGCAAACATCCAGTCCATCCATAACAGATGGGCTAGATCAAAGTTCTCCTGCAACAGTAATTAGATTATGCTCGCAAAGTACTTTTGGATTAGTTTCAGAGATTATTCTCAATGTAAATTATGCCCTTTAGACCTTTGTCATCTAGATCAGAGGTCAGCAAACTATGGTCTATGAGTCAAATTTGGCATGTTGGATAAAATCTGGTCCACCAACTGTTTTTGTACAGCAAGTGAGCTAAGAAGGTTTTATATGTTTTTAAATGGTTATGAGGGGGAAAATCAAAAGAATAATCATTTTCGATATTTGAAAATCAAATCTCAGTGTCCATAATAGAATTTGGTTGGAACCAGCCATGCTTATTTGATGATCATCGATCGCTGTTTAATTACTAAAATGCAGAATTGAGTCATTTCAGCACAGACTCTGTGGACTGCAAAGTCTGAAGTAATTATTAACGGGCTCTTTATTAAAAAATTTCTTGTTCAGATCTAGGTCCATTCAATAGGCTTCATATTTATTTCTGTGTGGCTGAATTCTTTACTCATCTCCCATTAACTGGAACATCAGGAGGCAATTTCATTCAAATGTGAAAAGCTAGAAGGTCCCATTAAACTTATTTTATAAGAGAAATGTTGATCGTGCTCAAAGATTCACCAAATTAGATTCCAATTTTCCACATTCTATGGTGCAGAGCTATGTGTCATCTAATGCGTAGTTCTTGGAAAATTTAAGCTTATCAAAATTGCTTCTTGAGAAAATCCTTTACTCTGCCTAAGGGTAATATTGCTCATATGAAGAAGTGGGAAGATTTTCTTCTTGGCAATGATCCAAGTCAACTTTTTGGTTTTCACAAGATATCTAATGCCTTCTATCTAGTTTATGCATCAGTCAATTACAAGTACCTGCTCTTTGGAATCTCCTCAGCAAGATTAGTCCTCATTGTGTTTCAGTTTCCACTGACCTTCCAGCAAAGTTGTATTTAAAGGAGATAGTATATCAAACATAATAGAGTATATTATTCACCATTTTATATGTGGCTATAAAAACAAGAGCTAATTTCTGCTCTTTAAGTGAACTGATATGAACAAACATGGACTGTTAGGTACTTAGGTACTACTTAGGTAGCTAAGCTGCTATAACCATGAATCCCCAAAACATAGTGACTTAAATGAAATCAATGTTTATTTATTTGCCATAGCATAGTCTCAACATGAGTGAAATAAATTGTGCCCCTGTGGTCATTCAAGACTCCAGTTCTTTCTCTTAGGTAGCTTTGGATCTATAGGAGTGCTGTCCTAGGTGAAAGGCATAGGTGAAACTGAGAACATGGTCATGTCCATATTCCAGTCAAGGGGAAACATGAAGAAAGAACACACAAGCACATACCCAGTGTCTTGCAACTAAGACCTGAAAACACACACACTTCCTTTTGTATTGCATTGGTGCTAACACATTCCATTGTCATTTCACATATCTACAAGTAATTGCAAGGGAGGTTAGTAAATGCAGTCTCTACGTAGGGGACAAGGGCACCAGTAAAAGGAAAAGGGTTAAAATGGATACCATGCAGTAGCTAGTCCTTCCAAAATGGTGACTAGTTTTACTATCTTTCAGCCAATTTAGTTAATTACAACGTTTCATGTTTTTTTTAAACACATCTCCAACTCTCTGTGGAAATGTTTTTCTCTAAATGTCCTGCAAAATTATCTATCAAACCATAGAAGTGAAAAGTTGTACTCCATTTGTGTGTAATGAATCAAAATGCAGTCTATAAAAATTTAAAAAACATTGTCTTTCCAAATCTTTTCCTCTTTTTGTAAGATGCAAAATGCTGAAAATATTATGCCCATTTTAGAAGTAGAAAAATATCTTACTCCAATACTAAATGATTACTAGATGCTGAACACATATTATTTCATTCACTCCTATTGCAACATTTTAGGTCAATTATTATTATCCCCATATTTCAGATAAAGAAACTGGGAGTCAGTGAACTTAAGTTGTTCTAGATTATAATGATAGAAAATAATGGAATTGGGATCCAAATTTGAAGTCTCCCTCATTCCAAAGGTATCCCTGTGGCTTTTTGATCATTTTTCTAGAAGAATTTGAAACTGTGAGAAAAGATGGAATCACCACGAGGCAAATTGGAGTATAAAACAAAGACTCAGGAAAGAGCTTTGAGAAAACATTTACACAGAGAATGAGGGGGGGGGGGAAGTAGTTGGTGAGAAGGAAGGGTAATGATCCTCAGGGGGAGAATTTTAGTAGTAAGGAATCATTCACAGGGTTGGCTGCCACAAAGAAACACAGTGAGATGGCATTGAGAAAAGAGCACTGATTGGCCATTAGATGATTATTAATGACTGTAAGAGGACCACATCAATAGAGGATAAGGAAAGAAGGCCAGAGTACAACAGGTTCACAGAGAAATGAAGGCAAAGCTGTACAAAGGCATGGGGTCTATTTGCTTTGACAACTGGAGTCACGGAAAGGGGAGCTGGGGAACAAGGTGAGCCAACAATGGTAATTGCTCTTTAGATGAGGTGAGATTGGGGATTATTGGCATGTATTGTCACAAGATAAATTTAGACAAAGTCAGAAATTCTTCCAAGTATAAAGTCTAGTGGTCTCTGATTAAGGTAGATGCTTTTCTGTGGTTTTAAATTCTCTGTAACTGATAGAATACTTCATAAACTTTCCAGAGTATTCACTGAGCTATTATAATGAGGAATAAAACTCTTAGTCTTTACTTTCCCAGTGCTCAGGACAAAGAAAGGGATAAATACACGTTTGTGGAAGGAAAGGAAGAAGGAAGAGAGGGAGAAAGAACAGAAAGAAAGGAGAAAAGAAAAAGAGAAAAAAGAGCAAGACAAGGAATATGAGACAAGACATGATCATTTGAAGTTTAGGATGAGCTGTTGGTGACAACATTTGACTATTTTTTCTTTTCCTTTCTTTGCATACTCTTATAGTTTAGATGAAGATGTTCCCCAAAAGCTCTTGTGTGAAATCATGCAAGAATTTTTCAGAGGTGAAATGATTGGATTATGAGAGTTATGACCTAATCAGTGAATTAATCCACTGATACGGATTAACTGGGTGGTAACTACAGGAAGATATGGTCTGCTATACCAAGTAGGTCACTGGGGCGTGCCTTTGGGGTTTATATTTTGCCCCTGGTGAATGGAACTCTCTCTCTCTGCTTACTGGCTGTCACATCTTCAGCTGCTTTCCTCTGTCACACCCTTCTACCATGATGTTTTGCCTTACCTCAGGCCCAAAGCTATGGAGTCAGCCACCTATGACTTCAGACCTCTGAAACCATGAGCTGCAAGTACACTTTTCCTTCTCTAGGTTGTTTCCTTCAGGCTTTTTGTCATAGTGACCCAACGTTGAATAAAACAAGTACTTTCATCTTTCACAACCTCCAATGTTTTTGACTCTTTTCTGACCTTGTTAATGAACCAGTCTCAGAGGAGAAACTGCTCTCCACAACAGTTCCTTCTGTGGGCATTTTCTTATTTGTCTTTTGTTTTAGAGTGAGCAGTTGAAATGGGAAGGACCTCACTAAATCATTCTTGATATCATGCTAATAACTGTTAAGGTTACATGCATGAGAAATTTCAGGGGATTTGATACCTGGGCCTTAAGTTTAAGTTTGGGAACTGCTACTTACTAACCATAATTCCAGGTAAGTTACTAAGTGTCAGCTTCTATCTCAACAGGCTTTTCTGAAGTTTGAAGGAGGAATTTAAGTGAAAGCAATTCTGTATTTCTTCTCAAAAAATATGATAGTTTTTTCTACCACAAATATGTCTTAAGTATATTTTATTTAGGCCAAAACATTTTGTTTCATTCTATAAAGCAGGAATAAAACCCTCACATCTCCACTGGGGCCAGGAAGATGGGGCCTGGGCCAGATGGTGAGGGTGTTCCCTGCCCAAAGGGGCAGCCTCTGTCCAGTTCCAGCTGATTTCCTTTCATAAATGTGAGGGCTGTTTTATTCAATCATTTGATTTATCAGGTGAATCCCCAAATCATTATCTTTATGTGAAATCTTATGATTCTTAAATGGTGATAAAATACCACTTTTTCAAATACTGTAAGCAAAATATACATGGAAAATGGAGGAAAGAAATATGGCCAGTGTTGTGCTGCCCATAAAAAACAAATTGAATAAAAGGATGCTTTTACCTCACATTACATCACTTACGTGATGCTGATATTTAAAACTGGCCCTTCTCAAACTTTCTAGAACTTGTCATTGGTTAAAATTTACCAGAACCAAAATGAGGTGTACATGTGGAGGGCCATAGTAAAGAAAAAATACGTTTTTAAAAACACATTTTATAATTTTTTGAAAGGCAATTTTTATTTTAAGTATTTTATTTAACTATTTAAGCATTTTATTTTTATTTTAAGTAAATATAAATTCATTCCTATGATTTTCTACTGCAAGGTGTGTTCAATATGTAGTTTTGCCCTGTTCAGCATTGTAGGCTACGTGCCAATATCTTTCTACCAGTCAAGAAACAATTTAAAATTAAAGTTGCAAAAACTCGATGACCCTTTCATAGAGGAGTGACTAGTTAATTTACTTAAGATAGCAGGTTGCACAAAGGAAGACGAAGATAATGCAACATGCTTTCACAGAGCTGACCCTCTTCTGAGAGTTAACCTTTGTGCTCACAAATAGTTATCTGAAAAATTTCTAAGGTATGAATGGAAATAACAGCAGATTGCATTACCTACATCCCGAAGGTCAGAGGTTCAGATTACTAAGGTAATGAAACTTCAGCGAGCTGCTTCAGATCTATTAGGTTTGTCAGTTTTTATAAGCACACTTACTTCAGGCATGCAATTATAACCTAAAGGACCTATATTGGTGAAAATTCAGCAGCCGGATCTTCACCGAAGTATTCAAATGTCAGGTGAAGGGGGAGAGCCTACCTTTATGAGCAGGTTTTTCAAACGAATCAGTTGGTGAGGCAGAGAAGAGAGGAAGAGGGAGATGAGAGAAAATAAAACAAAAATGCACCTCTGGTAAAGACTTTCTATTTTTTCCAGGAGCAGTTCAGAGAGTAATTGTAAGATTAATTAACATATTCTTCTATTAAAATAGTATAAAAGATCCCGTCAGATCATTTGAAATCCTTAACGTTATGAAAACCCTAGAGTTAGGGTGTTTTGCTTTGTTTTTGCAAAAGTGTATTATTTGGCAGCAACATAGATCAGTATGACCTGTACTGTTATCACTTGGCTCTGGAATGTTTCCTTAAAATCCATGTTTTGAAGGCATGCTGGCCAGCCAGTGACACTAGAGGGAGGTCATGGAACCTACTGGAAGTGGGAACTAGTGAAAGGAAGTTAAGTCACTGGGGCCGAATTCTTGAGAGGAATATCAGGGCCCTGGTCCTTTCCTGTCTCTTGCTTTGCCTTCTGGCTGCCATGAGGAACACAGCTTCTTTGCCATGTGCTCCTCACCATAGGAACAAAAGCAACAGAGCCAACTGACTATGTACTGAAACCTCCGAAACCATGAGTCAAAATAAATCTTTCCTTATAGATTGATTTATCTCAGGTATTTTATCACAGTGACAGAAAGCTGACTAATACAAGTGCTCATTTCACTTTGCAATTAATAACACCAAATACTGGTTTTAACTCACAATTGATATCACATAACCCTGAACACTGAAGCCAATTAACTCAGATATTCTTAATGAAGCATTTCTCTTTTTAGGCTGTAACAAAACTCAAGGATAGATCAAAATTACATGGTTACTATTAACCAGCCAGTGGTAACTCTGTATCTTTTTATATAATAATGGATGTTACCCTAGTGGGCATAGTTTTCTTTTGTAAATGAATATTTTAATTGAGCTTTACAAATATAATATTTCTCAACATTTGGTAATATTCTAACAAGGTTAGATCCCACTATTTGACACATCTTATATTACACCTGTAAGAATGAGTACAATACATATTTCCATAGTAGATTCAGTATTATTTTTCTGTTTGTCCTGTTTATCATAATGGATCACCACAGATCAGGTGTTAAATGCTACTCTACTGACCAAGGAGCTTAGAAATTTTAGTTATTGTAGTTTCCAAAGTTACAGGAACAGATTAGCTCTTTCTTTGAGCTCTTCCAAATACCCATAAAGAAATGCTTTGATCAAGGCGAATGTCAGACCCCACATTATTGAAATGAGTCCAGTGATGATGTCCAGGCTTTGTTTCTTGAAATAAGCAGAGATTCTGTCTATAATCAGCACTGAAGGTGATGCACTCAGAAAAACGTGGCACATTTTTGCTCTCCAATCAAGTGGCTCATGCTAATGAGTAACACGTTGCAAGATGTGGGGACTAAGCTCTCTGTATAAAGGTCCCTAGTGCTACATTGTACCAAGTTATTGCAAAGACATTTCTATCACACTATCACTATCCATCACATTTCTATAGTGACAGAAACTACATTCCCCAGCCAAAGGGAATGTAGGAAGGGTGAACTTGTCCAAGAAGAGTGAAGCAGTTAAAGAGATGCCTCTTGAGAAGAATAGCACAGGGACCTGGTCTTTTTAGTTTTTATTTTTCTAATGTTCTTAATTCCTTTGGGTACTAATACGTGAAGGGGAAATAGAGAATGAGGAGCTTACTTACTTGGTTTGGCCCATCTCACTTCAATGGCCGTGTGGTTGAGAACACCTATGGTGAGGTTGGCTCCTCTCTCTGGAAGGCCACCTAATGTCGTCACAGTCACTTCTTGGCTTGGAGTAAAACCCACACTGTTGTGCACACAAAGCTTATACTCATAGGTTGTAAACCTAAAGGTTGTTTTGTTAAAAAAAAAAAAAAAAAAGAGAGAAAAGCATAGAAGTTTTTATTTTACAGAAAACAAAATACATAATTTGCCTTTTCTTCATAAAATACAGGGTTTCCTTTTTGCTGTCCATAAAATGTTCAGGTTTCCTTTTTCACCTAGAAAATACATTATTTACTTTTTCCTCCTTACATAAAATATATCATTATTTTTGTAACTCTTCTACCCTAGCCAGGTGTTGGGAAATATTTTGCTAGGAATGCTAAGCAAAATACCACTCTTTAAAAAAATGTGATTTATTGTTTTCACATTCTTATTGTTTTCGGAAGTGGAGAGCATTACAGCTCAATTCAAGATGCAATTATGAATCTGGCGACCTGCCAGCTTTCAATCTGAATTCGATCCAGAAAGTTTCATGCTCTTCTTTTGGGAAACACAACCATTTTCAAATATCAGCCTCCTCATCATCATTTTCTTCCTATACCTCCATTTCTTTCCCATAATCTCATTGGCAGACAGATAAACCCCTAAATGAAATCCTAACTGTGACCAAAGTATACAACATTCTCCTGCTGAGAGTTTTGCTACCGTGAGCTGTGTTTGGCAGTAATGTGAGCTTGGGTCACTACAGTGAAAACTGAATATTACTTTGCAGAAGGAGAAAACTGGACATGGAGATGTGGTTCAAGGAGGACTTTCCAAGTCATATATTAAATCAATGATAGAGTAAAGTCACCAATTTTTCGAACCAGCATGCTATCTATACTGCCAGTATGATGATGATGATGATGATGATGATGATGATGATAACAAAGTAAAAATCTGGTCTTTCCATACCTACATGTCATATCACTGGGGCTTGAACTTTGAGTTATCTTTCTAGCAGAGGGGATGAATTTTTTGCTTGTGCATCCAAACAGTCCAGACAAATTTCCTTTGCAGCCACCAGTATGAATATGAAGGATGGTTAGTCAGCTTTAAGAGGGTGGCAGGTCTGTGACAATGAAATGAACTGAAGCTAATGGTGCACACATGGGAATTGGACTGGTGATCTTGGCTTCATTAGCTCTCTTCCTGGGCAAAATACTTACATTTTATTCCATAAAATGGCTTAAAAGAAATTTGACTAGAGCCTGGATGCCTAAATTCACCTACTATATTTGAATTTTTCTTCTATGTCTTTGCTATTACACAATTAATACTTTTTATGACTTCCTCATTTCTAATATTAGAGCCTTTCCACTATCCATTATTATATTTCATTTAGAAATCAGCAGATATTTCGCATGATGCCACCCATTTGTCTATTCAAATTTCACTTGTGAAGTTAAAGTTTTAAGGAAATATGATCTCATACACTCTTAAATGAAATGCTAAAGTACACTGTTTACATTACATCTGAAACCTAATCTGCACTTGGTAATGATATATACTTGTGACTTGTCTACTTGCATATATTGATTCATATTTCACCACTTCATTTCAAGAAAGAATGTGTTAGTTCACTTGAAGTAGTCTTTCCATGCACTCTATATATTGCTTATTAAATTGATTTAAGTGTTGATTTTTGCTATCAAACGGGATATGCCATTTAATTAATAATAAAATAAATTTTGAAAGAAAAATACTAGATCAATTGACATCATATATTCATGTCAAAACATTATAATTTCAGTTAATTTATTCCCTAAATACTAAGGTGTTCACTAGGTATGTACTGAAGAATGTACCATTTCTAACCCTGTGGGATCTGAACTTTTGTAATCTGCAAATACTTATTGACTCTATAAATGATTTGTAGGTCAATTTAGGAATATATGAGTATTATAATCAAGACCATCCTCCAGGACCCCCTCTACCACAGCAAATACTAAATATTGTTGTGCTATAGATATTACTATGGTACTTTCCTTGTAAAAGACAATATTTAATAAAATCTTATTTATGAGACAATACTCATTCAAGGTTTGGTTGTAATTACTCAAAGGAATTAGTATACTAAATTTTGCCTAGATGACACAGTTTTTAATCTGTTTATTTACTGAGCAGATAATTTTATAAATGGATGAACAAACATTTCATAGCTACTAAATTAAATAGTTACTCATAGTTTCACAGTTACTCATAAATTTCAGGTCATATATAATTTGGTAAGTTAGTGACATGAAAATTTATCTCTCCAAGAGAGAAGTAATCTCTAGGAAAACATAACAAAGTTCTTCTTTGAAAAAAAATATTGAAAACAGATTATATTGTTTTTCCATGTTTGAAACACCATTACTTCATTCATTCATCCAAACAATATTTATTGAATACTAATAATGAGCCAGATGATATCTGTTGACAGCCTGAAGTGACAATACAAATATATTTTCATAGAAATACATTTATAAAGGAGAACATCTAAAATACTTATTGACTTACATCTTTTTTCATGAAACACACATCAGATGCAGCACCAAGTTTAACCTTACCTACTCAGGGAAGTCTTAACAGAGAATGTAACATTTGGGCTAGGTTTTGATGACAGTGAAGACACTTGTCCAGTTAAGGTGTTATAACGAAGGCTTATATCTAGAAAGGAAGGGTCCAATGAGTTTGGGACTCCAATAATATTCTTCAGTGCGGCTGTGGAATGCCTCTGGTTATTTTCATCAGAATTAAAAATGTGTCAACTTTATTGATGTCCTAACAGAATTCATGTGTCAATGTTGTCACCAATATAAATTATGCTTCTGAAAATGCAGGCTATTCAGTTGCCTCTTCCACTAACTTGCCACAATATTTGCCACAATATTTGCCACAATCCAAAGTATGCTTGAGTTCAATCTTCTCAAGACAAGGACTTGAGAAACCTTGTATTGCAGTGTTCTTCACTCTCACATTCTTTGTGGGAACTCATAAGTAAGCAAACAAATGATAACCCAATACTCCTTCCATTGCTTAAATCAACAGTTGTTAAAAGCTTCCATTGATGTCAACTATGTGGTCTTTAAACCTCTTATTTGTTGATTTTAAAAATGTTAGTGCATATTTTTCGCTTTGGAATGGAAGAGCAATGTTTATCACATTCAAAAGTTTTGATAAAATACTTTTTAGATGGTGAGTGAAAGTTGCCACTATTGTTTCTGTAAATATCTATATCTATGCTACCAGAATGTCACAGCTAAAATAATTTTGTTGCAATTTCTGCCTTTGTTCTACCATGTCATCAACATAGAAAAGAAACACAAAGACTCAAGGTGGGAAAAATCCTATGACAAAATGCATCCTTTCAGATTTAAAGGCTCATTTTTCATGAGGTAGCATTTCATATGAAGACACTTGGGAAAGGACAGAATGAGGAAAATTGAGAGCAATGAAAAACATCCCAGTGGAGAAAGGACTGTGATTCTACCAATTTAATGTGAATGTGAAATAGTTACATCTTGGCTCATTTTGAGATGGGATACCAATGTTGATAGAAGTTGGCTTTTGTTCCTAGACACAACTTTTCTTTACAGTTTGATGTGAAAGAAGAAACTAAAAGGATCAACTTCATCTTGGTAGTGATGGGAGAAGGCTGTCCCTCTATTTACTTTCCCTAAGCACAAGGCTAACTTCTTAATAGTGCCAAATGGAATGTATTTATATTATAGGAATGCATGTCATGGAACTGTCCCAGTATTTTCATATTGGCAAAGCATAAAAACATCATTTGTGTATACTTATTATACGGGGGCAGAACAAAAGGTAAATTCTTCCAAATATTTTCTCCCACAGAAACTGTATCCTCTTTTAAGACTTGAAAAATTTTCATTTTAGTAAGGTAAAATAGGATATTAGAATGTACATTAATAAGGTTTAAACTTGTTCAAATATATGGTAAGTCATATATTTAACTCAAGCATTTGAATCTAAAAAACAAGTCTAATTTTTCTTTGCAAATAAGGTGAAAATGTGCTAATTTTGAATGCTTTCATGTAAAGATAATACAATCAGCAGGTTCTTGAGGGATCACATGGAAGTCTCTATTAAAACTGTTACTACAAAAGAATTACTGGGAGGAATTTATAAATAACTGGAAGGAACACAGGTTGGAGCATATCTCCTTTCATAAACTTAATGACAGCGAGGTTATGATTATAAGCAAGTCATAATGTCCCTGAAATAGAAAAAAATCTATTATATCTCATATTCTGTTCTTCCTCCTTTAAATTCGGAGCAAAAAGGAGGACATGGTGCACTGTGTTTTCTGCAGTTTCATCTGCTCACTGAGGAACCAAAGCAGTATTAGGTGCTGAAGACTGTAAGGGGAGATTGACGCTTAAAATGAAGGCGGTCTCTGCCCTCTTGTTAAACCCAGCCCGACTTGCATCCGTAGCATTGCACAATAACGGCACGTACGCCAGATTTTCCCAGTGATGAAAGTGTCAGCAATCCCAAAGTTATGGTTCCCCCAACAACCATAACTTGGCCACTTGGCACAGAATTATTTAGGAAGAAAAGTTTGAAACTGACAAGTAGTATAAACCTGCCGTTTCACTGAGTCTGCCCCTATCTACACAGCAGAGCATGATTCAACAATGAGGACACTGTGTAATTCAGATGAGAATTGCCCCTTAAGAACAATAAGTATTTCTGTTTGAATTAATTATCTGGATAATTGGTTCAAAATCATGTTTTTTATAGGTAGATATGAAAGGGGGAAAAACTACTAGCATGACTGGAATTTCAGGATATCCTACATTAAATTGGTGTGTTTTTCTATGTATTATAAGCATATAACAAACTAAATAGACCACTTGAAAAGGAAAATTGACTTCAACTTATCCTTATGCTCACAAATATATTAATAAAGAAATGCCCAGTAAACCTTAAGTTAATTTTTCAGAAAAAACTGCCATTGAGAAGTTAACTCTAAATATAGCTGTGATAATAAAAAATGTCAAGATGGGAAGAAACACTTCAATATTCCCTTTATTTATGTCACTTATGAAGTAAGTGGGGAATGGTGGAATCTGGAGAGAATAGGAAATTGTCTATTCAATTAAAAACATAAAAAAAATACAGTCAAATGGATAAATTAGCAAGATTAATACAGTTGCTACTCTGTATCTCAGAGTTCTACATCCTCAGATTTAACCAACCATGGATGGAAAATACTTGAAAAATTTTTTTTTCCGGTATGAGAATTGAACCCAGGGCCTCCCTCAAGCCTATTAGGCGAGTTCTCTACCACTGAGCTACATACCCCAATTCTTGGCTGGAAAATATTTGAAAAAAAAAAATTGTATCTGTTACTGAACATTTACAGACTATTTTTCTTGGTATTTTTTCCCTAAACAACATGGTATAACAACTATTTACATAATATTTACATTGTACTAGGTATTATAAATAACCTAGAGATGATTTAAGGCATATGGAAGGATGTGGGTAGGTTATATGCAAATTCTACACAATTTCATATAAGGGACTTCAGCATTTCTGGATTTTGATTCATGGAGAGGTCCAGGAAATAATCCCCTGTGAATACCAAGAGACAACCGTGCAGGTCAAAGGGAAGAGTCAAAAAGGAGCTATAACACAAGTGTGTGGCAACAGCAAATGACCACTCAGCTCTGCCCCCTCTGCACTTTGAGGCTGTGGCCGGTTGACCAGTAGGGCTGGTGATCCTTGGCTGCTGTGGGTGTGGAGAATGGTAGCATCTGACCAGATAAGATGGATTCCTTTAAACAGTAAAACTGAACTAACTTCCAGTGTTCTCTCAGATGTGTAAAACACCCCCTTGCCCAGTTTAAAGAAACCCTGAACATTTGAGGAAAGCTACAGGGGAAAAAAAAGAAGAAGAAAACAAAAAGCCAGTTCTCACAATATGAAGACTCATGACATTTTTGGGGGAGTTGGGGTACCGGGGATTGAACTCAGGAGCACTCAACCACTGAGTCACATCCCCAGCCCAATTTTGTGTTTTATTTAGACACAGGGTCTCACTGAGTTGCTAAGCATCTCGCTTTTGTTGAGGTTGTCTTTGAACTTGCGATCCTCCTGTCTCACCTCCTGAGCCACTGGGATTACACACCCAGCCCAAAACAAATATTTTTCTATAGATACTTTTCCTGCTTTCAGACCACCACAAAAACAACATTTCTTAACTCTCTATTAGAGAACAATTTCAAAAACAACTCTCATTTCCTTAAAGTATTATAGAGTAACAAATGGTGGCTTTTCAGCATGTAAGTTATGAGCCCAGCCTCATGTCATTTATTTTGAACAGGAGAAAATGCATAGTTGTTTTACTATAAGCTGTTTACAAGGGGTGCAGCAATTATTTGAATAAAAAATAAATAAAACTTTGTTAGTCCTAGTGAGAAAACTAAACAAAACAAAACTTGATATTCAGCAATATGAGACTACTCAAAATATCCACTAAGCATCATTTTGACATATACACTTTCCTTTTAGAAGTATTTGTCATGAGCATGCTTATTTCAATTTACACTCCAATTTATTTGTGTGAATTTTTTTCTCATAAATTTTAGATTTGTACTTCTCATTAAGAATCCTTAGAGGAATCACTAAAAATTCACAACTAGGATTCTGGTCTAGGTTCTAATTCTCTAAGAAACTATAGTTTCTTCTATGAAGAAGCAAAATTAACTTTGTGGGATTTATCCTGTGTTTCTGCTGAATACCTCATGGCTTAAACTTAGATTCAGTAATGTTAGGCTCCCTTTATTTTGGAAACTGTTACCTTTAAGGGACTTCAGAGTTCTTAGATCACAGGAAGCTACTTTTTCTAAATGGTTTTCCTGGGCAGAGTTGGTGACTCTGTAGCTTACTGTGAAGATGGCAATTAACATGTCAATCACAATCCCTGGGGGTGGGAGGAGGGCTCTCCTGCCATACTATCAGCTCCAGGAGGACAAGGGCTATGCTGGCTTCATTTTTTGTTTCATAACACTGCAGTTCAGTATATAGCAAGCAACAATAAATCACTAACTAAATGAGTTCCTTCAACTGAAGCAATAATCACATAGGGATGCCGGATTAAGTCAATAACAGATCAAAACTAGTTGAGAATAGTATAATGTCCATGAAAATTTAGGTTGAATAAAAAGGATCCACCAGTAATTGACCATTTAGGTGGTAATTTCATATGGTTCATTCTGCTCTTTGGTTAGATACACATGCTGCCTCTCTCCAAAGAATCTTAGAGTATCTATTGTTTTCCCACAATTCCTTAAGATGGATGGGGAAAGTTTCCCAAATTTTGCCCATTCCCTCAAAGAGAATAACAAACACTACTGTTAATGTTCCTAAGGAATATTAATAAGGAATCAAAACACATAATCCCTTGATTGAGTTAACACAGCCTTTCATTCGGCACATGTTTAGATTCTACTAGGTGCCAGGCACTATGGGAGGATAGAGAAGTCTTTGTCATTTGGTTGATGTCCTGGTGTAACGTAGTACCCAGACAAGCAGCCAGGCTGGCACATTGCAGCAATGACAGTGGCATGTTAGGGGACATGCTACAGAAATACCCAAAAGGGAAGCTGACTTGAACCAGCAAATAATGGGTAGGAAACTTTCTGGAGCAGGAAACTTCTAGGCCAAGGCTTGAAGGATGATTTCATCAGGCAATGGGAACATTCCACAATGGGGAGAAGCTGAGTGAGTGAGAGGTACCCACAGGAGTCACTGGACATAATGCAGGTGTGGCTGGGACACAAAGGCCTTGGTAAGGAAGGGGTGGGAGGAGAGACTCTGGTAGGGTTCAAAACACAGCTAAATCACTAACCTGACCAAAGTTATTGAGAAGTATGACTGACAGGTTTTCACAAAATAATATTCACGCATGCTGTAATCTGATTATAGTACTTAGACCTGACAGTTTAGAAGTCATTTAATCCACCAACACCTGGTTTTAAGGGTAACAGAAATGAAACTCAGAGTAGTTAAGTGATTTGCTTGAGGTCACTAAGCTAGTTCTTCAGCACAGGATGAAACAGAAACTTTGGACTTCCTAACTCCACTCGGTGGAACTCTTCTCTGAGATCACGTGTTTGCCCATTTCTTAACTTCTTTGAACTCTGGATTAAATTCTTTCAGGTCTCAATTCTGATCATTAAATAATTTCTTGTGGACTGAATCAATGACTTATAACCAATTCCTTCTCAGAAAGAGCAAGTATCTAACAATTGTCCACTAATTTACAGTTTTATATATATTCGATATTTCCAAATTCCTTTGTTAAGTTTCACATCTCTATAGAGTTGTGACAAAGGCAATGGGTTAAGGCTCAAACATCCACAAATTTGACTTCAAAGGCTTATTTTAAGCATGCCGCTAAGATGGCAAACATTAAACATGCTGACTGTTTCGGTTCGATGATTAAGCCACAGATAATAGCCAAACATATTCCATTGCACAACTGATAACGTGCTCACACAATGAAGACACTAAGATACTTTGAACTATTCAACATGCCCCAAACTAAATGCCAGCATTTGTTTTTATAGTTTTTGTAATCTCACCTGCTAAGACCCTTATCTTCATAAAACCACTGAGTTCCTGAATAAATATTGTGCCACAGATTTAAATCTTCTGGGGGATTTGATGCAAGTGGTTGCTGAATTTTACGTCTCAGAAGCTCATATCTAAAGCAAAAGACAAGCAGGAACATCAGGATTATCTCAACTAATGTTATTACCCAAAATACAGGTTGTTTCGTGGTATGTCTGTGTGAGGCATGCATGCAAACACAAAGAATAACATCTTAAGTTTACATTAAAATAGACTTTTTTTTTCTGGCTCTAGTATCATCTATTCATTTAATTTGAAACAATCAGTTACATTCACATTGCATGATTATCAGCAAGAATGATAATCTTTTAGATTTTGCTGGTTTCGCACAAAGTAGAAATACACAAAGCTTACCAAGTTAATGATTTCCTAAAACTTTTACCATCAGTACTTTATAAACAATGACACTATTATTAACTCTGTATTCTTGGCCAAGTATCAAGTTCAGGTTACTACAAAGCCATTTTAGAATCGCAACTCTTTCCTTTCATCTTATCTGTATCCCTGACCACACATTTTACAAGTTTTCCGATAATAATAATGCGCCAAAGAATTACAGCCTTAGCTTTAGAATTCTGAGATGTGTTTCTGCATCTGTGTTACACAGAATATGTATCAGAGTTGCCCAACTTAGAATAAAAATGCACTTGAAAATCAAGAGGAGATTATGAAGAGAATCCTTATAAAATAGGAATTAGTTCTATGTTCAGTTGTAAGTAAAAGCTTCTTAGATGGGTGTGGTGGTGCATGACTGTAATAACAGCAACTTGGGAGGCTGATGCAGGAGAATCACAAGTTGGAGACCAGCCTTAGCAACTTAGCAAGGCCCTGTCTAAAAAACACAAAGGGGCAGGGATGTGACTCAGTGATTAAGTGCCCCTGGGTTCAATCCCCAGTACCCTCCCCCATGCCAAAAAATAACTCCAAAAAGTTAAAGCTTCTCTCCCTAGTGTTTGGAGGGGTAGCACCATGCCAAAATCCACAACCTCTTACCTCAAATCAGGTCCATTTGGCTTGGAAGGTGGTTGCCAAGAAATTGCAACATAAGATTCACTTAGTGGAATCACAGACAAGGGACCCACTTCCTGAGGTAGGGTGGGGTGTGTGGTAACATAGGTAGGTAAACTCTCTGTGCACCCTCCTAGGTACCCATTACCCCCTGAGCAAGCAACAATGGTGACAGAATAATTAGTGAAGGGAATCAGATCAGTAATTAATTGACTTAGCACCGAAGAGGTCACATTGGTTACGGTGAGGTGTGGGTTGGGCATGCGGATCTCGTAGCTAAGTATGTCTCCGTTCTGGATGAGCGGAGGTTTCCAAGTGACCTGAAATAGAAGATAAACTTAGAATCAGTGTGACAACACAGGAACAGAGCAACTGAAGTTCACAAGGCCTAGGATCTTGCTTTGCCTGTTTTCAGTGAAGTCGCTTTCCACGTGACTGCTTCCTACTTAGCCTTTGCAGCAGACAGTAATGAAGGGTTGGGGAACAATTAGCAGTACACCAGGAAGTAAATGGAATGCTGTTTCCTGGGTTTGGCTTTTAGTCTTGATACTTTCTAGGACTGTCACGCCAATACACACCTTAGTGATTCATCTCCACGGTAGGTGTCCTGAAGGACACAGAGCAAACACACAGAGAAAATTCACACATCCACAGGCATCAGTGGGGCAGTGGCAGGATTCGATAGTGTTCTCGTTTATAACTCAATTAAATGAAACATCAGAACTCCTTGCTTTGAAATGCTAGCGCTAGTGCACATGCTAGGTAAGCCCCTGTTTTTTGGAAGATGGGGAAAGATAAGTCATTATTTGCATTTTCTGAAGATACACAATTGAGTTCCTGAATCTTACTTGTATGCAATTTAGCAGGTAAAGCAATAACACTTCCAATGCTCAGGGATAGAGAATAGACAGAAAGCTTTTTAAAAAGGCAATCCAAGGGTGGTCCTATTGATCTAACTTGTGAACTTATACATCATAAAAAGAACAACATTTTATAATAGAATATTATAATGTCAAAAATTTATTTTCCAGCTACATTTTAGGAGAGCAGAGTGATAACACACTCATGCTTTGGTGGAGAAAAAAGATCCTAAAATCAGGGGCATGAATTAAAAATCCCTTAGTATATGGTTGTTTTGAAGTCACTAAAGACAGATTTCAACAGGGTGATATGTCATCTATATTTATATCTACACACAAAATCAAAGTCAGAAAGAAATTAACTTTTAATTAAAATTAGAGTTTCTCAGTAGAAAAATGATTCTTTCAGAAATGGCTTGCCTATCAAAATGATTTATTTGAGTGGCTCTCGTTTAATTAGACTTTTTGCTCAGTTATTTTAAATTGAGAAAGGAATAAAAAACTTAAAAAGGGACTGACCAAAATTTTCTATCTTAAATCAAAGAGAAAAGTTTCCTCTGGAAGGAGTATGACCTGGGATTTTCATAAGAACATTTTTGCTAACAATTGTAACAAAACAGGCTCCCCTGTCCCTCATGATGGTTGGGCAGTTGCCTGATGATTTACTGCAGCATTTCATAATTGACAAAGGACAAAAGTCTCTGCAACATTTGCTACCTGGCTCCAAGTCATTGTTAATCATAAGAGCTTCTTGGAGGGTTCCAAGAAGAGACGCAGGGACAAAGAGCAGTTTTAGATGTGTTTCTTATGAGTATAGAGGATTTGTCTGGGTGTAAAAAAGATCTAAGAAAGGAATCAAAAGCAAGCAAAGATGGCAGAGTGACATAGAGTTCTGTTTGCTTTTGGAGGTGCAGTGGAAACTTGGAAAATGAGTCAAGGTCAAGCTCAGGAGGCTTCCTAGTACTTGTGAAATACATGGAAAAAAAAAAAAAAAAAAAAAGGAAGTGCTACTATAGCTAAATTCAACCTGACCCAGCTGAGGAATTCACAATTTCCCTGCCTTTCAAACCACAGAATATTCTGAGAACTCAGATCAAGGTTTGACCACACCTGAACGAATGAAAACTTGGGAGACAGTCTGTTAGTAGATGAATTGATTTGGAACTCAGTGTTGAGGCTGAGAAAAAGCCTTCATAAGATAAAACGTCAACTGCTTTAGCTGCCTCAGCAGTGCACACTCTGACATCCTCACAATGACAGTTGCTCAACAAGGCACTTTTCAGAACGTCTCCCAGTATTTAAGTGACTCATGAGTGTATTTTGGGTTCTGTTTTTTGCTTCTGGAAGGATGGTTAACTTGATCCTTGATTGCCATGTTATTTCAAAGAAGAATGTTTTCATTTTTATTTATTTATTTTTTTGGTTTGGGAATCTTCTTTTTTAAAAAAAATTTGTTCTAATTAGTTATACATGACAGTAGAATACATTTAATTTAGATATTGTGAATACAAGTAACAATAAATGTTGGTGAGGATGTGGGGAAAAAGGTACATTCATACATTGCTGTTGGGACTGCAAAGCACTCTGTAAAGCAGTATGGAGATTCCTCAGAAAACTCAGAATGGAACCACCATTTGACTCAGTAACTGCTCTTTGGTGTATACCCAAAGAACTTAAAATCAGCATGTTATATTGACACAGTCACATTAATATTTATAGTAGCTCAATTCACAATAGTTAAGGTATGGATCCAATTTAAGTGCCCTTCAACAGATGAGTGGATAAGGAAAATGTGGTCAATATATAGAATGGAATATTACTCAGCCATAAAGAATGTTTTATGGCATTTTCAGGTAAATGGATGGAACTGGAGAATATCATGCTAAGTGAAATAAGCCAATCCCCCAAAAACCAAAGGCCAAATGTTCTCTTTGATACTCGAACACTAACACACAACAAGGGGGGATGGGAATAGAAGTTCATTGGACTAGACAAAGGAAAATGAGGGATAGAAGGGAGGAGGAGAATAGGAAAGACAGTAGAATATATTGTACATAACTTTCCCTATGTCCATATATGAATACATGACAGTGAAACTCCACATCATGTACAACCTCAAAATGGGAAGTTACACTCTATGTATGTATAATAAATTCAAAATATATTCTACTGTCATATGTAACTAAAAAGATTAAAGTAAAGATTTAAAATTAAAAAGATAAAACTTGAATAAGGTATTTACCAGCAGAGATGAAGGTATCTGATGTTAATGACTCTTGAGAGGGTCATTTAAAGGTCTAAAAAACCATGTTTTCTTGTCCATAGATATTTACATTTGGAAATTAGCTATTTTTGCATTTTCTAAAATGATATACATTAAGCAAAATGTATCTTTTGGCCAGTAGTGAATTAGAAATGAATCTACTTTTCCAGAATTTTTTTGAAGTACTATATAAAACACTTTTTCTTCTTCTTTTTCTTTTTTCTTTTTTTGGTTTTCCTTTTATTTATTTTTAATTGGTGCATTATAGTTATGTAGAAAATTGGAATGGGTTGTCATACTCATACATGCACAGAGCATAATTTGGCCAACTTCATTCCCCAGTTCCTCCTTGTTCCTTCTCTCCTCCCTTCCCCTTGGTCTGCTTCTACTCTACTGATTTCCCTTCCATTTTCCTTCAGATTTCTCTGTGTACTTCTTTTTTCTCTATAAAAAAAGAAAACACTCAACCCATGACTTTCTGAACAATGTGGAAAAGGACAGTATCATTATAGTCACTAGGTCAAAAGACACGATATCTAATTTGATCATCCTCCTGAAAATATTCTGAAGCCATTATTAAAAATGTGTCCAAGATTTTTAAGAAGCCAGTTAGCTAAGTGTTGGAGTCTATTCTTTCCTATGCTTAAGACTCCAGTCTTGAGTGTGTCCAAAATGTCCAAGATTAAAGCTTTCAGTTTAGTTTTTCACAAGCTATTTTATATCCATTTTACACAGAAAGGATTGTAAAATATTGTTGCATCCCTGAAAATTCAGACAAAACAAGATGCTCTTGGAATGAATAAGCAAGAATTGTGCTCTCTAAAACAATAATTTTACATTGAAAACCTTTAATTGGAATTATGGTTTCCCACCAGAAATAAAATGTTTATTTCAAAGACAGCTTGCCTATCAAAATGATTTGTTTGAGTGGCCCTTTGTTACTTAGAATTCCATTTCTTTGTTTAGTTATTGTAAATTTTCAGAAAATAGGACAGGTAGAGAGCTGGTTAGGTGTTTAAGGAACCCCAAGCTTTTGTCAATTCTTTCATATCCTGAAAATTGGCTCTAGGAAATAATGGCACCTTCAAAGTTCCCTATTTTAAGCAGAAACTAAGACATGCAGGTATACTGATTGCCTTTAGGTCTGAAGAGAATAAAGCACATAAACATTGCAGCCAACTTCCTTTCTTCTTTAATTCTATCACACTCTATTTAAGAATCTTATAAGAGTATTTATGAAGATTAATATAATAGATTGAGAATGGGCTAAGAATGAATTTCTCTTATATGTGATCCAAGCTATGCTGTTAAAACTGTATAACTCTGAACGAAACACTTAACATGTTTGGGCCTTGGTGTCTTCATGTCTAAGGTGAATAAACAATCCTTGCCCTTATGTCTACATGTAAGTTTGCATAATTCATTAGTTTTTGCTTTTTGTTTATTTTTGGCTGTGCTAGAGATGGAACCCCAGGCCTTGAACATGCTAGTCAAGGGCTCTATTACTATGAACCTATATCCCAACCCACGGTTGCATAATTATGAGATTACTAAACCAATAGAATATATGAATGCACCAGAGAGAAAAAGGGTGTGGAAATATTTGATTCTATATAGCAATGCCTCTTCACAATGGATTTCCAGAAAACTCATGTAGAATGAGGTGGGCAATAAGTATTTGTTGAAATAAAATTAGAGTTATCCCTGAAAATGTCCTCATTTCCATTAAAAATACTAATATTAAGCACAAATTTCAAATATCATATTTGTATTTTGCAATCACAAAAGAATACATTCTTTCTCATTCTTCCCATTCTTTGCATTTACATTTCTTCCCATTCTTTGCATTTGCATTCTTTTAAGGTGAGAAGATAATATATTCTTCCACACCTTTTGTATGCTCATACAAGCAAAGCAAATATATCCACACATATGTAAGGTCTCTTTCATCTTCATGTTTTTACAGAAAAAAGTTTCACTTCCTATCTCTTATGTGGCAATTGGCCTTTTAGAGGATAAATTATGGATACATTTTATCATTTTTTGCTGTTATATAATATTCTTTTCATGAATGAAATGGATTACTCAGTGCTTATCCTACTAATATTATTTTACTTCCAGAAAGAATATTTGACAAGGCTTGCAACATGTACCACTGCATTTATTTTGTACTGGATAGATATCAAGGATTTCTAGCTCAAAGGTAAATATATGTCTAATATTAATCATCATTGATTGATATTTTCCAAAGAAGTTGAGATGAATCACTTTATAACAAACAAGGAAAGCATCCATGATCTGTGTTTCCATAGTCTTGAAATTACTAATTTTATTTTTTGCCAATTTTATTTTCAAATTTTCATTTTCCTGACTTCAGTGAAAGATAAATCTTTCTGAATATTAGTGACTGTATATCCTCTTAAATTGCTTCTATTAAGTCGTTTGTATTATAAATTATAAAAAGTTCTTTGCATATTATGTGGAGATTATTAATTTGTAAATTAATACAGATATATTTTCTCTATGTATCTTTTGGATTTTAACATGGGGAGTTCTAATGCACTGTAAAAGAACAATTATATTATCTTCTAGCTACATTTAACTATCTTTTCTGTTAAAGCTAATGAATTTCATTTTTTCTTTAGAAAGGGATCCCTTACATTTAGAACATGAGGTTCTCCTATATTTTCTCCCAAGCTTTCTATTTTACAACATTAATTTCAAACATTAAGTTTGTTGAAATTAATTATATGATATAATAGAGTGATCTGTTTTATTTTCTTACATAAGGACAGTCAGGCCACTATCACTTTTAAGGCAAACCATTCATTCCCAATGAAATAAATTGCCTCTTTAACAATAAGTTGAATTCCCACATATGCTTGTATCTCTCTCTAATTCTCTAGTCTGTTCCAATGACCATTTGACCATTTGCCTATTTTTAAGCCAACATTACATGGTTGTTATTCAGTAGATTTAAAGTCTATATTGTAAAGTGAATATCATCTCACTGTTCACTTCTTCCATAATATTCTTCTAGAATATTTCCAACTAATCATCCATTTATACTTTAAGATCATTATTCCAGTTTGAAAGAAAATGAAACCAAAACATCATCGGCATTGTGATTTGAATGATATTAAGTTTCTAAGTTAACTCTGGAAGGAATGACTTGTCACAGAATTAAGTCCTTCTTTCCAGGGAGAGTGCGTAGTCTCCACACGTTGCAGTGTGAAGAAGTAGAGAAGAGTCTAGGGCCATATTGCCTGTATGTGAACCCCCAATTTATAAATTAATTTATATGTAAATTTTGGCAGGCTACTTAATCTCTCAATTCTCCGTTTTCCTGCCTATGAAATGGGGATACTGATAGAATCAGTCTGACAAGGTTGCGCTAAGGATTTGATGAGAACAATTCCTGGACATAGTGTGAACTCGGTTTTAGTTCTCATTATTATTTTCTTCTCTAAGATATTTGTAATGATTTTGTTTATGTTTTGATTTAAGCAGATATCAAAAAAATCAGCCCATCTTTAAGAACCAAGGGGAATGGCTAAGACTCAACTCCTTTGACTTTGGTTAGTCATCAGATCTATAAATGAGTGGCACCAAGCGTGCACAGCAGAGGAAAGTGAGACCTGGATGTGGTCAAGGTGACACTTTTGCTTCTCATGGTGCACAGGCCCAGGCTGGTGTCTTTGCCCCTCGGAGCTGAATTGAGGAATCTTCTGGGTGAGAGAAACAGAACTGCAGGCAAGCTCTCTGTTACTCCACTTTAACTGTGAGAAGATAGGCAGCAACATAAGGGTTTAGAGGACAGTGATATCACCATAGAAAACCTATCTGCTGCCTCCCAGCTTAGCTATTTCTGCATTGTCTTTCTTTCTTTTTTTTTGTCCTCAGTTGAACTAACAGCTCCACTGCCGCAATCTGCACATTGACTTTACCCTATTTAAATATCTTTCTTCTCATCCGATTTTACTTTGCATTTTTGTTAGAAATGGTTGCTGATTCTTACAAGTGCTTTTTCTGCATCTATTTATTTAAAAATGGGTTTTCTCCTTTAATCAGCTGATGTAAGAATGTTGATATATTTGAAGTATCTTTATATTTTTGGAATCAAATCAAATTTGTCCTGATATATCATTCTTTTACTACATGACTTTATTCAATTTGCTAACATTTTTAGAAGTTTGGGGTCTGTATTCATATATGAAGCTGCTCTGTAGTTTTACTGACTTACTTTTTCAGTATTGGTAGATAGTCTTTTTACCAAATTTATAATGAATTAATTTTCCTAAGAAATTAAAGACCAAATAAAAGTGCATGTCTTTTATTTTTCCAGATAACACCATCTCTTTTAGATTACATAATTATTTTCCTTGTAATCAGATTTTAAGAATGTGATTTCAATCTACTCTGCTTTCCAGTTATCCTGTCTTGATATTCATGTCTAAGCCAAGTCACACCACCTCTTTTTATGCTTACTATGTTTTACTTTGGAATTTCTTTTTTAGTTGGCCTGACTTTGTGCCATTTCTCTGTCTTTCCCCGTCAGACTGGATTCTTATAGAACATACGGCATGAAAATGAAAAGAACTAGATGATCCTGTGGCCTGAATACCATTTGCTGCTTCCAAAAACTCACGTTAAAATCTAATCCCCACAGTGAGGTATTAAGAGGACAGAATCATAAACTGACTACGATGTAAAGAGGTGGAGTCTACAGGAGGTGATTGAAATTAGCTAAAGCCATGAGCATAGAAACCCCATGACTGAATATTGGTGGCTTCATAAGAAGAGGGAGAGAGACCAGAAGAGACCTACGTATGCCCATGCAGGTTCTGTCTTTCCCCATAATCTGCACTGTCTTGGAATTCTGCCTACAAAAAGGTCACAATCAGATGTGGCCCTTTTAAAAATAACTTTTTAAAGAAGGTATAGCTAGGGTACCATTTCTGTATATTCCAGGGCCTTCTCAGGAACTTTTAGATCCCTGATCTGGGATTACCACCACTCTGTGGGCCTCTGGTGATTGCCCATGTGATTCAGCCTCCATAGCCAAGCTAATCTAAACTCCTCCACCAAGGTGACAAGCCATGTATATTGTTTTGTTCCTGGATGATATTACAAAATCAAAAGAGGGGAAAAAATAAAGAAAAAGCCAGGCAACTTGTTCCAGATACTTTTGATCATTGTTTATATATGCTGAATCAAGTACAATTGTGCATTGAGCTATTATTCTTCTGAAAATATTTGTTCTTTTTCAGATCTGCCACAATCAGCAATGCCTAGTTATAAAATTTTTGTTAGAAAGAACCCAGAGCAATGTCCGTTATGTAGCTTTGCCTTTGTGAAGGGATATGTTTGTTATGTTGCATCCTATCGATTGGTACTGCCACCAAAGTTTTGCAAAATTCCCCCAGGATTGAAAAGAAAAGTCATTTCTGGAATGATTAATAACTCTAGTTTTGTTTGGGTTTTTTGTTTTATTTTGTTTTTGTTTTTGAGTGAAGAGCAATTCTTTAAAATTGCTGGATTCATATAATAGACATTGCATATCATGTGCTTAAAAACGAGTTTCCTTTCAATGTTTAATAGCAGAACTCCATATACTTTTGATATTTCTATCAAAAAGGTAGATAGCTTTAACCAGTCTTCTATTGAATCTAACTAATAAAGACTTTAAAAAACTAGCCCTTAGTTTGTAGGTTAAATTAAATTTCTTCAGCAATTTGCACTATTTAGCATCACCTAGTGTTTGCCTTCGGTGGGGGAGAGAGAACACACAACAGAGATCCAAGCAATAATTCCAACAGATGAACTTTGCTGTTATGCAAATGTCCTTTGTTTTGTGCTCTGGTGAGCAAGCTACTGTACCAATGCTTTTGGCAGTGGTACAAGACTGAATCCATGGAAGCATGTGTGTATTTACACAAAAGAGGCTTCTAAGCTACAAAACTCCCTCCTGTTTGGTTACACTAATTTCCCTTGAATGAAGTTTGTATGCCAGCCAAAACAATGGTAGTTATCCTGTCCTCTAGAGTTCATTCCCAAAAGAATGAGGTAAATAATTGAACGCTTTCTAGATACTCCAGGAATATGCTAGTTTTTATTTCTTTCCCTATCATTTCAATTCTTTGATCTTTTAAAAATATCAGAATATTGGTAACTGGAACTTTTGTTAATATGCTAATCGGTTCCTCTGTATTTTCCCATCTCTTCTCATTTTCTGATCTATTTAAATCTGACGTGGTGGTTAAGCTAAGCATCCCATTGTGGCATTCAAAGTATTTCAGGTGTGCGAGGCAAATGGAAGCATCTCAACAATATAATTAAGGGGATACAGGGAGAAATGAAAAACTGACATCAAATTCGAGATAGTTTGGGCCAAAGGCCAAAACCCAGTTTCTCCAGTGAATGCCTAAAACAACAAATGCATTTGTTTTGTCAGTAGATGGCTCTGTTTAACACGGAGTCAATCCAGGGTAAATTCCTAAGTCTGCAGAGGAGGCAGAACACTCAGTATCTTACCTGAGCCGCATCAGGTCCTAGCACCTGCACCACAGGCGGCTGTACCCCAGCAGGTCGAGAGGGTCTCGTGGTCACTTCCACCCAAGCACTGCTGTTTGTGCCTCCATTAAGGGTGCTCATCAGTATCCGGTATTCATATTTCGACCATGGGCTAAGAGCAGGAGTCTTGTCAATAAACCTCATGGGATGACTTCTCGGGAGAGTCACCAGGGTAGTAACTTCTTCCTTCCCTTTGCCTCTTCTTTCAAT